>JAECXX010000087.1:0-54986 GCA_018153305.1 Drosophila kurseongensis
AGGTAAGGTAAAAGGTATTGGACAAAAATAAATACCTAGGTAAGGTAAAGGTACTTCAATTTCCCAGTACCTAGGTAAAGGTAAACGGTAAAAATATTGATTTCTCAATTTTTTTTTTTTTTTTATAGTTTCATTACATTAGGGAATCAAGAACTTAAAATAAGACTAGGTTTAAATTTTTAGTCATCTTAAAAATATGTAACATTATCTTTTCATTTCATTTCAATCTCAATTTAAATGTTATCTTTTTTTTAACATAAGCAATGTTTCAAAAACTCGTCCCCCAGCCTGTTTCGTTTTGGGGTTAGGATTTGACCTCAACAACTAAACAATCTTTCGACTGGCGCAGAGCTGGGCAGAACTGTATTATATTTTAGGAAAACATCAAAAATGCATTTATATTTATGTAAGGCTGATAAATTTTTGTCATGATCACTTAAGTATGCCAAAACCTCTAATTCGAATTTGCAATGCTCCATATCTTTTTCATCTCTTGACTTTACTTGAATACTGGAATTGTAAAATTCTTCAGAATCGTTAGTGACAATAATCTGCAAATATTTAAATAAACACACATTATTATATATTGAGTTATTCAATTTTGTCATTAATTTAATTACCTGGGCTGAACTCAGGGGAACCAAAAAACGATTTTGAATTATCCTTAGTAACTTCCTTATTCGTCTTGGCTTTTTTAGCTTTCATGGCCTCGTAGTCCGTGTAACAGGTTGGATGAACCCTCTAAATTTGTTGAAATTAAATCCAATTATTTAAAAATATAATCTTGAATAATTTTATGTATATATTTTTAAAACACACCCTCTAAATTTGTTGAAATTAAATCCAATTATTTAAAAATATAATCTTGCATGTGAATAAGGATAAAATCGCAGTTTTATTTTATATAATTTTGTGCCCGTATGTATGCACGTATCACTACATTAATGTATTTATGAAACCCTCATGTACATATTTGGCGCGCAAAATTTTCGTATGTAGAAACTATATATTGTGCATATGTATATGCCGTATGTTTATGTACTTACGGCATTTTGGCGCCAAATACACTTTTTTCTCAATATGTACAAGAGGGAAAGTGTATTTGGCGCGCAAAAATTCCGTATGTAGAAACATTTTACTATGTATTGTGCATATTTTATATATTGATGTAGTGATGCGTACATACATACGTGCACAAAATTATATAAAATAAAACTGCGATTTTATCCTTATTCACATTTTTATTCTCAAATATGTAGATAAGTAATGTATATGTACATATCTTACACATAAAAAAACGTATAGGCTTACTTGAGGTGTTTGTGCAGATTTCCTGTCGATTTATCATCGAATTTTATAGTTTTATTAACACACAACACGCACTTGCCATCCGGGTTAAAAAATTTGCCATTTAATATTAGTGGCAACACTTTCTCATTTGTATTTTCCTTTTCGGCCATGTCTGTCGCGCAGAGTCAAATTGTTTTGTGCATATGTGAAAATTGCAATGCAATGGTTACATTCCAAAACAAACATGAGAATGGCTAAGTTCCCCTGACTTTTAATACTGCGTTCCGACTATTACAATTTCGAAACGAAACTGACGTGTAGATGGGTGGATTTTGCTTATTTCAATGTCGCAGTCAGATTTGGCTATTTTAAATCAGAGCATTGTTTAATACCTATTCAAGTACCTTAATAATTCCGAAGGTATATCAAAATCTGTAACTAGGTAAGGTAAAAGGTACCCAATTTTTTTATACCTAGGTAAGGTAAAAGGTACCGCTAAATTGTACCTAGATACGTACCTAAGTAAAAGTATCTAGGTATGTCCCAACACTGCTCTCAACTCAGCCTGGTGACGCTTCTTGAGTAAGTGCGCTCTCCATGTCAGCCGTCTGTCCAGGGTGAAGCCCAGGTAGGTTGGCGTGTCCACCTGTGGAATAGGAATGTCGTTAAGGGTTACCTGATGGCAGTTGCCCCTTCTGGTGGAGAAGGTGGTAGCAGTGGACTTGTCCCCATTTACTACGATGTTTTACTTCCTCTGCCAATCATTAAGGAGATGGAGTTGTTCCTGCATGATGCGAGAGGCTTCTACCTGGGAGTCTGCAACAGCCAGGAATGCGGTGTCGTCGGCGTAGGTGGCAGCCATTAGGTCCGGTCTCCGCAGCAGCGGGAGATCAGCCGTGTACACGTTGTACATCATCGGACCAAGGACGACAAGCGATATAACTGCGCGCCAAATTTTTGGAAATTTGGACGCTGTTTATGAACGAAAAAGTCTGGAGTCGCAAACGCTTGCTTTCTCTTAAGTTATCGAGTGAAATGTCCCTACTGTCCCACTTTAGTATTTTTGATGAATTGATAAGTGAGTTGTTGGCCGCAGGTGCAAAAATAGAAGAGATAGATAAAGTGTCTCATTTGTTGATTACATTGCCTTCGGCTTATGATGGTGTCATTATAGCAATAGAGACATTATCAGAGGATAATTTAACATTAGCATTTGTTAAAAATAGATTGCTAGACCAGGAAATTAAAATTAAAAATGATCATAATGACACTAGCAGGAAAGCTTTAAACACGATTGTTCAAAATAAAAACTACAATAAAAAAAACCATTCATTTAAAAATCGTGTAACTAAACAAAAGAAAATATTTAAGGGAAATTTTAAGAATAGGGTTAGATGTCACCACTGTGATAAAGAGGGACACATTAAAAAGGATTGCTACCAATATAAAAGAATTCTAAATGAAAGAAATAAAAAAATAAAAATTACGAAAAACAAGTTAAAACCGCAACATCACAAGGCATTGCATTCATGGTAAAAGAAGTGCAAGAAAACCCCACATACATAAATACATATAGATTTTTAAGTACTACACATTATTACTACATAATATATATGTATATTAATATATAGAGAAGGCAGATGATCCTCCTCAGGAGCTTGTGCGCCTCTAGCTCGCTGAGATTTGGCTCCAGCGTAAATGCCTCGACCATTAATTCGGCCGCCAAAGAGGCCCACTTCTGGCCAGTGGTCTCCAGGACTCCGTTGTTCGCCTCCCTCAGGTCGAACGGCGTCGAGCATATAGGGAACCGGCGGTTCACAACGTCCCGGAGCAAGCGGATCTCGCCACGCACTGCCGGGAAAGTGGCACGTCCCGTAGAGGTGCAGCAACATCGATGCATCGATGTTTTTGAAATTTTCTAAATCATCGATGTTTTTTTTCAACCATCGATGTTTCTGTGCTGTCACTATCAAGAGAAAAGCCTAGTATCCAGATCGACAAACGATTACGCTAGCGTAAAAACTTTAATCTTTCCAGTGTGACCAAAGTTTCGAGAGTTCATCAGACTTAAGCGTGCTACGGTCGTACTGCCAATCAGCTGGGTTTGTTGACAAGCAGTTAAAATTCAAATATCGTATTTGCGGGAAAGAGCCTTTAAGAGATATTATCAAATACCTTGGCAAGACAAGTCTGCCGCTGTACAAAGAAATTTAAAAACAATACAATTTAAATTTAACAGTTGTTTTTTTTAATTTACTGATAATTATTTGCTAATTTTAAGTTCATAGCTGCACTTTTATTGTGTTTTTTCGTACATTCTGGACCTAAAGAACATTTTGCTCTGACAAGAGGCACCCCAGATAGTATTAATGTTATTTTGTCCTCACATGTAAACACCTGCAATCAACTTTTGTGAGTTTTTTGAGTTTTTCCCTCCATTTCTTATAATGTTCAGTGAGAAGCGCACGCCAAAAGATTAAATTTTTAATCTTTTCGCTAGGGTTCACCCAAAGCTAATTTCCGCAGACTGGCAACGCTATGGAATTTTCTGGTATTTTTTTCGTCGATCAGGGGACCGACGTGAAAAAAAGGCCCGACGAAAAGTGAACGCCAGCTGTTTGCCTCTCGCTCTCTCTCAAGACTGGCGTACGGTTTTCGTCGATCTGGATACTAGGCTAAAAGGGCAAAGGAAAGCTACGTAAAAAAAAAAATGGTCCGTACCAAGCCAGACTGCATCTTCGGACTATTTCACTTGCTTGCAAGCAAAAAATACCACGGCGCGCTCCGAAGCAATAGTTATGCTGAGGCAGCATATAGAGACTACGAATGAGGCCGAAGTGTGCGAGCCGTTGAAGTATTGGAAGTTACGTTTCCAAATTGTTTTAAGTCATTATTTTTAGTAATTAATTATGCTTTCAGGAGTCGTCGAACAGTATGTAATTTCTATGTGTCCCTGCCACTTCCTGCGAGTCAGAAAGAGCCTTCAGCAAGGCGGGGCAAATTCTTTCTGACCGCAGGACGCGCCTAATTGTTGACAAACTTATGTTCATAAACAAAAATCACATTTTTTTTAAATGTTTAACTAAATTTTAAGAAATGATCTCCGTTTTCTAAACCTAGTGAATAAATGTTTTGTTTTTCTATTTTTAATACAACCACAAGTGTGCATTTTAATAATTTAAAAAATATTATTTTAATTTTTTAAAACATCGATGTTTTATCGAAAAACATCGAAAACATCGATGTCTCCATACATCGATGTTTCTGCACTACTAACGTCCCGCTCCAGGCGGAGCTGTCCAGCTTCTGGTGAGCATTGTGCTCCCGGAAAACCATCCGCCTGTGGATATTGGGCAGGAGCTGCAGCAGGTCTGCCACCACCGGATAGCCACTGTGGACATGAAGCAAGGCGTTGTTGGGGCAATCGTCCACAATAATTGCAATTAAATGCTTTTCCAACTCCACTGATGCGATGGCTTCCCGTACCTGCTTAAACGCAGATATGATCTGCATTGCCGTAAATGTATTTTTCTTCTATATAGATAAATAAATATATTTAAATACATATGCATGAGTTTTAGGTATTTGGGGCTACTTACCACTACGGTGTAAACGACCTGCTTCACGGATCCGTCATCTGAGGTTCCCATAATGACTAGCGTGTGTCCCGGCGTCGGCTGGGTACGTAAATTGATTAATTAAATTGTTAAAATAATATTTATAAGACTAGGTACCCACCCCAATCAGGTGTATGACGTCTACCATCAAGTAGAAACACCTGCCGTGATCCTTTAACCGTTTTAGGCTGTCCAGGTTTTTAAAGATCACGCCTGTGGGAGGTGCTTGTCCACCTTAGCGCGCAGGTTCGGCATGGCAAAGAATTTAAGCCTCAAAAGGTCCATAATATAAAAAACACAAGTATGGTAGCTTAAGAACTTTGAAGAACTGCGCCAAAACTGTATGCCCTGGGAGAAAACGCAGAAAGTTCCGTAACGCCTTGCAAAAGTGGCCAGAAAGCGCCTATATTTGCGTTAAGCCCAAAGGTGGTCACACTGCATGGACCTGAAATCTGTGTGTCGCGAAATTCTCCGTCCTATTATCCATTTTAGGCATCAATGAAAGCGTAGCCTTTGGTCACACTGGTCGTTGCTCTTAACTTTTCTTGTGACATCTTCTTGAGCTAAGTTGTGGTGCTGGTGTTGCGGTATAATTAAATCATTCTTCTGTGTAATTATTGGGTATATAAAAAAGATTTCGTCGATCTGAGGACCGAGGGGAAAAAAAACCTTGACGAAAAGTGTACGCCAGCTGTTTGCCTCTCGCTCTCTCTGATGACTAGCGTACAGTTTTCGTCGATCTGAGTACTAGGCTTTAATTTTTTGGCGTGCGCTTCTCACTGAACATTTTAAAAAATGCATGGAAAAAATCAAAAACCTGCAAAAGTCGATTGCAGGAGTTTACATGTGAGGACAAAATAACATTATTACTATCTGGGGTGCCTCTTGTCAGAGCAAAGTGTTACTTAGGTCAAAATTGAAAGAAAAAACATAATAAAAGTACAGCTATGAACTTTAAATTAGCAAATAATTATCAGTAAATAAAAAAAACAACTGTCAAATTTAAATTGTGTTGTTTATTAATTTCTTTGTACAGCGGCAGACTTGTCTTGCCAAGGTAGTTGATAATATCTTTTAAAGGCTCTTTCCCGCAAATACGATATGTGAATTTTAACTGCTTGTCAACAAACCCAGCTGATTGACAGTACGATTCTGATGAACTCTCGAAATTTTGGTCACATTGGAAAGATTAAAGTTTTTACGATAGCGTACTCGTGTGTCGATCCGAGTACTAGGCTTTAGGGTCTTTGATGAAGATATACCTGTGAAAGTGGATGACCAGTGGCAGAAAGCAGAGCGTTGTGCAAAAAGTACGTTAATAGAGTACCTTAGCGATTCGTTTTTGAAATTTGCTACAAGCGATTTAACTTTTTTTTTTATTAACGTGTGGTTTAGTATTTAAAACTGTCCTTTGTGGACAATCAATAAATGTAGTGGTGAGGTACTTGGCTTATGGCTATTACAGGTGTAGTGGAAGTTGCGAAATCGTACAAATTTCGAGTCAGACATCATTCAGTGAGTGTTGCGGGTGAAACATCAGCCCCAGAGTGTATTTCGGGTCGGACATTAATCCCAATGCAGATCTAAACCTTTTGTAACCTCCTGGTTTGTGTGCTGTTATCTAGCAGGTTGATTGCCATATTGTTGCAATGTTCTTCAAGCCTGTTTAGGTATCTCTTGCTGCATCGCTGAATTTCTTCCTTCACCCACGGGAAGTTGAGGACCTGATGGATTGTGTCGTTGTCATGAAACAGATGGGCGTTCGTGGCAATGCGCAGGATTTTGTTTTCCAGCACCTGGATGCAGTTGATGTTTGACTTGCTGGCTGTGCCCCACAATTGCATGCCATATGTCCAGATAGGTCTGATGATCGTCTTGTAAATCAATAGCTTCGATGATGTCGGTAGTTTGGACCTCCTACCAATCAGCCAGTATAGTGATTTGGCTCTCAACTCAGCCTGGTGACGCTTCTTGAGTAAGTGCGCTCTCCATGTCAGCCGTCTGTCCAGGGTGAAGCCCAGGTAGGTTGGCGTGTCCACCTGTGGAATAGGAATGTCGTTAAGGGTTACCTGATGGCAGTTGCCCCTTCTGGTGGAGAAGGTGGTAGCAGTGGACTTGTCCCCATTTACTACGATGTTTTACTTCCTCTGCCAATCATTAAGGAGATGGAGTTGTTCCTGCATGATGCGAGAGGCTTCTACCTGGGAGTCTGCAACAGCCAGGAATGCGGTGTCGTCGGCGTAGGTGGCAGCCATTAGGTCCGGTCTCCGCAGCAGCGGGAGATCAGCCGTGTACACGTTGTACATCATCGGACCAAGGACGACAAGCGATATATCTGCGCGCCAAATTTTTGGAAATTTGGACGCTGTTTATGAACGAAAAAGTCTGGCGTCGCAGTTGGCAGTTCGCAAACGCTTGCTTTCTCTTAAGTTATCGAGTGAAATGTCCCTACTGTCCCACTTTACTATTTTTGATGAATTGATAAGTGAGTTGTTGGCCGCAGGTGCAAAAATAGAAGAGATGGATAAAGTTTCTCATTTGTTGATTACATTGCCTTCGGCTTATGATGGTGTCATTATAGCAATAGAGACGTTATCAGAGGATAATTTAACATTAGCATTTGTTAAAAATAGATTGCTAGACCAGGAAATTAAAATTAAAAATGATCATAATGACACTAGCAGGAAAGCTTTAAACACGATTGTTCAAAATAAAAACTACAATAAAAAAAACCATTCATTTAAAAATCGTGTAACTAAACAAAAGAAAATATTTAAGGGAAATTTTAAGAATAGGGTTAGATGTCACCACTGTGATAAAGAGGGACACATTAAAAAGGATTGCTACCAATATAAAACAAGAGAGAACGCTATAGTCGAGTGCCTCGACTATTGGATACCCGTTACTCAGCTAAACAACTTAAAATAAATATGCCTTCTTGTATGTTTTTCGCCGCTTGAATTAGCTCCCGATTTTTATGTTAAAATCGGTACCCAGGGAACACCACGTAGAGGCCGTTGATTTGCAACGGGGTCTTTCAAACCAAAATAAAATTTGGGGACCTACGAGTCGACTTGAGTTGCCAAACCTTATTCAAGTTTGGAATCTCCATGTTCCCCAAAATTTTGCTTATCCGTAACATACGGAAGGCATACTTATGTACTTACTACTAATACTACTAATACTTATTTGACCTTACTTATTAGTTTTTTTTTGGGGTTTTCCGTTTTTTTTAAATAAAAATACATGCTATAAAAAAAATTTGCATGCAACTATTTAATTTTTTTTTGGGGTTTTTTGTTTTATTTAATTTACTATAAAATTTAATTTAGTTACTATAAAAAAAATTTAGCATGCAACTATTTACTTTTTTTGTTTTTTTGATTTTTTGTTTAATTTAAATATATACATACTATAATAAAATTGTGCATGCAACTATTTAATTTTTTTGTGTTTTTTGTTTAATTTAAATACATACATACTATAAAAAAATTGTGCATGCAACTATTTAATTGCCTAAGATCGCCGAACACGATGACCGAAATGCCTCCGAAGGGAGTATCAACGTTGGAGAAAATTTTCTTAAGGCGAGAGTCCAGATGGGAAAACATGGTTGCGCCGACCATAGAAATTTCGTCTATTATAAGAACTTTAAGATCAACAAATCTTGAACGCAGGGTATTTAACAGATCAGGGCTTAAACTCCTAAATGCAGACCCAGTCTGATTTACAGGGAGAGAGAACATGGAATGGAGAGTGGAGCCTCCGATTCCAAAAAGCAGCTTTGCCTTTGGGAGCACACAGCAGTATTTTAACAGAAGTTGGGTCGCATCCTACTCTACCATTATACTCCTTGGAAAGGGACTGGAATAAGGTGGATATATGTAAGTCTACTCTTGCCGACACCTGCTCCGCCTCCCACGAACTCATGGAAACTAGCATTTCTCCTTGCATTGTGCAAGACATGCGTAAGGAAAGTTTTTTGCTTTAAATTAAGAGACCTAACTATGGTGGCTAAATTTTCAGGGGAAATAATTGGCAGGAGCTTTATTCTGCGGATATTGCTATCCGGATCTACTTCCTGAACACGGTCGTCTAAGTTTAAAACATTTATTTGAGAAGATATTTCTGGAAAAGCTAAAGCCCTAAACTCCTCATTAACTGCGGCCTCCTCATCTACATTTTCCTCGCTACTTTCCTCAGCCTCCATGGCCCTTCTGAGCGCGTCTTCTAAGCTGTCTATGGCATTATACCTATCAAAGTTGGCTTTAATAGCCTCCTCGTGCTTATGATAAAACTCCTCTCAATTTCTCTGAAACAATTCTACCTGTTCATCTCTCCATGGAGAATATAGCATATCTAATGTTCTAAAATAGTTGGGCCTATCAGAATTAATATTAAAGGGGCTATACCTAATGATACTCGGCTGGTTTCTTTCCCTAATCCACTACCATCGCGAAGTGCGAAAAAAACTGTTCCTAAGACCTCACTTTCTTCTTCAGCCTCATTGTTACTGTTTTCCCCTAGGCGAGCTCTACCACGGGTTTTAGAATACTCGTAATTTGGTCTTTGTTCGTATCTGTCCAGCAAACCTTTCTGAAAGATGTCAGTGGAATCCTGAGGCATATTTTGCAGGACGCTTGTAGGTCTAAGCATACGAACTCGTTGTTCTGGAGGGAAGGTGTTTATGAACACGCATTTATTGCTTGTTTCTGACAACGCCAATCCCATACAACAATATACGGCCTCCTGAGCAGAGATCTCAGTGCCCGAAATAAACTTGTGACCGAGATACTGTAGCTTTTGACGAATGCTTGAGTTGCCTCTTCGAATGTCATTAGCTGCTTCGCGCATTAACTTCGAAATACCCCTTTGGGACTTGTTAATGTAATTAATTATGTAGCTACAGCACGCAAAAGGGTCCAAAATTAACTGGATATCCATATTTGCCCTTTGCATTGAAAGAATGTGTTTATTATAGGCGTTAACTTGAATTTCTGCAAATGTTCTCTTCAGAAAAATCTGTGTTTTTTTCAAACTAGACCTAATAGCATATATATAGTCCTCGTAACTGAGGCTCACCTCATCGTGAGAAAGAAAATTTTCGAATATGTTAAGATGGCTAATCAAATCCTCGGATTGATCGCGAAGTAAAAGACTGCGAATTGATAGTTTTCGTGATGAAGAGACAAATTGGGAGTTTCTTCGGGAAGTGGCTTCAATATTTCCGTGCGGGGCATTGGGGGGTATGGAATACCGAATCGACAAACGGATTCGCGCACATTTTTAAGGCACGAATGCCCGTGCTTATGCTTTTGGTATTCAATGTACGGAGCCAAATCTGTGTTTGTAACATCCACAGTTACAAACTGATCAATGAAGGCTACTACACTAGCAATAGATCCTTCACTGTTGAAATCCACTTCCGGGGCGTCTTTCAGCCAAAACATGCCGTGAATGTGAGGGGAACCCCTCTGTTGAAACTCAACTCGCCAATAATAGGTAGTAACAAAGTTACTTCCAAAGACTCCCCCGGCTTCTTCATGAGCTTTAGAACTTCCCCATACCTATAATCGAAATACCTAGCACACGTCACTGGGTCAGTTCTGATCAGCCGCGCCTTTTCTCCAAACTGTAAGTTCAAAGCTTCCTCCTCACTAATGTCAATCCTATCTACATTGCGCTTGAGCAGTACTAGCAGCTCTGGCCACCTAGTTTCTGCGGCCGACAGAGTTATGAAGAAAGTTGGCAAACCAAATTGGCAAATCATAGCCATGACTTTCTTCTTCTCATCTTCCCAGTGAGCAGGAGACGTGCGAATGTCCTTAAGAATTCGATATCCGTCATCATGGGAAATTAAGTTTCCCATGAAAGCTTCATCGAGTACGTTGGCGGCAGTTATCGCGCTAGAAGCGCTCCGCTTACGTAGGCAAGTTGAAATATAGTTTCGAATTTTCAACAATTCCAACTTCTTATAATTGAAGAACAACTTGTCAGTTCTCAACCTCTCGAGAGGCTTTTGGCCCTCACCTGGAGCCATTGTGATTCTCGGAATTCCTACATTGTGTGCCTGGTTATTCTCAAGCAGAGTTTCCTGTCCTCCAGGATTTAGCTCTTCGGCTTCTTCATTCTCTTCGGAATTTCCCGCCTCCAAGTTTACATCCTCCTGCTGGATGGCTAGTTGTCCCTCTACAAAGGCTAAGTCCGCTTGAGAAGCTACGAATGGAACAGTTTCGGATGTGAAATCAGAGATCCACTGCTCGTTCACTGACACATTGTGCTTTCTGTAAAGCTCTGTACTAACTAAGTACCTGATGGCGTCAGCAATTTTTGAAGGCCTAATGGTCTCTGCCATGAAATCATGTCCGTACTCCATTCTTCGCTTGAGGTGGAGCTGTACAACCTCTGCCTCGTGGAAAGCTCGTGGAAGGGACGTCACGATGTTGCTAACCGAAATGGGGACATTTACAACAGCTCCTTTTATTGCACTCTGACGCTCATGACCTATCGACTTAATTATCATAAATGGAAGGCGAGGTGAAATCAGTCGCTCTTCCAAGGAGTAAGCCCCCTCAAGGAATGAGGAATTTCTGGGAAGTCTAGGCCGTTGGAAATGGCACCTTTGGGCTTTCTTCCGGCTTTTATATTGCCGTGGCATGTGCCACAGAACTTAAATGATTCCCCAGTGAAAGCAAGCTGGCTTGCATTCTGGTAAATCTCTTCCTTAAACTCGCAATTTTCTTCCAAATAGGCTCTAGAAAGCTTACGTATTTGCTTGGGAAACCACAATCCCTTGCAGCAGAAGCAAATCTGATCGGGGCCAAGTTTTACTAACCTATTGAATTTGGCTATGTAAGCATCCAATCCAAAAGGTATATTTCTAGGAGTCCTATTTTCCTGGGATAAATCAAGTCGAATCTCCTGACTTCGGTTTGCGTTCCGAAGGTTTTCTGCATCCCTATTGCCACTGAGGCTTCTATACTGACTAACTCTCTGACTAATATTTCGAATAGCATCGATAGTTGCTTGTCGAGCAGCTATACGAGCACTTCGTCGAGCCAGTGTATTTCTCGCCTGCTCGACGGTCCTACGTTCCCTAAAACTCCTAGCCGTAGCTCTCCTAAAGCTATCCTGCGCTCTCTGCAATAAGCGATCCTGAGTTGATCTTGCCTGCGCTCGTTGCAGGGTATTTGCTTCTTGCTCACCCGCACGATACGTAGCATCCAACCGCCTCAGAGAACGCCGCCGAGCATCGGCTGCTTGTTCACCCGCACGGAAATCAGGATCCAAGCGTTTTTCCGAACGGTCAGCAGTATTTCGGACCTGCTCTGTAGTTCGGACTTGCCTAATTTGTCGCCTTAAAGCGCGACGCCGAGTATCGGCTGCTTGCTGACTCGCACGGAAAGCGGGATCCAAGCGCCTTAACCGATGGTTAGCGGTATTACCAACTTGCTCGCTAGCTCGGACTTCTCTTAATTGTCGCCTTATAGCGCGACGCCGAGTATCGGCTGCTCGTTCATCCGCACGAAGAACGGGGTTCGAGCGAGTTTCCCTACGTCTTTCAGCATCTGCTTCTTGTTCACCCGCACGAAAAACGGGATCCAAGCGCCTTACCCGATGGTCAGCGGTATTACCAACTTGCTCGATAGCTCGGACTTCTCTTAATTGTCGCCTTATAGCGCGACGCCGAGTATCGGCTGCTCGTTCATCCGCACGAAGAACGGGGTTCGAGCGAGTTTCCCTACGTCTTTCAGCATCTGCTTCTTGTTCACCCGCACGAAAAACGGGATCCAAGCGCCTTAACCGAAGGTCAGCGGTATTAACAACCTGCTTTGTAGCTCTTTCATCGGTGTTTCTTCGTAGAGGTGGAGAATAATCGATGTTTGTGGACATCGATGTTTTCGATGTTTTTGGTGAAAAACATCGATGTTTAATCGATGTTTAACAAACATTTTTTTCTGTTATTATATTTTAATTTTATTAATATTTTTGTTTTTGTTAAGGAACAGAAGCTTATCGACGACTGATGGCGTATTAGCATATAAAGTTTAACCTCCCAATACGCCAACGGATCGCACTTTTCCGGTTGGTTCCCTTTCTCTAGATGTTGGCGTAAGAGTATAATGGAATCCGCCCGAAGTGATTGAACTGTTGTCTCCATTTTAGTTTTGAGGAATGAGAACCGTGTAGGTTCCTCTGTTGGTGGTGCTGGCTGCGGTCGTGGAGTTGTTGTCATAACGGAGTTCAGCTCTTCCTGCAAAGCCTTGGCCGCTTCCTCCGAGTTCGATTGGGCAAGGAACCCTTGCTTCTTGAATCGCGGATCGAGAATTGTTGCGATACGAGGAATCGTTCTAGTTTCATATGCAAACAATCTTTCCCTTAGACGAATCTTCATGTAATCTGCGGCAGCGATTCCTTCAATTGTTTTGAAATCGAATCCATTAACTTTGTGGAAAAGTTCACAAATTACAGGAATGATCAACGAAATTGAGACATTGGTGTTCGTCGAAACCGACAAGGTTGCATCCGCGCATGGAGCAAGCAATATCGAAATCTCTTTTAAAACGTCAATTTCTTCGGCAGACAACGGTGAAGGGGCATTGTGAGATACAGCCAATACTACACTAATATATTCGTTTGTCAGAATTACTCGCTTGATCATTTCGTATGCGAAGATGGAAAACATCGATGTTTGGCAAGCCAAACATCGATGTTACCGATGTTTTGAAAACATCGATTACATCGATGTTAACATCGATTTTTCTCCACCTCTATTTCTTCGCCTAATAAAGCGACGCCGAGTGTCGGCTGCTTGCTCTCCGGCACGAAGAACTGGATCCAATCAAATTTCCCTTCGTCTTGCAGTATCTGCTTCTTGCTCCCCCGCCCGAAGAACGGGGTTCGAGCGAACTTCCCTAAGTCTTGCAGTATCTGCTCCCTGATCACCCGCTCGAGTGTGCGGATTCAAGCGTCTTGACCTACGAGACGCTGTATTTACACCCTGCTCTGAATTCCTGGCTACTGAATTTTACCTTCTCCTACGCTGAGATTCAGAATTTTCCACCTTCTCCATCTCTGCATACTCTGGATTTTCCCTATTGGCCCTATTTCTCAACAATTGGTTCCTAGCCCGCTGAGATGCAGTGGGTCTATTCAAACGAGGCATTTTTATACCCTTGCAGAGGGTATTATAATTTCAGTCAAAAGTTTGCAACGCAGTGAAGGAGACATTTCCGACCCTATAAAGTATATATATTCTTGATCAGCATCACCAGGAGAGTCGATCTAGCCATGTCCGTCTGTCCGTCTGTCCGTCCGTCTGTCCGTCCGTCCGTTTCTACGCAAACTAGTCCCTCAGTTTTAAAGCTATCTGCTTAAAACTTTCCCAAAAGTTGTCTTTCTATTGCAGGTAGTATATAAGTCGGAACGAGCCGGATCGGGCGACTATATCCTATAGCTGCCATATAACTGAACGATTGAAAATGTCATAACTTTGGTGTTTTTAAAGTTAGGAAGTTGGGACTTTTTAAGAGTATTAAGAATACATCATAATTTACATACATACATGAATAATTTTGGAGAATATAATTTACAGAGTATTCTGCAAGGGTATATCAACTTCGGCTCCGCCCGAAGTTAGCTTTCCTTTCTTGTTTAAAATCTTAAATTTATATGACTATGACTACTACGATTATATACGCTGATTAGGTATATTAATAGAAATATAAGAATAAAGCTTTAAAAAAGCTAAATTCTTATATTTATATAATATAAATTTTATAATATAATATAGTTAATATATATATAAAAGAATTATAAGTGTAAGTCTTCAAAAAGACTTAGACTTATAGTACTATTACTAAGATAAATACGTAAATGTATAGAAATATAAGAATAAGCCTTAAAAAGGCTGAATTCTTTTATTTATATACGGGTAAAGGGGCAGAGCGATTGAAAATGAATTACGTTAATAATTTGCAAAAGTTAAATATATGAATAATAATAATCTAAGAGCAAGTCTTGAAAAAGACTAAATCTTATACTATTATTAACAAATCTACGTTAAAAGGGTCAGAGCGGCAAAAAATAAATTACGTAAAAATTTGCAAATGTGAAAAATATGAATAATAATAATTTAAGAGTAAGTCTTGAAAAAGACTTAATCTTATATTATTATTAACAAATCTACGTTAAAAGGGTCAGAGCGGCAAAAAATAAATTAAGTAAAAATTTGCAAATGTGAAAAATATGAATAATAATAATTTAAGAGTAAGTCTTGAAAAAGACTTAATCTTATATTATTATTAACAAAATCTACGTTAAAAGGGGTACTTAGCAGCGAGTGCAGCAACCAGCCCAGCAGCAAACAACGGCAGCGACGTCGGCAGCAAATCGGCAGAGGCAGCAACAACTCGCGACCGCGTAACAATTTGTTTACAAAATTTACGTTAGTTTTAAGCACAGAAAAATGAGTTTAATGAGTTTACAAAAATGCAAGTAAAAATGGATAGTTTACGTTAAGGGAGATTTGTTTTAGGATAGGCAAAACTGACAAAAATCGCAATCGCAGACGAGCAGAGAGATCACATACGATGGTTAGTCGTAGACTAAAGCGAGAGCAGAATAGTTTGCAGCTCTGCAAAGTTCATAACCGCCAATTTACTTGCACGGATTCCCGCCCTTTTTGCTAACAGCGAACCGTGCCTTCTAGAACTTTGCATTCTGCCTAGCACATCTTCCGTCTCTCTCTAGCGCAGGTTAATGCACTTGTGAGAAACGAATAGGAGCAAAAAGAGACAAAATGCGCGCCCCATTTCAAATGATTTAGATTTTGCATTAACATAATGTGAATTAGAGTGACCACAGAAAAAAGACAAAAAGTTCAAATTATCAATTTGAATTCGGCGATCTCTTAGTGCTGGCAGCATCAGCACCAGCGCTGCTTTAGCGCAGGCAGCTGTTGTCCTGCACCAGCATACACACATACGCTATTGTTTGACTCAGACCTCCAATTTGGCTAACTTGATTTGATTTGCATATGTAGTTCTTGGGATATATGTAGTTCGGTATTGACAAATGAAAACCATCGCAATTTCCTTTAATAGAAATTCTTATCGAGAATTAACGTTGACTCTGTTAAGCACCTTGGCCAGCTGTTCCAAAGTCATCCGTTAGATGGCGCCATGAAAGGCGGAAATGTAGGCGCTAGCCAGGCTTAAGCGTTTAATGGGTTTTTGGGCGTTAGAGTGGGCGTGGCAAACTTTTATTAGGCCAATCGATAGGTATTGACGAAACAAATACATATCAATTAAAATTTTCATAATAGCATCAAAACTGTGGCCACAGGTTATGGCTTGTGGGCGTCAGAGGGGGCGTGGCACCATTTTGAAACAAACTTTTACCTTGATGAAGGAATGCATAAAAAAATACGATTTGAAAAAATTTATGGCAATAGCTTTTACACTGCGCGAAATATTCTGAAAAACATCAAATTTGGACCGATTTTACCCTATTGTTCCTATGGGAGCTATAGGATATAGACGTCCGATCGGCACGCGCTGAGCTCGCAAACGGTATTGAAACAGACGGACAGACGGACATGGCTATATCGACTCCCCTATTGATCCTGATCAAGAATATATATACTTTATAGGGTCGGAAACGTCTTCTTCACTGCGTTACAAACTTCTGACTAAAATTATAATACCCTCTGCAAGGGTATAAAAAGAGGAAGTTTAATGATAAATCCTACAAAGCTATTTTAGTGGGCTACGAAGCAAATGGTCTTAAACTGTGGGATGCCGTTAAAGAAAAATTTCTCGTTGCAAGAGATGTGGTTGTCGATGAAACCAATATGGTGAATTCTAGAGCTGTGGGGTTTTGATTAAAGTTTAATAGAATATTTAATTGAGGTTTAGGATAATTGTTTACAGTTTCTTCAAATACAGTGTCTAGAGGTTTTAATAAGTTTTATTTAATCGCGAACGTCGTTGTTCTCGTCTTGCTGCATATGCTAAAAGAATCTTCAATAAATTTGAGATGGAAACTAAATTATTAGTTACTTAATTCAGATGAAAACTGCAATGCTCCATGTCGTAATCTCATAGGATGTTTAATGTACATAATGCTATGTACACGTCCAGACTGCAGTAAATATCTTGAGTAGATATAGTAGTAACAAGAAAGAAAAGCTAACTTCGGGCGGAGCCGAAGTTGATATACCCTTGCAGAATACTCTGTAAATTATATTCTCCAAAATTATTCATATGATGCATTCTTATTACTCATAAAAAATCCCAACTTCCTAACTTGAAAAACACCAAAGTTATGGCATTTCCAATCGTTCAGTTATATGGCAGCTATAGGATATAGTCGGCCGATCCTTATGAAATTTAATAGGTCGGATTGATTGGCCAAAAATAAGACCCATGGAAAATCCCAACTTCCTAACTTAACAAACACCAAAGTTTTGGCATTTCCGATTAATCAGTTATATAGCGGCTATAGGATATAGTCGTCCGATTCTTATGAAATTTGGTAGGTCGAATTGATTGGCCAAATATAAAACCCATAGAAAATCTCAACTTCCTAACTTTACAAACACGAAAGTTATGGCATTTCCGATCAATCAGTTATATGGCAGCTATAGGATATAGTCGTCCGATCCCGGCCGTTCCGACTTATATACTGCGTGCAAAGGAAAGAAGGGTGTGTGCAAAGTTTCAATTCGATAGCTTTAAAACTGAGAGACTAGTTTGCGTAGAAACAGACAGACGGACAGACGGACATGGCTATATCAACTCAGGAGGTGATCCTGATCAAGAATATATATACTTTATAGGGTCGGAGATGTCTCCTTCACTGCGTTGCACACTTTTGACCAAAATTATAATACCCCTCTGCAAGGGTATAAAAATAATTCCGAGTTATGGCAGTGCTTAAAAAGGGTCCTTAAGTATTTAAAGGGAACTATTGAAATGAAACTTATTTTTAAAAGAAATGCTGAGTTTAAAAATACATTAATTGGTTATGTAGATTCTGATTGGGGAGGAAACGAGATTGATAGAAAAAGTACCACAGGGTATTTATTCAAAATGTTCGATTTAAATTTAATTTGTTGGAACACAAAGAGGCAGAACTCAGTAGCAGCCTCATCAACTGAAGCTGAGTACATGGCATTATTTGAAGCTGTAAGAGAAGCGTTGTGGCTAAAATCTCTTCTTAGTAGTGTTAATATATAAATCAAAAATCCAATTAAAATTTACGAAGATAACAAAGGCTGTATCAGTATAGCAAATAATCCCTCATGTCATAAACGAGCCAAACATATTGATATCAAATATCATTTTGCCAGAGAACAAATTGAAAGTAACACCATTTGTCTTGAGAATCAACTTGCTGATATTTTCACAAAGCCATTGCCTGTCGCAAAGTTCTTGGAAATACGATGTGATTTGGGATTACTGCAAAATGACTGATTCACTGCTTGCTGATGGTAAAGTCTTTTATTTTTTTTAAATTTTGTAATTGAATTTAATTTCTTGATCTCATTGAAATACTTTTGTTCGTTTTTTTGTATAAGCATTAAGTTACTGAAATTCAAAATGTAATTCTTTGTAAACATACATATGTATATGTAAGAGTGATCTGATCGGGTTTTTCTCGGTTTTCCCAGGATCCTTGCAGCAAATGCTGGATCACATAACTATTCCAGAATGCACACCACCCACACTAAGTACCTAACAATTAGAAATGAATATATTATGTTAAGTTTATAATTTTATAGATGTTATTTCTGAGTAGGGTTGTTTAAACATCGTTTGTGTCCACCATCGGCTATCGATGGTGGCCACTATCGATACTATCGATAGTATCGAACATTTTTAAAGCTAACAAGAAAGGAAAGCTAACTTCGGGCGGAGCCGAAGTTTATATACCCTTGCAGAATATTCTGTAAATTATATTCTCCAAAATATTCATATGATGCATTTTAACACTCATAAAAAATCCCAACTTCCTAACTTCAAAAACACCAAAGTTATGGCATTTCCAATCGTTCAGTTACATGGCAGCTATAGGATATTGTCGGCTGATCCTTATGAAATCTTGGAGGTCAGATTGATTGTCCAAATATAAAACCCATAGAAAATCCCAACTTCCTAACTTTACAAACACCAAAGTTATGGCATTTCCGATCAATCGGTTATATGGCGGCTATAGGATATAGTCGGCCGATCCTTATGAAATTTGGTAGGTCGAATTGATTGGCCAAATATAAAACCCATAGAAAATCTCAACTTCCTAACTTTACAAACACGAAAGTTATGGCATTTCCGATCAATCAGTTATATGGCAGCTATAGGATATAGTCGTCCGATCCCGGCCGTTCCGACTTATATACTGCGTGCAAAGGAAAGAAGGGTGTGTGCAAAGTTTCAATTCGATAGCTTTAAAACTGAGAGACTAGTTTGCGTAGAAACAGACAGACGGACAGACGGACATGGCTATATCAACTCAGGAGGTGATCCTGATCAAGAATATATATACTTTATAGGGTCGGAGATGTCTCCTTCACTGCGTTGCACACTTTTGACCAAAATTATAATACCCTCTGCAAGGGTATAAAAATAATTCCGAGTTATGGCAGTGCTTAAAAAGGGTCCTTAAGTATTTAAAGGGAACTATTGAAATGAAACTTATTTTTAAAAGAAATGCTGAGTTTAAAAATACATTAATTGGTTATGTAGATTCTGATTGGCGAGGAAACGAGATTGATAGAAAAAGTACCACAGGGTATTTATTCAAAATGTTCGATTTAAATTTAATTTGTTGGAACACAAAGAGGCAGAACTCAGTAGCAGCCTCATCAACTGAAGCTGAGTACATGGCATTATTTGAAGCTGTAAGAGAAGCGTTGTGGCTAAAATCTCTTCTTAGTAGTGTTAATATAAAAATCGAAAATCCAATTAAAATTTGCGAAGATAACAAAGGCTGTATCAGTATAGCAAATAATCCCTCATGTCATAAACGAGCCAAACATATTGATATCAAATATCATTTTGCCAGAGAACAAATTGAAAGTAACACCATTTGTCTTGAGAATCAACTTGCTGATATTTTCACAAAGCCATTGCCTGTCGCAAAGTTCTTGGAAATACGATGTGATTTGGGATTACTGCAAAATGACTGATTCACTGCTTGCTGATGGTAAAGTCTTTTATTTTTTTTTAAATTTTGTAATTGAATTTAATTTCTTGATCTCATTGAAATACTTTTGTTCGTTTTTTTTGTATAAGCATTAAGTTACTGAAATTCAAAATGTAATTCTTTGTAAACATACATACATATGTATATGTAAGAGTGATCTGATCGGGTTTTTCTCGGTTTTCCCAGGATCCTTGCAGCAAATGCTGGATCACATAACTATTCCAGAATGCACACCACCCACACTAAGTACCTAACAATTAGAAATGAATATATTATGTTAAGTTTATAATTTTATAGATGTTATTTCTGAGTAGGGTTGTTTAAACATCGTTTGTGTCCACCATCGGCTATCGATGGTGGCCACTATCGATACTATCGATAGTATCGAACATTTTTAAAGCTAACAAGAAAGGAAAGCTAACTTCGGGCGGAGCCGAAGTTTATATACCCTTGCAGAATATTCTGTAAATTATATTCTCCAAAATATTCATATGATGCATTTTAACACTCATAAAAAATCCCAACTTCCTAACTTCAAAAACACCAAAGTTATGGCATTTCCAATCGTTCAGTTACATGGCAGCTATAGGATATTGTCGGCTGATCCTTATGAAATCTTGGAGGTCAGATTGATTGTCCAAATATAAAACCCATAGAAAATCCCAACTTCCTAACTTTACAAACACCAAAGTTATGGCATTTCCGATCAATCGGTTATATGGCGGCTATAGGATATAGTCGGCCGATCCTTATGAAATTTGGTAGGTCAGATTGATTGTCCAAATATAAAACCCATAGAAAATCCCAACTTCCTAACTTTACAAACACCAAAGTTATGGCATTTCCGATCAATCGGTTATATGGCGGCTATAGGATATAGTCGGCCGATCCTTATGAAATTTGGTAGGTCAGATTGATTGGCCAAATATAAAACCCATAGGAAATCCCAACTTCCTAACTTAACAAACACTAAAGTTATGGTATTTCCGATCAATCAGTTATATGGCAGCTATAGGATATAGTCGGCCGATCCCGGCCGTTCCGACTTATATACTGCGTGCAAAGGAAAGAAGGGTGTGTGCAAAGTTTAAATTCGATATCTTTAAAACTGAGAGACTAGTTCGCGTAGAAACAGACAGACGGACAGACAGACGGACAGACAGACGGACAGACAGACGGACAGACGGACAGACGGACATGGCTATATCAACTCAGGAGGTGATCCTGATCAAGAATATATATACTTTATAGGGTCGGAGATGTCTCCTTCACTGCGTTGCACACTTTTGAACAAAATTATAATACCCTCTGCAAGGGTATAAAAAAAATAAAACTAAATATTAATAGTAAATTATTCAGAATCGTATTTTATTTCATTGGACGCATTTACGATTATACATAACAAACGAATAAATAAAGACTTCATATTAATAACAACTAAAAAAAAAAAAATTTACGATTCAAGTTTGAAATTACATTTAAACAAGAAAGAAAAGCTAACTTCGGGCGGAGCCGAAGTTGATATACCCTTGCAGAATACTCTGTAAATTATATTCTCCAAAATTATTCATATGATGCATTCTTAATACTCATAAAAAGTCCCAACTTCCTAACTTTAAAAACACCAAAGTTATGGCATTTCCAATCGTTCAGTTATATGGCAGCTATAGGATATAGTCGGCCGATCCTTAAAAAAATTTAATAGATCGGATTGATTGGCCAAAAATAAGACCCATGGAAAATCCCAACTTCCTAACTTAACAAACACCAAAGTTTTGGCATTTCCGATTAATCAGTTATATAGCGGCTATAGGATATAGTCGTCCGATTCTTATGAAATTTGGTAGGTCGAATTGATTGGCCAAATATAAAACCCATAGAAAATCCCAACTTCCTAACTTTACAAACACGAAAGTTATGGCATTTCCGATCAATCAGTTATATGGCAGCTATAGGATATAGTCGTCCGATCCCGGCCGTTCCGACTTATATACTGCGTGCAAAGGAAAGAAGGGTGTGTGCAAAGTTTCAATTCGATAGCTTTAAAACTGAGAGACTAGTTTGCGTAGAAACAGACAGACGGACAGAAGGACAGACGGACAGACAGACGGACAGACGGTCAGACGGACAGACGGACATGGCTATATCAACTCAGGAGGTGATCCTGATCAAGAATATATATACTTTATAGGGTCGGAGATGTCTCCTTCACTGCGTTGCACACTTTTGACCAAAATTATAATACCCTCTGCAAGGGTATAAAAATTCGTAATAAAACAAAAAGGAAAATTATTAGAGATAAACGTTTTCTTCAAAAAGCTATTTTTGGTTAATACATAACTAATTAAAAAATGATAAATTCATATTGATACTTAAATTCATGTTAATTAAAATTGCTAGACGTCCACGTTTTTGTTCAAAAACAATAGCCGGCTTACATTTTCCGGCTTTAGGAAAGTTCTTTTTGTGGAAATTACTTCCGCTGCTTTGCTGAACATACGTTCAGACTCTGTAGCTGGAATAGTCAAGTATCGCTTCCCCAATATCTGCAGGCCAATAGTGTCTTCTGCGCAGTTCTGTAAAATTTAAAGATTAGTTTATGAAGGTATTTAAAAAGCACAAAACGTACCTTCCAAAACTCAAGAGGATCTTGCACTTTATGGCTCTGACTAAGGTAATGATTTAAAGATTTGGTTGAATCCACCTTTTCGTTCAGAGCTCTGGCGGCATTTTTAGATTTCAAAAACCTAAAAAGCGGATCAGTGGGAGAGCTATCTTCTTCGGGAAGAATTGGTGGTGCTGGCAGTGGTTTGGAACCTACATTTTCTAGGGCCGCAAGCCTTGTTTCGATCAAACTCACAGCACTTTGAGCATTACTGCTTGAGCAGAACCCATCTATTTTAAACTTCGGGTCCAATATGGTAGATATTCTGGTGTTGTTGGGTTTCATACTTTGACAGCCTAGATTCAATTTTGTCTAAAAAAAAATTGCATACAATTTTACCCTCCAATGTTTTTAGTGGACTCTTTGGCTCGAGTAATTCTGTATGCAAGCCGCATATTATGGGTATTATTAATGACATTGTCACGCTTGTAGCTAAAACTCTTGCAGTAGCACTATCAAAATTGGTGAGCAGTTGGGAAACATCTTCCAAAATCAGAAAATCATCAGCGGCTAACATTTTTGGACTCTTTGGAGTGCCTAGCAAGACTTTAGCAACGTGCTCTTTCAGCAGCAACATTCGTCGTATCATATAAAAGCTGCTATTCCATCTTGTTGGCACCTCCTGAATAAGATTAAGGGCCTTTTCTGGGCTCTGCGATTCCCTAAGCTTTGCAAAAGCAATTGTGCTGCTTTTGAAGAACTGACCAATTCTTTTGCACTTTTGGAAAGGCTCTTTAATTTCTTCTACTGTTAAAGCATCCTGAACAACCAAGTTGAGCGAATGTGCAAAGCATGGGAAATGCGTTTTGTTTAAATATTTGCATGCGAGTGCAACATTGGCTGCGTTATCTGTAACAATGGCGGAAACCTTATTAAAGAGATTCCATTCCTCTAAAATATTTTGAACAGTCTCGGCAATATTTATTGCGTTATGGTTAAATGCATTTTCCAATTTGGAAGTCGATAAAACTGCCGATTTGAGCTCGAAAGAATCCGTCAAAAAATGACATGTTATGGTTAATTAGTAGTCATTGGCGGCTGAAGACCATCCGTCTGTTGTGATCGAAACAGAATCCGTTCTCTCCAATATGCTTTTTAATTTTGCCACCTTCTCTTCGTATAAATCAGCGACTAAAACATTGGTTAATTTGCTTCTGGAGGGTACGCGATATTTTGGGTCAATTACGTTTAAAAGGTCGCAAAAACCCCGATTTTCCACAATATAAAATGGTTGCACGTCTAGAGCAACCATTCGGGCCAATGCCTTATCAATTTCTTGCTTCCGTTTGGACGTTTTATCGTATGCTAATGGACCAGCTAAAAACGTGGTTATTTTTTCTGCGGGTTTAAGGTCAAGATCATCGTTCTTGTGTATGGGTTTAATGTGGTCAAATAGATTTGAAGTATTTCCGCTTGTCACATAAATTTTCCCGCATTTGTTGCACTTAGCAGAATACTTGTCGACTCTGGAGAAATGAGTCCACACCGTTGACATACCCTTTTATTTTTTTTTAGAGGTCTCGGGTTCTTGCTGAACTTCCTGGCCGTCATCTAAATCTGTTTGTAAAATAATCTTACTTATTTAATTTTCATAATTGGTGTATTTTGAATACACGTGCCCACTTAATAAGTAGTTCTTAAATGCCTTTAAACAACCAAGTTAAAAGCTACTTCTCATTATTTTAAAAATAACTTACCATTCTTGCGCTTTAAGAACTGGTCCATGTCTTCGAACCACTGCCAACAACACTGAACTAATAATATAATGTAAATATAGTCAAAAGTTTATAATATACTCGCTTACATTGATCCTTCTTTTTAATTTAGTGGAATTGCAGTGTGACCTTAAAGTGGAAAATTCTGGCAAGCTTGCAGAAATATACCACAATAGACTAATTTTTATACCCTTGCAGAGGGTATTATAATTTTGGTCAGAAGTTTGTAACGCAGTGAAGGAGACGTTTCCGACCCCATAAAGTATATATATTCTTGATCAGGATCAATAGGGGAGTCGATATAGCCATGTCCGTCTGTCCGTCTGTCCGTCTGTTTCAATACCGTTTGCGAGCTCAGTTTAAAAGCTAGCGATCTGAAACTTTCACAATCGTCCTAAAACATATGTACGCAGATCAAGTTTGAAAATCGCCCCGATCGGACGTCTATATCCTATAGCTCCCATAGGAACAATTGGATATATCTTGCAAGAATTTATGATATTTCGCGCAGTGTAAAAGCTATTGACATTAATCTTTACAAATCGTATTTTTTTATGCATACCTCGATCAGGGTAAAAGCGCGTGGCGATCGGACGTCTATATCCTATAGCTCCCATAGGAACAATAGGGTAAAATCGGTTTAAATTTAATGATTTTTAGGATATTTCGCGCAGTGTAAAAGCTATTGACATAAATCTTTCCAAATCTTATTTTTTTATGCGTACCTTGATCAGGGTAAAAGCGCGTGACGATCGGACGTCTATATCCTATAGCTCCCATAGGAACAATAGGGTAAAATCGGTCCAAATTTGATGTTTTTCAGAATATTTCGCGATGTGTAAAAGCTATTGCTGTACATTTTTTCAAATCGTATTTTTTTATGCATTCCTTCATCAAGGTAAAAGCGCGTGCTGATCGGACGTCTATATCCTATAGCTCCCATAGGAACAATACGGTGAAATCGGTCAAAATTTCATGTTTTTTAGAATATTTCGCGCAGTGTATAAGCTATTGACATACATTTTTCCAAGTCTTATTTTATTTACGCATTTGAGGGAAGTTAAAAATTTGATAGGATAAAGGCTTGCCGATTGGACGTCTATATCGTATAAGCTCCCGAAGAAAAAATTTTTAAGGGCTAAAAAAAACCCCCTTTTCTCCTTTTTTTTTAATATTTTTTTTTTAATTTTTAAAAAATTAAAATAAAATTTTTTATATATTTTTTTTTTTTTTTTTTTTATCTTCCTTCTCCTTAAAAATTTGCCAATCAGACAAGTACATACTACATCCGCTATTTAAAAATTAAATAAATTACGTAAAGCTAATCTTTTTTTTATGTATAATTACAGAAAACTTAATTTTTTTATATATAATTACACAAAATTTATCCCTAAAGATTATAAAATGAAAGACCGATTTTTAAGGGGATACGGCCACAGCCCAAACCGTAAGAGCAAGAGCAGCCAAATTTTTCACAGTATTCCATTGGGGGCGTGGGCGCCCACTAAGATCCGATATGTCCCCCCAGTGGCCCCAAACAGCTCCAACATCCATTATTCTGAGCAAAAAAAAGATGATGTATTTAAGCTTAACTTCCAAACCGGTTGGAATTTCGATATTTGGTTTTTTCCGAATTTTAGGTTTTGAAAAGGCCTAATTAGAAATCTAAAAGAAATTTTGATATCCCCCATAATTTGGGGGCTACATTTAAAATTAACTTTTCGATTTAAAAAATCTAAACCGCTGCTCCGATCAAGATGATTTTTCGCTCAATAGTTATTCTATGGCCCAAATGCTTAAGTTTAATTTTTCAAGTTTTTAACATTTTTTTAAGTATTTTTAACGAATTTATTTAGATTTTCTAAGTCATTGCGTTGTATTTTGCGGGAGCCTGTCGAGAGAACGAAACCCAGAGCAAGCCAAGAGAGCGACGGCCGAGAGAGCAACAGCCAAGAAAACTGATGAGGGGGAGGGGTAGTGCTGCAGGGAAAGGGGAGGGGAAAGAGGCAATTTAAGTTAAATTTGTTTAGGATTTTAAAAACTTAAACTGCTGCTCCGATCAATATGATTTTCGATCAATAGTCAGTCCTGTGGATCCAATGCTTAGGTTTTGTTTTTCATTTTGTAGCAGAAGTAAGAGCCTTATTTAATTTCCACCATGGAAGAAAATAGAAAATTACTACAAATTCTGTAAGCAAAGCCAAAATGTTTTCAAGTTAAATATTAATCTTAAGATTCGAACTTTTGACCAAATACGTATGTACATATGTATATTTGGATATGTTTTGATTTGCTTATATGTACAATTGCATGTACATACATACAATGTGTGTGTATGTTTCTATTCGAAAGTAGATAATGTGATTAAATACAAATAAAATGATTTATTATACCCGTTTATCGATCAAATGTGGAATCTGAAAATAATACGTTACTTTGCTGTTTTTGTATTGGATGCCAATCTTTTACTGTGTGTACAAAGGTTTTCGTTTCATTCAAAACAAGAAATTTGAAAACAACAAATTCCAATTTACAAACAAGTATCCATATTTGTGCGCAAATTAAAATTGCATTGATAACATTGTAACTGATAAAAAGTATACAAGCTCACGACTTTTACTTCGATCACTTGCATTTATTATATAGCTCTGCCGGTATCCTTCTGATTCTCTCTCTTGAAGGATCTTCTACAAAGGTTGTTTACACAAAGGTTTTCAAAAAACGCGCAAATAAGAAATAAGAAAGTCCTGACAACCCAATTTTCTAACTCCAAACTAATATTAAGCGAACGAGTTGTGAAAGGGCAGGGCTATCCCTAAAGATTATAAAATGAAAGACCGATTTTTAAGGGATACGGCCACAGCCCAAACCGTAAGAGCAAGAGCAGCCAAATTTTTTCACAGTATTCCATTGGGGGCGTGGGCGCCCACTAAGATCCGATATGTCCCCCCAGTGGCCCCAAACAGCTCGAACATCCATTATTCTGAGCAAAAAAAAAGTTGATGTATTTAAGCTTAACTTCTAAAGTGGTTGGAATTTCGATATTTGGTTTTTTCCGAATTTTAGGTTTTGAAAAGGCCTAATTAGAAATCTAAAAGAAATTTCGATATCCCCCATAATTTGGGGGCTACATTTAAAATTAACTTTTCGATTTAAAAAATCTAAACCGCTGCTCCGATCAAGATGATTTTTCGCTCAATAGTTATTCTATGGCCCAAATGCTTAAGTTTAATTTTTCAAGTTTTTATCATTTTTTTAAGTATTTTTAACGAATTTATTTAGATTTTCTAAGTTATTGCGTTGCATTTTGCGGGAGCCTGCCGAGAGAGCGAAACCCAGAGAGCGGATGCCAAGAGAGCGACGGCCGAGAGAGCAACAGCCATGAAAACTGATGAGGTTGAGCGGAAGTGCTGCATGAAAAGGGGAGGGGAAAGAGGCAATTTAAGTTAAATTTGTTTTGGATTTTAAAAACTTAAACTGCTGCTCCGATCAATATGATTTTCGATCAATAGTCAGTCCTGTGGATAAAATGCTTAGGTTTTATTTTTCATTTTGTAGCAGAAGTAAGAGCCTTATTTAATTTCCACCATGGAAGAAAATAGAAAATTACTACAAATTCTGTAGCAAAGCCAAAATGTTTCCAAGTTAAATATTAATCTTAAGATTCGAACTTTTGACCAAATACGTATTTACATATGTATATTTGGATATGTTTTGATTTGCTTATATGTACAATCCCTAAAGATTATAAAATGAAAGACCGATTTTTAAGGGGATACGGCCACAGCCCAAACCGTAAGAGCAAGAGCAGCCAAATTTTTTCACAGTATTCCATTGGGGGCGTGGGCGCCCACTAAGATCCGATATGTCCCCCCAGTGGCCCCAAACAGCTCCAACATCCATTATTCTGAGCAAAAAAAAAGTTGATGTATTTAAGCTTAACTTCTAAAGTGGTTGGAATTTCGATATTTGGTTTTATCCGAATTTTAGGTTTTGAAAAGGCCTAATTAGAAATCTAAAAGAAATTTCGATATCCCCCATAATTTGGGGGCTACATTTAAAATTAACTTTTCGATTTAAAAAATCTAAACCGCTGCTCCGATCAAGATGATTTTTCGCTCAATAGTTATTCTATGGCCCAAATGCTTAAGTTTAATTTTTCAAGTTTTTATCATTTTTTTAAGTATTTTTAACGAATTTATTTAGATTTTCTAAGTTATTGCGTTGCATTTTGCGGGAGCCTGCCGAGAGAGCGAAACCCAGAGAGCGGATGCCAAGAGAGCGACGGCCGAGAGAGCAACAGCCATGAAAACTGATGAGGTGGAGCGGAAGTGCTGCATGAAAAGGGGAGGGGGAAGAGGCAATTTAAGTTAAATTTGTTTTGGATTTTAAAAACTTAAACTGCTGCTCCGATCAATATGATTTTCGATCAATAGTCAGTCCTGTGGATCAAATGCTTAGGTTTTATTTTTCATTTTGAAGCAGAAGTAAGAGCCTTATTTAATTTCCACCATGGAAGAAAATAGAAAATTACTACAAATTCTGTAGCAAAGCCAAAATGTTTCCAAGTTAAATATTAATCTTAAGATTCGAACTTTTGACCAAATACGTATTTACATATGTATATTTGGATATGTTTTGATTTGCTTATATGTACAATCCCTAAAGATTATAAAATGAAAGACCGATTTTTAAGGGGTACGGCCACAGCCCAAACCGTAAGAGCAAGAGCAGCCAAATTTTTTCACAGTATTCCATGGGGGCGTGGGCGCCCACTAAGATCCGATATGTCCCCCCAGTGGCCCCAAACAGCTCCAACATCCATTATTCTGAGCAAAAATAAGTTGATGTATTTAAGCTTAACTTCTAAAGTGGTTGGAATTTCGAAATTTGGTTTTTTCCGAATTTTTGGTTTTGAAAAGGCCTAATTAGAAATCTAAAAGAAATTTCGATATCCCCCATAATTTGGGGGCTACATTTAAAATTAACTTTTCGATTTAAAAAATCTAAACCGCTGCTCCGATCAAGATGATTTTTCGCTCAATAGTTATTCTATGGCCCAAATGCTTAAGTTTAATTTTTCAAGTTTTTAACATTTTTAAAGTATTTTTAACGAATTTATTTAGATTTTCTAAGTTATTGCGTTGCATTTTGCGGGAGCCTGCCGAGAGAGCGAAACCCAGAGAGCGGATGCCAAGAGAGCGACGGCCGAGAGAGCAACAACCAAGAAAACTGATGAGGGGGAGCGGAAGTGCTACATGGAAAGGGGAGGGGAAAGAGGCAATTTAAGTTAAATTTGTTTTGGATTTTAAAAACTTAAACTGCTGCTCCGATCAATATGATTTTCGATCAATAGTCAGTCCTGTGGATCAAATGCTTAGGTTTTATTTTTCATTTTGAAGCAGAAGTAAGAGCCTTATTTAATTTCCACCATGGAAGAAAATAGAAAATTACTACAAATTCTGTAGCAAAGCCAAAATGTTTCCAAGTTAAATATTAATCTTAAGATTCGAACTTTTGACCAAATACGTATTTACATATGTATATTTGGATATGTTTTGATTTGCTTATATGTACAATCCCTAAAGATTATAAAATGAAAGACCGATTTTTAAGGGGATACGGCCACAGCCCAAACCGTAAGAGCAAGAGCAGCCAAATTATTTCACAGAATTCCATTGGCGGCGTGGGCGCCCTCTAAGATCCGATAAGTCCCCCCAGTGGCCCCAAACAGCTCCAACATCCATTATTCTGAGCAAAAAAAAGTTGATGTATTTAAGCTTAACTTCTAAAGTGGTTGGAATTTCGATATTTGGTTTTTTCCGAATTTTAGGTTTTGAAAAGGCCTAATTAGAATTCTAAAAGAAATTTCGATATCCCCCATAATTTGGGGGCTACATTTAAAATTAACTTTTCGATTTAAAAATTTAAATCGCTGCTCCGATCAAGATGATTTTTCGCTCAATAGTTATTCTATGGCCCAAATGCTTAAGTTTAATTTTTCAAGTTTTTAAAATTTTTTAAGTATTTTTAACGAATTTATTTAGATTTACTAAATTTTTATAGTTACCGAATAATGATTCGGGAGGGTGAAATTAATCATTTAATTTATTTCAAAGCTCTTTTAAGTCAGTTTTTAGTCGATATGTGTGCCAAAATGGAAGCAGAACGGCTTAATTTTATGGCCGTCCTGATTTATTTATAACATTTACTTGCAATCCTAAGTGGAAAGACATTACAGAGTCATTATTACCCGGTCAGATGGCCTATGACCGCCATGATATAATAGCGCGAGTATTTCATTTATAAGTTAAAGCACTAAAGGCTCTTTTAGTTAAGAACGAATTGTTTGGAGAAGTTCAATGTTTCATGTACACTGTAGAATGGCAAAAACGTGGCCTCCCACATGTTCATATACTACTTTGGCTTAAAAATCGAATTTATGCTGATCAAATAGACGATACAATATGTGCAGAAATTCCAGATCCACAGAAAGATCCCGTGCTACATAATATCGTAAAGTCCAATATGATTCATGGACCTTGCGGAATGTTAAACCGTAGTTCACCGTGCATGAAAGATGGCAAAGGAAACAGTAACAGGAATTGATAGTTATCCTCTGTATCGAAGAAGGGCTTCAGATGATGGTGGCTTTACTGTAGAAAAGAATGGTAATATTTTAGACAACCGTTGGGTTGTGCCATATAATTCAGTACTATTACGTGCAATGGAAGCACACATAAAGGTTGAAGCCTGCAGTTCAGTTAAGTCTATAAAATACGTATGCAAATATGTCAATAAAGGCAGCGATCAGGCTTCATTTTCCCTTGAAGACTGACGAAATGAAGTTAAAACGTATGAAAATGGAAGATATATAAGCAGTTCGGAAGCCGTGTGGAGAATCCTAGCTTTTCCTATACACGAACGACTCTGACATTAATGACGAAATTATGGAAAGAGTCTATAACAAATGTCTAATAAGCATTGAACATTTTGTATTGTCTATTGGTGGAACATGTCTTAAAGAATAAGGTCTTCCTCAACCAATTATTCCTGAAGCCGAATTGGAATACCGATTATCTAAAAGAAATAAGTTATGAAAGTAACAACACTCTCCTTACCAACAACGAAAATTTGCTTACAGACGAGCAAAAAGTCGTATACAATACAATTTTACAAAGCGTTGGGGCTGAGATGGGTGAAATATTTTTTTTGGATGCACCTGGAGGGACAGGTAAAACCTTCTTGACAAACTTATTGTTGGCAAAAGTTTAAAGTTCAAAAAAAATAGCCCTAGCTGTAGCATCTTCCGGTATAGCTGCTACCCTGCTCAATGGAGGTCGAACTGCTCATTCTACATTTAAACTTCCTTTGGATTTAGTTAATTTAGAAACACCTCATTGCTCTATTTCAAAGCAATGTAATATGGCTGCGGTGTTTAAAGATTGTAAGTTAATTGTTTGGGATGAGTGCACAATGTCACATAAAGGTGGGCTTGAAGCCATAAATAGAACCCTGCAAGATATTAATGAGAATACTATGTTGATGGGTGGTATTACAGTCCTGCTAGCTGGAGACTTTCGCCAAACCCTTCCTGTTGTGCCAAGAGGTACAGGAGCTGACGAAATAAAGGCCTGTTTAAAATCTTCATTTTTATGGCCACAGATAAAAAAACTAGCGCTCACGAAAAATATGCGAGTGCACTTAAAAGGAGACAGTTCTGCAGGAATTTTAGCCGAAACTCTTTTAAAAATTGGGAATGGCGTCCATCCAACAGTTGATGGAAAAATAGTTATAACATCACGCTTAGGAAATGTAGTCCAAAACGTTCAAGACCTTACATCCAAAATATTTCCTGACATTTCCAACATATCATGTAAAAGCTTAGATTGGCTATCTGAGCGCGCCATTTTGACAACGAAAAATGAAAGAGCAACCACTATTAATAATTTATTGCTAAACTCATTTGATGGTTTAGAAGTCTCCTATAAATCGGTCGACTCTGTTCCTGATGCTGATAATGCTGTTCATTACCCTGTTGAATTTTTAAATTCTTTGAATCCTCCAGGAATTCCACAGCATAATCTGTCTCTTAGGATTGGAGCACCCGTAATGTTATTGCGAAATTTAAGTCCCCCAAAGTTATGCAATGGGACACGATTGCAGATAAAAGGTCTTCATAAGAATGTAATCGAAGCAACAGTATTTACGGGGTGCGCAAAGGGGGAAACAGTGTTTATACCCAGGATCCCATTAATACCATCCAGTCTGCCGTTTCAGTTTAAAAGGCTACAATTCCCTCTAAAAGTTTGCTTTGCAATAACTATAAATAAATCGCAGGGGCAGACCTTGAAGCTGGCTGGACTAGATCTTAGAGAAGATTGCTTCTCTCATGGACAATTTTATGTCGCATGCTCTAGAGTTAGCTCTGCCAGTAGCCTTATTATTCTCGCTCCTGAAAGATCTTCTAAAAATGTTGTTTACACAGAGGTTTTAAAGTAATCATATTAATAACTATTATTAAACCTAGAAAGTTTTAGTGGAATAGGTCTAATTGGAGCTACCACATTAAAAAAAAACGCGCCAATTTCTCTACCTTAGGGGTGGTGTGGAAATGGGAAAGTCTTGACAACCGTACTCAAAACTAATTTTAAGCGAACGAAGTCGCGCGTTAATATATTTTATTATAAAAAATAAAAAATTAATTTATAAAAATTTAAAAATATTTTTTAAAAAAAAATTTTATTAATATTATTTTTTTATTTTTTTTTTTTTTTGCCGACCCCATAAAGATATATATTCTTGATCAGGATCAATAGGGGAGTCGATATAGCCATGTCCGTCTGTCCGTCTGTCCGTCTGTCCGTCTGTCCGTCTGTTTCAATACCGTTTGCGAGCTCAGTTTAAAAGCTAGCGATCTGAAACTTTCACAATCGTCCTAAAACATGTGTACGCAGATCAAGTTTGAAAATCGCCCCGATCGGACGTCTATATCCTATAGCTCCCATAGGAACAATTGGATATATCTTGCAAGAATTTATGATATTTCGCGCAGTGTAAAAGCTATTGACATTAATCTTTACAAATCGTATTTTTTTATGCATACCTTGATCAGGGTAAAAGCGCGTGGCGATCGGACGTCTATATCCTATAGCTCCCATAGGGTAAAATCGGTTAAAATTTAATGATTTTTAGGATATTTCGCGCAGTGTAAAAGCTATTGACATAAATCTTTCCAAATCTTATTTTTTTATGCGTACCTTGATCAGGGTAAAAGCGCGTGACGATCGGACGTCTATATCCTATAGCTCCCATAGGAACAATAGGGTAAAATCGGTCCAAATTTGATGTTTTTCAGAATATTTCGCGATGTGTAAAAGCTATTGCTGTACATTTTTCAAATCGTATTTTTTTATGCATTCCTTCATCAAGGTAAAAGCGCGTGCTGATCGGACGTCTATATCCTATTGCTCCCATAGGAACAATACGGTGAAATCGGTCAAAATTTCATGTTTTTTAGAATATTTCGCGCAGTGTAAAAGCTATTGACATTAATCTTTACAAATCGTATTTTTTTATGCATACCTCGATCAGGGTAAAAGCGCGTGGCGATCGGACGTCTATATCCTATAGCTCCCATAGGAACAATAGGGTAAAATCGGTTTAAATTTAATGATTTTTAGGATATTTCGCGCAGTGTAAAAGCTATTGACATAAATCTTTCCAAATCTTATTTTTTTATGCGTACCTTGATCAGGGTAAAAGCGCGTGACGATCGGACGTCTATATCCTATAGCTCCCATAGGAACAATAGGGTAAAATCGGTCCAAATTTGATGTTTTTCAGAATATTTCGCGATGTGTAAAAGCTATTGCTGTACATTTTTCAAATCGTATTTTTTTATGCATTCCTTCATCAAGGTAAAAGCGCGTGCTGATCGGACGTCTATATCCTATAGCTCCCATAGGAACAATACGGTGAAATCGGTCAAAATTTCATGTTTTTTAGAATATTTCGCGCAGTGTATAAGCTATTGACATACATTTTTCCAAATCGTATTTTTTTACGCATACCTTGATCAGGGTAAAAGCGCTTGCCGATTGGACGTCTATATCGTATAGCTTCCGTAGGAAAAATTGTTAAAGGCTGCGAAAATATCCCTTTTTCCCTATTTGTATATGACAATTTTGCAGTATAAAAGCTATTGGCATGAAACTATGCAATTTATGCAATTTATCTAATTTATTTATGTACACCTTGCTCAGGGTAAAAGTTGCTGCCAATCAGACAAGTACATACTACATCCGCTATTTAAAAATTAAATTAATTACGTAAAGCTAATCTTTTTTTATGTATAATTACAGAAAACTTAATTTTTATATATAACTAGCTTTGTACCCGGCGCGACTTCGTTCGCTTAAAATTAGTTTTGAGTACGGTTGTCAAGACTTTCCCATTTCCACACCACCCCTAAGGTAGAGAAATTGGCGCGTTTTTTTTAATGTGGTAGCTCCAATTAGACCTATTCCACTAAAACTTTCTAGGTTTAATAATAGTTATTAATATGATTACTTTAAAACCTCTGTGTAAACAACATTTTTAGAAGATCTTTCAGGAGCGAGAATAATAAGGCTACTGGCAGAGCTAACTCTAGAGCATGCGACATAAAATTGTCCATGAGAGAAGCAATCTTCTCTAAGATCTAGTCCAGCCAGCTTCAAGGTCTGCCCCTGCGATTTATTTATAGTTATTGCAAAGCAAACTTTTAGAGGGAATTGTAGCCTTTTAAACTGAAACGGCAGACTGGATGGTATTAATGGGATCCTGGGTATAAACACTGTTTCCCCTTTGCGCACCCCGTAAATACTGTTGCTTCGATTACATTCTTATGAAGACCTTTTATCTGCAATCGTGTCCCATTGCATAACTTTGGGGGACTTAAATTTCGCAATAACATTACGGGTGCTCCAATCCTAAGAGACAGATTATGCTGTGGAATTCCTGGAGGATTCAAAGAATTTAAAAATTCAACAGGGTAATGAACAGCATTATCAGCATCAGGAACAGAGTCGACCGATTTATAGGAGACTTCTAAACCATCAAATGAGTTTAGCAATAAATTATTAATAGTGGTTGCTCTTTCATTTTTCGTTGTCAAAATGGCGCGCTCAGATAGCCAATCTAAGCTTTTACATGATATGTTGGAAATGTCAGGAAATATTTTGGATGTAAGGTCTTGAACGTTTTGGACTACATTTCCTAAGCGTGATGTTATAACTATTTTTCCATCAACTGTTGGATGGACGCCATTCCCAATTTTTAAAAGAGTTTCGGCTAAAATTCCTGCAGAACTGTCTCCTTTTAAGTGCACTCGCATATTTTTCGTGAGCGCTAGTTTTTTTATCTGTGGCCATAAAAATGAAGATTTTAAACAGGCCTTTATTTCGTCAGCTCCTGTACCTCTTGGCACAACAGGAAGGGTTTGGCGAAAGTCTCCAGCTAGCAGGACTGTAATACCACCCATCAACATAGTATTCTCATTAATATCTTGCAGGGTTCTATTTATGGCTTCAAGCCCACCTTTATGTGACATTGTGCACTCATCCCAAACAATTAACTTACAATCTTTAAACACCGCAGCCATATTACATTGCTTTGAAATAGAGCAATGAGGTGTTTCTAAATTAACTAAATCCAAAGGAAGTTTAAATGTAGAATGAGCAGTTCGACCTCCATTGAGCAGGGTAGCAGCTATACCGGAAGATGCTACAGCTAGGGCTATTTTTTTTTTAACTTTAAACTTTTGCCAACAATAAGTTTGTCAAGAAGGTTTTACCTGTCCCTCCAGGTGCATCCAAAAAAAATATTTCACCCATCTCAGCCCCAACGCTTTGTAAAATTGTATTGTATACGACTTTTTGCTCGTCTGTAAGCAAATTTTCGTTGTTGGTAAGGAGAGTGTTGTTACTTTCATAACTTATTTCTTTTAGATAATCGGTATTCCAATTCGGCTTCAGGAATAATTGGTTGAGGAAGACCTTATTCTTTAAGACATGTTCCACCAATAGACAATACAAAATGTTCAATGCTTATTAGACATTTGTTATAGACTCTTTCCATAATTTCGTCATTAATGTCAGAGTCGTTCGTGTATAGGAAAAGCTAGGATTCTCCACACGGCTTCCGAACTGCTTATATATCTTCCATTTTCATACGTTTTAACTTCCTTTCGTCAGTCTTCAAGGGAAAATGAAGCCTGATCGCTGCCTTTATTGACATATTTGCATACGTATTTTATAGACTTAACTGAACTGCAGGCTTCAACCTTTATGTGTGCTTCCATTGCACGTAATAGTACTGAATTATATGGCACAACCCAACGGTTGTCTAAAATATTACCATTCTTTTCTACAGTAAAGCCACCATCATCTGAAGCCCTTCTTCGATACAGAGGATAACTATCAATTCCTGTTACTGTTTCCTTTGCCATCTTTCATGCACGGTGAACTACGGTTTAACATTCCGCAAGGTCCATGAATCATATTGGACTTTACGATATTATGTAGCACGGGATCTTTCTTGGATCTGGAATTTCTGCACATATTGTATCGTCTATTTGATCAGCATAAAATCGATTTTTAAGCCAAAGTAGTATATGAACATGTGGGAGGCCACGTTTTTGCCATTCTACAGTGTACATGAAACATTGAACTTCTCCAAACAATTCGTTCTTAACTAAAAGAGCCTTTAGTGCTTTAACTTATAAATGAAATACTCGCTATTATATCATGGCGGTCATAGGCCATCTGACCGGGTAATAATGACTCTGTAATGTCTTTCCACTTAGGATTGCAAGTAAATGTTATAAATAAATCAGGCGGCCATAAAATTAAGCCGTTCTGCTTCCATTTTGGCACACATATCGACTAAAAACTGACTTAAAAGAGCTTTGAAATAAATTAAATGATTAATTTCACCCTCCCGAATCATTATTCGGTAACTATAAAAATTTAGTAAATCTAAATAAATTCGTTAAAAATACTTAAAAACTTGAAAAATTAAACTTAAGCATTTGGGCCATAGAATAACTATTGAGCGAAAAATCATCTTGATCGGAGCAGCGATTTAAATTTTTTAAATCGAAAAGTTAATTTTAAATGTAGCCCCCAAATTATGGGGGATATCGAAATTTCTTTTAGAATTCTAATTAGGCCTTTTCAAAACCTAAAATTCGGAAAAAACCAAATATCGAAATTCCAACCACTTTAGAAGTTAAGCTTAAATACATCAACTTTTTTTGCTCAGAATAATGGATGTTGGAGCTGTTTGGGGCCACTGGGGGGACTTATCGGATCTTAGAGGGCGCCCACGCCGCCAATGGAATTCTGTGAAATAATTTGGCTGCTCTTGCTCTTACGGTTTGGGCTGTGGCCGTATCCCCTTAAAAATCGGTCTTTCATTTTATAATCTTTAGGGATTGTACATATAAGCAAATCAAAACATATCCAAATATACATATGTAAATACGTATTTGGTCAAAAGTTCGAATCTTAAGATTAATATTTAACTTGGAAACATTTTGGCTTTGCTACAGAATTTGTAGTAATTTTCTATTTTCTTCCATGGGGGAAATTAAATAAGGCTCTTACTTCTGCTTCAAAATGAAAAATAAAACCTAAGCATTTGATCCACAGGACTGACTATTGATCGAAAATCATATTGATCGGAGCAGCAGTTTAAGTTTTTAAAATCCAAAACAAATTTAACTTAAATTGCCTCTTTCCCCTCCCCTTTTCATGCAGCACTTCCGCTCAACCTCATCAGTTTTCATGGCTGTTGCTCTCTCGGCCGTCGCTCTCTTGGCATCCGCTCTCTGGGTTTCGCTCTCTCGGCAGGCTCCCGCAAAATGCAACGCAATAACTTAGAAAATCTAAATAAATTCGTTAAAAATACTTTAAAAATGTTAAAAACTTGAAAAATTAAACTTAAGCATTTGGGCCATACAATAACTATTGAGCGAAAAATCATCTTGATCGGAGCAGCGGTTTAGATTTTTTAAATCGAAAAGTTAATTTTAAATGTAGCCCCCAAATTATGGGGGATATCGAAATTTCTTTTAGATTTCTAATTAGGCCTTTTCAAAACCAAAAATTCGGAAAAAACCAAATTTCGAAATTCCAACCACTTTAGAAGTTAAGCTTAAATACATCAACTTATTTTTGCTCAGAATAATGGATGTTGGAGCTGTTTGGGGCCACTGGGGGGACATATCGGATCTTAGTGGGCGCCCACGCCCCCAATGGAATACTGTGAAAAAATTTGGCTGCTCTTGCTCTTACGGTTTGGGCTGTGGCCGTATCCCCTTAAAAATCGGTCTTTCATTTTATAATCTTTAGGGATTGTACATATAAGCAAATCAAAACATATCCAAATATACATATGTAAATACGTATTTGGTCAAAAGTTCGAATCTTAAGATTAATATTTAACTTGGAAACATTTTGGCTTTGCTACAGAATTTGTAGTAATTTTCTATTTTCTTCCATGGTGGAAATTAAATAAGGCTCTTACTTCTGCTTCAAAATGAAAAATAAAACCTAAGCATTTGATCCACAGGACTGACTATTGATCGAAAATCATATTGATCGGAGCAGCAGTTTAAGTTTTTAAAATCCAAAACAAATTTAACTTAAATTGCCTCTTTCCCCTCCCCTTTTCATGCAGCACTTCCGCTCAACCTCATCAGTTTTCATGGCTGTTGCTCTCTCGGCCGTCGCTCTCTTGGCATCCGCTCTCTGGGTTTCGCTCTCTCGGCAGGCTCCCGCAAAATGCAACGCAATAACTTAGAAAATCTAAATAAATTCGTTAAAAATACTTAAAAAAATGATAAAAACTTGAAAAATTAAACTTAAGCATTTGGGCCATAGAATAACTATTGAGCGAAAAATCATCTTGATCGGAGAAGCGGTTTAGATTTTTTAAATCGAAAAGTTAATTTTAAATGTAGCCCCCAAATTATGGGGGATATCGAAATTTCTTTTAGATTTCTAATTAGGCCTTTTCAAAACCTAAAATTCGGATAAAACCAAATATCGAAATTCCAACCACTTTAGAAGTTAAGCTTAAATACATCAACTTTTTTTTGCTCAGAATAATGGATGTTGGAGCTGTTTGGGGCCACTGGGGGGACATATCGGATCTTAGTGGGCGCCCACGCCCCCAATGGAATACTGTGAAAAAATTTGGCTGCTCTTGCTCTTACGGTTTGGGCTGTGGCCGTATCCCCTTAAAAATCGGTCTTTCATTTTATAATCTTTAGGGATTGTACATATAAGCAAATCAAAACATATCCAAATATACATATGTAAATACGTATTTGGTCAAAAGTTCGAATCTTAAGATTAATATTTAACTTGGAAACATTTTGGCTTTGCTACAGAATTTGTAGTAATTTTCTATTTTCTTCCATGGTGGAAATTAAATAAGGCTCTTACTTCTGCTACAAAATGAAAAATAAAACCTAAGCATTTTATCCACAGGACTGACTATTGATCGAAAATCATATTGATCGGAGCAGCAGTTTAAGTTTTTAAAATCCAAAACAAATTTAACTTAAATTGCCTCTTTCCCCTCCCCCTTTTCATGCAGCACTTCCGCTCAACCTCATCAGTTTTCATGGCTGTTGCTCTCTCGGCCGTCGCTCTCTTGGCATCCGCTCTCTGGGTTTCGCTCTCTCGGCAGGCTCCCGCAAAATGCAACGCAATAACTTAGAAAATCTAAATAAATTCGTTAAAAATACTTAAAAAAATGATAAAAACTTGAAAAATTAAACTTAAGCATTTGGGCCATAGAATAACTATTGAGCGAAAAATCATCTTGATCGGAGCAGCGGTTTAGATTTTTTAAATCGAAAAGTTAATTTTAAATGTAGCCCCCAAATTATGGGGGATATCGAAATTTCTTTTAGATTTCTAATTAGGCCTTTTCAAAACCAAAAATTCGGAAAAACCAAATTTCGAAATTCCAACCACTTTGGAAGTTAAGCTTAAATACATCAACTTTTTTTGCTCAGAATAATGGGTGTTGGAGCTGTTTGGGGCCACTGGGGGGACATATCGGATCTTAGTGGGCGCCCACGCCCCCAATGGGATACTGTGAAAAAATTTGGCTGCTCTTGCTCTTACGGTTTGGGCTGTGGCCGTATCCCTTAAAAATCGGTCTTTCATTTTATAATCTTTAGGGATAGCTATACCCGAAGCGACTTCGTTCGCTTAATATTAGTTTGGAGTTAGAAAATTGGGTTGTCAGGACTTTCTTATTTCTTATTTGCGCGTTTTTTGAAAACCTTTGTGTAAACAACCTTTGTAGAAGATCCTTCAAGAGAGAGAATCAGAAGGATACCGGCAGAGCTATATAATAAATGCAAGTGATCGAAGTAAAAGTCGTGAGCTTGTATACTTTTTATCAGTTACAATGTTATCAATGCAATTTTAATTTGCGCACAAATATGGATACTTGTTTGTAAATTGGAATTTGTTGTTTTCAAATTTCTTGTTTTGAATGAAACGAAAACCTTTGTACACACAGTAAAAGATTGGCATCCAATACAAAAACAGCAAAGTAACGTATTATTTTCAGATTCCACATTTGATCGATAAACGGGTATAATAAATCATTTTATTTGTATTTAATCACATTATCTACTTTCGAATAGAAACATACACACACATTGTATGTATGTACATGCATTGTACATATAAGCAAATCAAAACATATCCAAATATACATATGTACATACGTATTTGGTCAAAAGTTCGAATCTTAAGATTAATATTTAACTTGGAAACATTTTGGCTTTGCTTACAGAATTTGTAGTAATTTTCTATTTTCTTCCATGGTGGAAATTAAATAAGGCTCTTACTTCTGCTACAAAATGAAAAACAAAACCTAAGCATTGGATCCACAGGACTGACTATTGATCGAAAATCATATTGATCGGAGCAGCAGTTTAAGTTTTTAAAATCCTAAACAAATTTAACTTAAATTGCCTCTTTCCCCTCCCCTTTCCCTGCAGCACTACCCCTCCCCCTCATCAGTTTTCTTGGCTGTTGCTCTCTCGGCCGTCGCTCTCTTGGCTTCTGGGTTTCGTTCTCTCGACAGGCTCCCGCAAAATACAACGCAATGACTTAGAAAATCTAAATAAATTCGTTAAAAATACTTAAAAAAATGTTAAAAACTTGAAAAATTAAACTTAAGCATTTGGGCCATAGAATAACTATTGAGCGAAAAATCATCTTGATCGGAGCAGCGGTTTAGATTTTTTAAATCGAAAAGTTAATTTTAAATGTAGCCCCCAAATTATGGGGGATATCAAAATTTCTTTTAGATTTCTAATTAGGCCTTTTCAAAACCTAAAATTCGGAAAAGACCAAATATCGAAATTCCAACCGGTTTAGAAGTTAAGCTTAAATACATCATCTTTTTTTGCTCAGAATAATGGATGTTGGAGCTGTTTGGGGCCACTGGGGGGACATATCGGATCTTAGTGGGCGCCCACGCCCCCAATGGAATACTGTGAAAAAATTTGGCTGCTCTTGCTCTTACGGTTTGGGCTGTGGCCGTATCCCCTTAAAAATCGGTCTTTCATTTTATAATCTTTAGGGATTAAAAACTTAAACTGCTGCTCCGATCAATATGATTTTCGATCAATAGTCAGTCCTGTGGATCAAATGCTTAGGTTTTATTTTTCATTTGAAGCAGAAGTAAGAGCCTTATTTAATTTCCACCATGGAAGAAAATAGAAAATTACTACAAATTCTGTAGCAAAGCCAAAATGTTTCCAAGTTAAATATTAATCTTAAGATTCGAACTTTTGACCAAATACGTATTTACATATGTATATTTGGATATGTTTTGATTTGCTTATATGTACAATCCTAAAGATTATAAAATGAAAGACCGATTTTTAAGGGGATACGGCCACAGCCCAAACCGTAAGAGCAAGAGCAGCCAAATTATTTCACAGAATTCCATTGGCGGCGTGGGCGCCCTCTAAGATCCGATATGTCCCCCCAGTGGCCCCAAACAGCTCCAACATCCATTATTCTGAGCAAAAAAAGTTGATGTATTTAAGCTTAACTTCTAAAGTGGTTGGAATTTCGATATTTGGTTTTTTCGAATTTTAGGTTTTGAAAAGGCCTAATTAGAATTCTAAAAGAAATTTCGATATCCCCCATAATTTGGGGGCTACATTTAAAATTAACTTTTCGATTTAAAAAATTTAAATCGCTGCTCCGATCAAGATGATTTTTCGCTCAATAGTTATTCTATGGCCCAAATGCTTAAGTTTAATTTTTCAAGTTTTTAAGTATTTTTAACGAATTTATTTAGATTTACTAAATTTTTATAGTTACCGAATAATGATTCGGGAGGGTGAAATTAATCATTTAATTTATTTCAAAGCTCTTTTAAGTCAGTTTTTAGTCGATATGTGTGCCAAAATGGAAGCAGAACGGCTTAATTTTATGGCCGTCCTGATTTATTTATAACATTTACTTGCAATCCTAAGTGGAAAGACATTACAGAGTCATTATTACCCGGTCAGATGGCCTATGACCGCCATGATATAATAGCGCGAGTATTTCATTTATAAGTTAAAGCACTAAAGGCTCTTTTAGTTAAGAACGAATTGTTTGGAGAAGTTCAATGTTTCATGTACACTGTAGAATGGCAAAAACGTGGCCTCCCACATGTTCATATACTACTTTGGCTTAAAAATCGATTTTATGCTGATCAAATAGACGATACAATATGTGCAGAAATTCCAGATCCACAGAAAGATCCCGTGCTACATAATATCGTAAAGTCCAATATGATTCATGGACCTTGCGGAATGTTAAACCGTAGTTCACCGTGCATGAAAGATGGCAAAGGAAACAGTAACAGGAATTGATAGTTATCCTCTGTATCGAAGAAGGGCTTCAGATGATGGTGGCTTTACTGTAGAAAAGAATGGTAATATTTTAGACAACCGTTGGGTTGTGCCATATAATTCAGTACTATTACGTGCAATGGAAGCACACATAAAGGTTGAAGCCTGCAGTTCAGTTAAGTCTATAAAATACGTATGCAAATATGTCAATAAAGGCAGCGATCAGGCTTCATTTTCCCTTGAAGACTGACGAAATGAAGTTAAAACGTATGAAAATGGAAGATATATAAGCAGTTCGGAAGCCGTGTGGAGAATCCTAGCTTTTCCTATACACGAACGACTCTGACATTAATGACGAAATTATGGAAAGAGTCTATAACAAATGTCTAATAAGCATTGAACATTTTGTATTGTCTATTGGTGGAACATGTCTTAAAGAATAAGGTCTTCCTCAACCAATTATTCCTGAAGCCGAATTGGAATACCGATTATCTAAAAGAAATAAGTTATGAAAGTAACAACACTCTCCTTACCAACAACGAAAATTTGCTTACAGACGAGCAAAAGTCGTATACAATACAATTTTACAAAGCGTTGGGGCTGAGATGGGTGAAATATTTTTTTGGATGCACCTGGAGGGACAGGTAAAACCTTCTTGACAAACTTATTGTTGGCAAAAGTTTAAAGTTAAAAAAAAATAGCCCTAGCTGTAGCATCTTCCGGTATAGCTGCTACCCTGCTCAATGGAGGTCGAACTGCTCATTCTACATTTAAACTTCCTTTGGATTTAGTTAATTTAGAAACACCTCATTGCTCTATTTCAAAGCAATGTAATATGGCTGCGGTGTTTAAAGATTGTAAGTTAATTGTTTGGGATGAGTGCACAATGTCACATAAAGGTGGGCTTGAAGCCATAAATAGAACCCTGCAAGATATTAATGAGAATACTATGTTGATGGGTGGTATTACAGTCCTGCTAGCTGGAGACTTTCGCCAAACCCTTCCTGTTGTGCCAAGAGGTACAGGAGCTGACGAAATAAAGGCCTGTTTAAAATCTTCATTTTTATGGCCACAGATAAAAAAACTAGCGCTCACGAAAAATATGCGAGTGCACTTAAAAGGAGACAGTTCTGCAGGAATTTTAGCCGAAACTCTTTTAAAAATTGGGAATGGCGTCCATCCAACAGTTGATGGAAAAATAGTTATAACATCACGCTTAGGAAATGTAGTCCAAAACGTTCAAGACCTTACATCCAAAATATTTCCTGACATTTCCAACATATCATGTAAAAGCTTAGATTGGCTATCTGAGCGCGCCATTTTGACAACGAAAAATGAAAGAGCAACCACTATTAATAATTTATTGCTAAACTCATTTGATGGTTTAGAAGTCTCCTATAAATCGGTCGACTCTGTTCCTGATGCTGATAATGCTGTTCATTACCCTGTTGAATTTTTAAATTCTTTGAATCCTCCAGGAATTCCACAGCATAATCTGTCTCTTAGGATTGGAGCACCCGTAATGTTATTGCGAAATTTAAGTCCCCCAAAGTTATGCAATGGGACACGATTGCAGATAAAAGGTCTTCATAAGAATGTAATCGAAGCAACAGTATTTACGGGGTGCGCAAAGGGGGAAACAGTGTTTATACCCAGGATCCCATTAATACCATCCAGTCTGCCGTTTCAGTTTAAAAGGCTACAATTCCCTCTAAAAGTTTGCTTTGCAATAACTATAAATAAATCGCAGGGGCAGACCTTGAAGCTGGCTGGACTAGATCTTAGAGAAGATTGCTTCTCTCATGGACAATTTTATGTCGCATGCTCTAGAGTTAGCTCTGCCAGTAGCCTTATTATTCTCGCTCCTGAAAGATCTTCTAAAAATGTTGTTTACACAGAGGTTTTAAAGTAATCATATTAATAACTATTATTAAACCTAGAAAGTTTTAGTGGAATAGGTCTAATTGGAGCTACCACATTAAAAAAAACGCGCCAATTTCTCTACCTTAGGGGTGGTGTGGAAATGGGAAAGTCTTGACAACCGTACTCAAAACTAATTTTAAGCGAACGAAGTCGCGCCGGGTACAGCTAGTTTCTGATATATATTTAGTATTTGATTTCATATAATTACAAGAAATTAATAGTTGATATATATCCAACATATATGTCGCATTTATGTTGATCGTCAATTAAATGGATTTAGTTCTTCTATATAATTAAACATATTTATTCATTTATATTATTTTTTAATATTTGATTGAAAGTTTGGAGTATCACCACAACTGGGTTCGTTGTTTGATTATGTTTTTCTATCGTACATGTGCCGTCCTCCTCGATTCTCATAAAAGCCTTGTATATGCGCCATGCATTTTAAACCTGAAGGAATTGTCTCATTTTTGACCATCATGATTGTACTTTTTTATACCCTTGCAGAGGGTATTATAATTTTGGTCAGAAGTTTGTAACGCAGTGAAGGAGACGTTTCCGACCCCATAAAGATATATATATTCTTGATCAGGATCAATAGGGGAGTCGATATAGCCATGTCCGTCTGTCCGTCTGTCCGTCTGTTTCAATACCGTTTGCGAGCTCAGTTTAAAAGCTAGCGATCTGAAACTTTCACAATCGTCCTAAAACATGTGTACGCAGATCAAGTTTGAAAATCGCCCCGATCGGACGTCTATATCCTATAGCTCCCATAGGAACAATTGGATATATCTTGCAAGAATTTATGATATTTCGCGCAGTGTAAAAGCTATTGACATTAATCTTTACAAATCGTACTTTTTTATGCATACCTTGATCAGGGTAAAAGCGCGTGGCGATCGGACGTCTATATCCTATAGCTCCCATAGGGTAAAATCGGTTAAAATTTAATGATTTTTAGGATATTTCGCGCAGTGTAAAAGCTATTGACATAAATCTTTCCAAATCTTATTTTTTTATGCGTACCTTGATCAGGGTAAAAGCGCGTGACGATCGGACGTCTATATCCTATAGCTCCCATAGGAACAATAGGGTAAAATCGGTCCAAATTTGATGTTTTTCAGAATATTTCGCGATGTGTAAAAGCTATTGCTGTACATTTTTTCAAATCGTATTTTTTTATGCATTCCTTCATCAAGGTAAAAGCGCGTGCTGATCGGACGTCTATATCCTATTGCTCCCATAGGAACAATACGGTGAAATCGGTCAAAATTTCATGTTTTTTAGAATATTTCGCGCAGTGTAAAAGCTATTGACATTAATCTTTACAAATCGTACTTTTTTATGCATACCTTGATCAGGGTAAAAGCGCGTGGCGATCGGACGTCTATATCCTATAGCTCCCATAGGAACAATAGGGTAGAATCGGTTTAAATTTAATGATTTTTAGGATATTTCGCGCAGTGTAAAAGCTATTGACATAAATCTTTCCAAATCTTATTTTTTTATGCGTACCTTGATCAGGGTAAAAGCGCGTGACGATCGGACGTCTATATCCTATAGCTCCCATAGGAACAATAGGGTAAAATCGGTCCAAATTTGATGTTTTTCAGAATATTTCGCGATGTGTAAAAGCTATTGCTGTACATTTTTTCAAATCGTATTTTTTTATGCATTCCTTCATCAAGGTAAAAGCGCGTGCTGATCGGACGTCTATATCCTATAGCTCCCATAGGAACAATACGGTGAAATCGGTCAAAATTTCATGTTTTTTAGAATATTTCGCGCAGTGTATAAGCTATTGACATACATTTTTCCAAGTCTTATTTATTTACGCATACCTTGATCAGGGTAAAAGCGCTTGCCGATTGGACGTCTATATCGTATAGCTTCCGTAGGAAAAATTGTTAAAGGCTGCGAAAATATCCCTTTTTTCCCTATTTGTATATGACAATTTTGCAGTATAAAAGCTATTGGCATGAAACTATGCAATTTATGCAATTTATCTAATTTATTTATGTACACCTTGCTCAGGGTAAAAGTTGCTGCCAATCAGACAAGTACATACTACATCCGCTATTTAAAAATTAAATTAATTACGTAAAGCTAATCTTTTTTATACCCTTGCAGAGGGTATTATAATTTTGGTCAGAAGTTTGTAACGCAGTGAAGGAGACGTTTCCGACCCCATAAAGTATATATATTCTTGATCAGGATCAATAGGGGAGTCGATATAGCCATGTCCGTCTGTCCGTCTGTCCGTCTGTTTCAATACCGTTTGCGAGCTCAGTTTAAAAGCTAGCGATCTGAAACTTTCACAATCGTCCTAAAACATATGTACGCAGATCAAGTTTGAAAATCGCCCCGATCGGACGTCTATATCCTATAGCTCCCATAGGAACAATTGGATATATCTTGCAAGAATTTATGATATTTCGCGCAGTGTAAAAGCTATTCACATTAATCTTTACAAATCGTATTTTTTTATGCATACCTCGATCAGGGTAAAAGCGCGTGGCGATCGGACGTCTATATCCTATAGCTCCCATAGGAACAATAGGGTAAAATCGGTTTAAATTTAATGATTTTTAGGATATTTCGCGCAGTGTAAAAGCTATTGACATAAATCTTTCCAAATCTTATTTTTATGCGTACCTTGATCAGGGTAAAAGCGCGTGACGATCGGACGTCTATATCCTATAGCTCCCATAGGAACAATAGGGTAAAATCGGTCCAAATTTGATGTTTTTCAGAATATTTCGCGATGTGTAAAAGCTATTGCTGTACATTTTTTCAAATCGTATTTTTTATGCATTCCTTCATCAAGGTAAAAGCGCGTGCTGATCGGACGTCTATATCCTATAGCTCCCATAGGAACAATACGGTGAAATCGGTCAAAATTTCATGTTTTTTAGAATATTTCGCGCAGTGTATAAGCTATTGACATACATTTTTCCAAGTCTTATTTATTTACGCATACCTTGATCAGGGTAAAAGCGCTTGCCGATTGGACGTCTATATCGTATAGCTTCCGTAGGAAAAATTGTTAAAGGCTGCGAAAATATCCCTTTTTTCTCTTTTTTTATAAAAAAATTTTAAAAAAAAAAATATTAAAACAACAACTATGCAATTTATGCAATTTATCTAATTTATTTATGTACACCTTGCTCAGGGTAAAAGTTGCTGCCAATCAGACAAGTACATACTACATCCGCTATTTAAAAATTAAATTAATTACGTAAAGCTAATCTTTTTTTTGTATAATTACAGAAAACTTAATTTTTATATATAACAAGCGGTACCCGGCGCGACTTCGTTCGCTTAAAATTAGTTTTGAGTACGGTTGTCAAGACTTTCCCATTTCCACACCACCCCTAAGGTAGAGAAATTGGGGCGCTTTTTTTAATGTGGTAGCTCCAATTAGACCTATTCCACTAAAACTTTCTAGGTTTAATAATAGTTATTAATATGATTACTTTAAAACCTCTGTGTAAACAACATTTTTAGAAGATCTTTCAGGAGCGAGAATAATAAGGCTACTGGCAGAGCTAACTCTAGAGCATGCGACATAAAATTGTCCATGAGAGAAGCAATCTTCTCTAAGATCTAGTCCAGCCAGCTTCAAGGTCTGCCCCTGCGATTTATTTATAGTTATTGCAAAGCAAACTTTTAGAGGGAATTGTAGCCTTTTAAACTGAAACGGCAGACTGGATGGTATTAATGGGATCCTGGGTATAAACACTGTTTCCCCCTTTGCGCACCCCGTAAATACTGTTGCTTCGATTACATTCTTATGAAGACCTTTTATCTGCAATCGTGTCCCATTGCATAACTTTGGGGGACTTAAATTTCGCAATAACATTACGGGTGCTCCAATCCTAAGAGACAGATTATGCTGTGGAATTCCTGGAGGATTCAAAGAATTTAAAAATTCAACAGGGTAATGAACAGCATTATCAGCATCAGGAACAGAGTCGACCGATTTATAGGAGACTTCTAAACCATCAAATGAGTTTAGCAATAAATTATTAATAGTGGTTGCTTTTTCATTTTTCGTTGTCAAAATGGCGCGCTCAGATAGCCAATCTAAGCTTTTACATGATATGTTGGAAATGTCAGGAAATATTTTGGATGTAAGGTCTTGAACGTTTTGGACTACATTTCCTAAGCGTGATGTTATAACTATTTTTCCATCAACTGTTGGATGGACGCCATTCCCAATTTTTAAAAGAGTTTCGGCTAAAATTCCTGCAGAACTGTCTCCTTTTAAGTGCACTCGCATATTTTTCGTGAGCGCTAGTTTTTTTATCTGTGGCCATAAAAATGAAGATTTTAAACAGGCCTTTATTTCGTCAGCTCCTGTACCTCTTGGCACAACAGGAAGGGTTTGGCGAAAGTCTCCAGCTAGCAGGACTGTAATACCACCCATCAACATAGTATTCTCATTAATATCTTGCAGGGTTCTATTTATGGCTTCAAGCCCACCTTTATGTGACATTGTGCACTCATCCCAAACAATTAACTTACAATCTTTAAACACCGCAGCCATATTACATTGCTTTGAAATAGAGCAATGAGGTGTTTCTAAATTAACTAAATCCAAAGGAAGTTTAAATGTAGAATGAGCAGTTCGACCTCCATTGAGCAGGGTGCAGCTATACCGGAAGATGCTACAGCTAGGGCTATTTTTTTTAACTTTAAACTTTTGCCAACAATAAGTTTGTCAAGAAGGTTTTACCTGTCCCTCCAGGTGCATCCAAAAAAATATTTCACCCATCTCAGCCCCAACGCTTTGTAAAATTGTATTGTATACGACTTTTTGCTCGTCTGTAAGCAAATTTTCGTTGTTGGTAAGGAGAGTGTTGTTACTTTCATAACTTATTTCTTTTAGATAATCGGTATTCCAATTCGGCTTCAGGAATAATTGGTTGAGGAAGACCTTATTCTTTAAGACATGTTCCACCAATAGACAATACAAAATGTTCAATGCTTATTAGACATTTGTTATAGACTCTTTCCATAATTTCGTCATTAATGTCAGAGTCGTTCGTGTATAGGAAAAGCTAGGATTCTCCACACGGCTTCCGAACTGCTTATATATCTTCCATTTTCATACGTTTTAACTTCATTTCGTCAGTCTTCAAGGGAAAATGAAGCCTGATCGCTGCCTTTATTGACATATTTGCATACGTATTTTATAGACTTAACTGAACTGCAGGCTTCAACCTTTATGTGTGCTTCCATTGCACGTAATAGTACTGAATTATATGGCACAACCCAACGGTTGTCTAAAATATTACCATTCTTTTCTACAGTAAAGCCACCATCATCTGAAGCCCTTCTTCGATACAGAGGATAACTATCAATTCCTGTTAATGTTTCCTTTGCCATCTTTCATGCACGGTGAACTACGGTTTAACATTCCGCAAGGTCCATGAATCATATTGGACTTTACGATATTATGTAGCACGGGATCTTTCTGTGGATCTGGAATTTCTGCACATATTGTATCGTCTATTTGATCAGCATAAAATCGATTTTTAAGCCAAAGTAGTATATGAACATGTGGGAGGCCACGTTTTTGCCATTCTACAGTGTACATGAAACATTGAACTTCTCCAAACAATTCGTTCTTAACTAAAAGAGCCTTTAGTGCTTTAACTTATAAATGAAATACTCGCGCTATTATATCATGGCGGTCATAGGCCATCTGACCGGGTAATAATGACTCTGTAATGTCTTTCCACTTAGGATTGCAAGTAAATGTTATAAATAAATCAGGACGGCCATAAAATTAAGCCGTTCTGCTTCCATTTTGGCACACATATCGACTAAAAACTGACTTAAAAGAGCTTTGAAATAAATTAAATGATTAATTTCACCCTCCCGAATCATTATTCGGTAACTATAAAAATTTAGTAAATCTAAATAAATTCGTTAAAAATACTTTTTAAAAACTTGAAAAATTAAACTTAAGCATTTGGGCCATAGAATAACTATTGAGCGAAAAATCATCTTGATCGGAGCAGCGATTTAAATTTTTTAAATCGAAAAGTTAATTTTAAATGTAGCCCCCAAATTATGGGGGATATCGAAATTTCTTTTTAGAATTCTAATTAGGCCTTTTCAAAACCTAAAATTCGGAAAAAACCAAATATCGAAATTCCAACCACTTTAGAAGTTAAGCTTAAATACATCAACTTTTTTTGCTCAGAATAATGGATGTTGGAGCTGTTTGGGGCCACTGGGGGACTTATCGGATCTTAGAGGGCGCCCACGCCGCCAATGGAATTCTGTGAAATAATTTGGCTGCTCTTGCTCTTACGGTTTGGGCTGTGGCCGTATCCCCTTAAAAATCGGTCTTTCATTTTATAATCTTCAGGGATTGTACATATAAGCAAATCAAAACATATCCAAATATACATATGTAAATACGTATTTGGTCAAAAGTTCGAATCTTAAGATTAATATTTAACTTGGAAACATTTTGGCTTTGCTACAGAATTTGTAGTAATTTTCTATTTTCTTCCATGGTGGAAATTAAATAAGGCTCTTACTTCTGCTTCAAAATGAAAAATAAAACCTAAGCATTTGATCCACAGGACTGACTATTGATCGAAAATCATATTGATCGGAGCAGCAGTTTAAGTTTTTAAAATCCAAAACAAATTTAACTTAAATTGCCTCTTTCCCCTCCCCTTTTCATGCAGCACTTCCGCTCAACCTCATCAGTTTTCATGGCTGTTGCTCTCTCGGCCGTCGCTCTCTTGGCATCCGCTCTCTGGGTTTCGCTCTCTCGGCAGGCTCCCGCAAAATGCAACGCAATAACTTAGAAAATCTAAATAAATTCGTTAAAAATACTTAAAAAATGATAAAAACTTGAAAAATTAAACTTAAGCATTTGGGCCATAGAATAACTATTGAGCGAAAAATCATCTTGATCGGAGAAGCGGTTTAGATTTTTTAAATCGAAAAGTTAATTTTAAATGTAGCCCCCAAATTATGGGGGATATCGAAATTTCTTTTAGATTTCTAATTAGGCCTTTTCAAAACCTAAAATTCGGATAAAACCAAATATCGAAATTCCAACCACTTTAGAAGTTAAGCTTAAATACATCAACTTTTTTTTTGCTCAGAATAATGGATGTTGGAGCTGTTTGGGGCCACTGGGGGGACATATCGGATCTTAGTGGGCGCCCACGCCCCCAATGGAATACTGTGAAAAAATTTGGCTGCTCTTGCTCTTACGGTTTGGGCTGTTGGCCTTTATAAAAATCGGTCATTCATTTTATAATCTTTAGGGTTTTTACATATAAGCAAATCAAAACATATCCAAATATACATATGTAAATACGTATTTGGTCAAAAGTTCGAATCTTAAGATTAATATTTAACTTGGAAACATTTTGGCTTTGCTACAGAATTTGTAGTAATTTTCTATTTTCTTCCATGGTGGAAATTAAATAAGGCTCTTACTTCTGCTACAAAATGAAAAATAAAACCTAAGCATTTGATCCACAGGGCTGACTATCGATCGAAAATCATATTGATCGGAGCAGCAGTTTAAGTTTTTAAAATCCAAAACAAATTTAACTTAAATTGCCTCTTTCCCCTCCCCTTTTCATGCAGCACTTCCGCTCCCCCTCATCAGTTTTCATGGCTGTTGCTCTCTCGGCCGTCGCTCTCTTGGCATCCGCTCTCTGGGTTTCGCTCTCTCGGCAGGCTCCCGCAAAATGCAACGCAATAACTTAGAAAATCTAAATAAATTCGTTAAAAATACTTAAAAAAATGATAAAAACTTGAAAAATTAAACTTAAGCATTTGGGCCATAGAATAACTATTGAGCGAAAAATCATCTTGATCGGAGCAGCGGTTTAGATTTTTTAAATCGAAAAGTTAATTTTAAATGTAGCCCCCAAATTATGGGGGATATCGAAATTTCTTTTAGATTTCTAATTAGGCCTTTTCAAAACCAAAAATTCGGAAAAAACCAAATTTCGAAATTCCAACCACTTTGGAAGTTAAGCTTAAATACATCAACTTTTTTTTGCTCAGAATAATGGGTGTTGGAGCTGTTTGGGGCCACTGGGGGGACATATCGGATCTTAGTGGGCGCCCACGCCCCCAATGGGATACTGTGAAAAAATTTGGCTGCTCTTGCTCTTACGGTTTGGGCTGTGGCCGTATCCCTTAAAAATCGGTCTTTCATTTTATAATCTTTAGGGATAGCCTTGAAGCATTCGTTCGCTTAATATTAGTTTGGAGTTAGAAAATTGGGTTGTCAGGACTTTCTTATTTCTTATTTGCGCGTTTTTTTGAAAACCTTTGTGTAAACAACCTTTGTAGAAGATCCTTCAAGAGAGAGAATCAGAAGGATACCGGCAGAGCTATATAATAAATGCAAGTGATCGAAGTAAAAGTCGTGAGCTTGTATACTTTTTATCAGTTACAATGTTATCAATGCAATTTTAATTTGCGCACAAATATGGATACTTGTTTGTAAATTGGAATTTGTTGTTTTCAAATTTCTTGTTTTGAATGAAACGAAAACCTTTGTACACACAGTAAAAGATTGGCATCCAATACAAAAACAGCAAAGTAACGTATTATTTTCAGATTCCACATTTGATCGATAAACGGGTATAATAAATCATTTTATTTGTATTTAATCACATTATCTACTTTCGAATAGAAACATACACACACATTGTATGTATGTACATGTATTGTACATATAAGCAAATCAAAACATGTCCAAATATACATATGTACATACGTATTTGGTCAAAAGTTCGAATCTTAAGATTAATATTTAACTTGGAAACATTTTGGCTTTGCTTACAGAATTTGTAGTAATTTTCTATTTTCCTCCATGGTGGAAATTAAATAAGGCTCTTACTTCTGCTACAAAATGAAAAACAAAACCTAAGCATTGGATCCACAGGACTGACTATTGATCGAAAATCATATTGATCGGAGCAGCAGTTTAAGTTTTTAAAATCCTAAACAAATTTAACTTAAATTGCCTCTTTCCCCTCCCCTTTCCCTGCAGCACTACCCCTCCCCCTCATCAGTTTTCTTGGCTGTTGCTCTCTCGGCCGTCGCTCTCTTGGCTTCTGGGTTTCGTTCTCTCGACAGGCTCCCGCAAAATACAACGCAATGACTTAGAAAATCTAAATAAATTCGTTAAAAATACTTAAAAAAATGTTAAAAACTTGAAAAATTAAACTTAAGCATTTGGGCCATAGAATAACTATTGAGCGAAAAATCATCTTGATCGGAGCAGCGGTTTAGATTTTTTAAATCGAAAAGTTAATTTTAAATGTAGCCCCCCAAATTATGGGGGATATCAAAATTTCTTTTAGATTTCTAATTAGGCCTTTTCAAAACCTAAAATTCGGAAAAAACCAAATATCGAAATTCCAACCGGTTTAGAAGTTAAGCTTAAATACATCATCTTTTTTTGCTCAGAATAATGGATGTTGGAGCTGTTTGGGGCCACTGGGGGGACATATCGGATCTTAGTGGGCGCCCACGCCCCCAATGGAATACTGTGAAAAAATTTGGCTGCTCTTGCTCTTACGGTTTGGGCTGTGGCCGTATCCCCTTAAAAATCGGTCTTTCATTTTATAATC
>JAECXX010000088.1:0-80153 GCA_018153305.1 Drosophila kurseongensis
ATAAAATGACGACCACCCTTATGACAACGCCACAATCCGAAGAAAATCACCTCAATTGTCGGTATTTTAATCAAAACCCTGGGAAATAGTGGTCGAATGTTGGAATGGCATACCTCGTTGAATTCGTTACAAAATTTCCAACAAAGTGTCATTTACAGAAAAAAATGGGATTTTAACAAATTTTTGAAAAAAAAAATGACGACCCCCACCCCTTATGACAACGCCACAATCCGAAGAAAATCACCTCAATTGTCGGTATTTTAATCAAAACCCTGGGAAATAGTGGTCGAATGTTGGAATGGCATACCTCGTTGAATTCGTTTCAAAATTTCCAACAAAGTGTCATTTACAGAAAAAAATGGGATTTAAACAACTTTTTGAAAAAAAAAATTACGACCCCCACCCTTATGACAACGCCACAATCCGAAGAAAATCACCTCAATTGTCGGTATTTTAATCAAAACTCTGGGAAATAGTGGTCGAATGTTGGAATGGCATACCTCGTTGAATTCGTTACAAAATTTCCAACAAAATGTCATTTACAGAAAGGAAAATGGGATTTGAACAAATATTTGAAAAAAAATGACGACCCCCACCCTTATGACAACGCCAAAATCCAAAGAAAATCACCTCAATTGTCGGTATTCTAATCAAAACCCTGGGAAATAGTGGTCGAATGTTGGAATGGCATACCTCGTTGAATTCGTTACAAAATTTCCAACAAAGTGTCATTTACAGAAAAAAATGGGATTTTAACAAATTTTTGAAAAAAAAATGACGACCCCCACCCTTATGACAACGCCACAATCCGAAGAAAATCACCTCAATTGTCGGTATTTTAATCAAAACCCTGGGAAATAGTGGTCGAATGTTGGAATGGCATACCTCGTTGAATTCGTTTCAAAATTTCCAACAAAGTGTCATTTACAGAAAAAAATGGGATTTAAACAACTTTTGGAAAAAAAAAAATTACGACCCCCACCCTTATGACAACGCCACAATCCGAAGAAAATCACCTCAATTGTCGGTATTTTAATCAAAACCCTGGGAAATAGTGGTCGAATGTTGGAATGGCATACCTCGTTGAATTCGTTACAACATTTCCAACAAAGTGTCATTTACAGAAAAAAAATTGCATTTGAACTAATTTTTGGAAAAAAGTGACGACCCCCACCCTTATGACATCGCCAAAATCCGAAGAAAATCACCTCGATTTTCAGTATTTTAATCAAAACCCTGGGAAATAGTGGTCGGATGTTGAAATGGCATTCCTCGTTGAATTCGTTACAAAATTTCCAAGAAAGTGTCATTTGCAGAAAAAATATATAATTTGAACCAATTTTTGGAAAAAAATGATGACCCCCACCCTTATGACAAAACCAAAATCCGAAATAAAAATCACCTCAATTGTTGTTATTTTAATCAAAACCCTGGGAAATAGTGGTCGAATGTTGGAATGGCATACCTCGTTGAATTCGTTACAAAATTTCCAACAAAGTGTCATTTACAGAAAAAAAATGGGATTTAAACAAATTTTTGAAAAAAAAAATGACGACCCCCACCCTTATGACAACGCCACAATCCGAAGAAAATCACCTCAATTGTCGGTATTTTAATCAAAACCCTGGGAAATAGTGGTCGAATGTTGGAATGGCATACCTCGTTGAATTCGTTACAAAATTTCCAACAAAATGTCATTTACAGAAAAAAATGGGATTTGAACAAATTTTTGAAAAAAATGACGACCCCCACCCATATGACATCGCCAAAATCCGAAGAAAATCACCTCGATTTTCAGTATTTTAATCAAAACCCTGGGAAATAGTGGTCGGATGTTGAAATGGCATTCCTCGTTGAATTCGTTACAAAATTTCCAACAAAATGTCATTTACAGAAAAAAATGGGATTTGAACAAATTTTTGAAAAAAAAATGACGACCCCACCCTTATGACAACGCCAAAATCCGAAGAAAATCACCTCAATTGTCGGTATTTTAATCAAAACCCTGGGAAATAGTGGTCGAATGTTGGAATGGCATACCTCGTTGAATTCGTCACAAAATTTCCAACAAAGTGTCATTTACAGAAAAAAAATGGGATTTTAACAAATTTTTGAAAAAAAAAATGACGACCCCCACCCTTATAACAACGCCACAATCCGAAGAAAATCACCTCAATTGTCGGTATTTTAATCAAAACCCTGGGAAATAGTGGTCGAATGTTGGAATGGCATACCTCGTTGAATTCGTTACAAAATTTCCAACAAAATGTCATTTACAGAAAAAAAATGGGATTTGAACAAATTTTTGAAAAAAAATGACGACCCCACCCCTTATGACAACGCCAAAATCCGAAGAAAATCACCTCAATTGTCGGTATTTTAATCAAAACCCTGGGAAATAGTGGTCGAATGTTGGAATGGCATACCTCGTTGAATTCGTTACAAAATTTCCAACAAAGTGTCATTTACAGAAAAAAAATGGGATTTGAACAAATTTTTGAAAACAAAAAATGACGACCCCCACCCTTATGACAACGCCACAATCCGAAGAAAATCACCTCAATTGTCGGTATTTTAATCAAAACTCTGGGAAATAGTGGTCGAATGTTGGAATGGCATACCTCGTTGAATTCGTTACAAAATTTCCAACAAAGTGTCATTTACAGAAAAAAAATGGGATTTTAACAAATTTTTGAAAAAAAAAATGACGACCCCCACCCTTATGACAACGCCACAATCCGAAGAAAATCACCTCAATTGTCGGTATTTTAATCAAAACCCTGGGAAATAGTGGTCGAATGTTGGAATGGCATACCTCGTTGAATTCGTTTCAAAATTTCCAACAAAGTGTCATTTACAGAAAAAAATGGGATTTAAACAAATTTTTGAAAAAAAAATGACGACCCCCACCCTTATGACAACGCCACAATCCGAAGAAAATCACCTCAATTGTCGGTATTTTAATCAAAACTCTGGGAAATAGTGGTCGAATGTTGGAATGGCATACCTCGTTGAATTCGTTACAACATTTCCAACAAAGTGTCATTTACAGAAAAAAATGGGATTTTAACAAATTTTTGAAAAAAAAAATGACGACCCCCACCCTTATGACAACGCCACAATCCGAAGAAAATCACCTCAATTGTCGGTATTTTAATCAAAACCCTGGGAAATAGTGGTCGAATGTTGGAATGGCATACCTCGTTGAATTCGTTTCAAAATTTCCAACAAAGTGTCATTTACAGAAAAAAATGGGATTTAAACAAATTTTTGAAAAAAAATGACGACCCCCACCCTTATGACAACGCCACAATCCGAAGAAAATCACCTCAATTGTCGGTATTTTAATCAAAACTCTGGGAAATAGTGGTCGAATGTTGGAATGGCATACCTCGTTGAATTCGTTACAACATTTCCAACAAAGTGTCATTTACAGAAAAAAATTGCATTTGAACTAATTTTTGGAAAAAAGTGACGACCCCCACCCTTATGACATCGCCAAAATCCAAAGAAAATCACCTCGATTTTCAGTATTTTAATCAAAACCCTAGGAAATAGTGGTCGGATGTTGAAATGGCATTCCTCGTTGAATTCGTTACAAAATTTCCAAGAAAGTGTCATTTGCAGAAAAAATATATAATTTGAACAAATTTTTGGAAAAAAATGATGACCCCCACCCTTATGACAAAACCAAAATCCGAAAAAAATCACCTCAATTGTTGTTATTTTAATCAAAACCCTGGGAAATAGTGGTCGAATGTTGGAATGGCATACCTCGTTGAATTCGTTACAAAATTTCCAACAAAGTGTCATTTACAGAAAAAAATGGGATTTAAACAAATTTTTGAAAAAAAAATGACGACCCCCACCCTTATGACAACGCCACAATCCGAAGAAAATCACCTCAATTGTCGGTATTTTAATCAAAACCCTGGGAAATAGTGGTCGAATGTTGGAATGGCATACCTCGTTGAATTCGTTACAAAATTTCCAACAAAATGTCATTTACAGAAAAAAATGGGATTTGAACAAATTTTTGAAAAAAAAATGACGACCCCCACCCTTATGACATCGCCAAAATCCGAAGAAAATCACCTCGATTTTCAGTATTTTAATCAAAACCCTGGGAAATAGTGGTCGGATGTTGAAATGGCATTCCTCGTTGAATTCGTTACAAAATTTCCAACAAAATGTCATTTACAGAAAAAAAATGGGATTTGAACAAATTTTTGAAAAAAATGACGACCCCCACCCTTATGACAACGCCAAAATCCGAAGAAAATCACCTCAATTGTCGGTATTTTAATCAAAACCCTGGGAAATAGTGGTCGAATGTTGGAATGGCATACCTCGTTGAATTCGTTACAAAATTTCCAACAAAGTGTCATTTACAGAAAAAAATGGGATTTTAACAAATTTTTGAAAAAAAAAATGACGACCCCCACCCTTATAACAACGCCACAATCCGAAGAAAATCACCTCAATTGTCGGTATTTTAATCAAAACCCTGGGAAATAGTGGTCGAATGTTGGAATGGCACACCTCGTTGAATTCGTTACAAAATTTCCAACAAAATGTCATTTACAGAAAAAAATGGGATTTGAATAAATTTTTGAAAAAAAATGACGACCCCCACCCTTATGACAACGCCAAAATCCGAAGAAAATCACCTCAATTGTCGGTATTTTAATCAAAACCCTGGGAAATAGTGGTCGAATGTTGGAATGGCATACCTCGTTGAATTCGTTACAAAATTTCCAACAAAGTGTCATTTACAGAAAAAAATGGGATTTGAACAAATTTTTGAAAACAAAAAATGACGACCCCCACCCTTATGACAACGCCACAATCCGAAGAAAATCACCTCAATTGTCGGTATTTTAATCAAAACTCTGGGAAATAGTGGTCGAATGTTGGAATGGCATACCTCGTTGAATTCGTTACAACATTTCCAACAAAGTGTCATTTACAGAAAAAAAAATTGCATTTGAACTAATTTTTGGAAAAAAATCACGACCCCCACCCTTATGACATCGCCAAAATCCGAAGAAAATCACCTCGATTTTCAGTATTTTAATCAAAACCCTGGGAAATAGTGGTCGGATGTTGAAATGGTATTCCTCGTTGAATTCGTTACAAAATTTCCAAGAAAGTGTCATTTGCAGAAAAAATATATAATTTGAACAAATTTTTGGAAAAAATGATGACCCCCACCCTTATGACAAAACGAAAATCCGAAAAAAATCACCTCAATTGTTGTTATTTTAATCAAAACCCTGGGAAATAGTGGTCGAATGTTGGAATGGCATACCTCGTTGAATTCGTTACAAAATTTCCAACAAAGTGTCATTTACAGAAAAAAATGGGATTTAAACAAATTTTTGAAAAAAAAAATGACGACCCCCACCCTTATGACAACGCCACAATCCGAAGAAAATCACCTCAATTGTCGGTATTTTAATCAAAACCCTGGGAAATAGTGGTCGAATGTTGGAATGGCATACCTCGTTGAATTCGTTTCAAAATTTCCAACAAAGTGTCATTTACAGAAAAAAAATGGGATTTTAACAAATTTTTGAAAAAAAAAATGACGACCCCCACCCTTATGACAACGCCACAATCCGAAGAAAATCACCTCAATTGTCGTTATTTTAATCAAAACCCTGGGAATTAGTGGTCGAATGTTGGAATGGCATACCTCGTTGAATTCGTTTCAAAATTTCCAACAAAGTGTCATTTACAGAAAAAAAATGGGATTTAAACAAATTTTTGAAAAAAAAAACTGACGACCCCCACCCTTATGACAACGCCACAATCCGAAGAAAATCACCTCAATTGTCGGTATTTTAATCAAAACTCTGGGAAATAGTGGTCGAATGTTGGAATGGCATACCTCGTTGAATTCGTTACAAAATTTCCAACAAAGTGTCATTTACAGAAAAAAAATGGGATTTAGACAAATTTTTGAAAAAAAAAAATGACGACCCCCACCCTTATGACAACGCCACAATCCGAAGAAAATCACCTCAATTGTCGGTATTTTAATCAAAACCCTGGGAAATAGTGGTCGAATGTTGGAATGGCATACCTCGTTGAATTCGTTACAATATTTCCAACAAAATGTCATTTACAGAAAAAAATGGGATTTGAACAAATTTTTGAAAAAAAATGACGACCCCCACCCTTATGACATCGCCAAAATCCGAAGAAAATCACCTCGATTTTCAGTATTTTAATCAAAACCCTGGGAAATAGTGGTCGGATGTTGAAATGGCATTCCTCGTTGAATTCGTTACAAAATTTCCAACAAAATGTCATTTACAGAAAAAAATGGGATTTGAACAAATTTTTGAAAAAAAAATGACGACCCCCACCCTTATGACAACGCCAAAATCCGAAGAAAATCACCTCAATTGTCGGTATTTTAATCAAAACCCTGGGAAATAGTGGTCGAATGTTGGAATGGCATACCTCGTTGAATTCGTTACAAAATTTCCAACAAAGTGTCATTTACAGAAAAAAATGGGATTTTAACAAATTTTTGAAAAAAAAATGACGACCCCCACCCTTATAACAACGCCACAATCCGAAGAAAATCACCTCAATTGTCGGTATTTTAATCAAAACCCTGGGAAATAGTGGTCGAATGTTGGAATGGCATACCTCGTTGAATTCGTTACAAAATTTCCAACAAAATGTTATTTACAGAAAAAAAATGGGATTTAAACAAATTTTTGAAAAAAAATGACGACCCCCACCCTTATGACAACGCCAAAATCCGAAGAAAATCACCTCAATTGTCGGTATTTTAATCAAAACCCTGGGAAATAGTGGTCGAATGTTGGAATGGCATACCTCGTTGAATTCGTTACAAAATTTCCAACAAAGTGTCATTTACAGAAAAAAATGGGATTTGAACAAATTTTTGAAAACAAAAAATGACGACCCCCACCCTTATGACAACGCCACAATCCGAAGAAAATCACCTCAATTGTCGGTATTTTAATCAAAACTCTGGGAAATAGTGGTCGAATGTTGGAATGGCATACCTCGTTGAATTCGTTACAACATTTCCAACAAAGTGTCATTTACAGAAAAAAATAGTGGTCGAATGTTGGAATGGCATACCTCGTTGAATTCGTTACAACATTTCCAACAAAGTGTCATTTACAGAAAAAAATTGCATTTGAACTAATTTTTGGAAAAAATCACGACCCCCACCCTTATGACATCGCCAAAATCCGAAGAAAATCACCTCGATTTTCAGTATTTTAATCAAAACCCTGGGAAATAGTGGTCGGATGTTGAAATGGTATTCCTCGTTGAATTCGTTACAAAATTTCCAAGAAAGTGTCATTTGCAGTAAAAATATATAATTTGAACAAATTTTTGGAAAAAAATGATGACCCCCACCCTTATGACAAAACGAAAATCCGAAAAAAATCACCTCAGTTGTTGTTATTTTAATCAAAACCCTGGGAAATAGTGGTCGAATGTTGGAATGGCATACCTCGTTGAATTCGTTACAAAATTTCCAACAAAGTGTCATTTACAGAAAAAAATGGGATTTGAACAAATTTTTGAAAAAAAAAATGACGACCCCCACCCTTATAACAACGCCACAATCCGAAGAAAATCACCTCAATTGTCGGTATTTTAATCAAAACCCTGGGAAATAGTGGTCGAATGTTGGAATGGCATACCTCGTTGAATTCGTTACAAAATTTCCAACAAAGTGTCATTTACAGAAAAAAATGGGATTTAAAAAAATTTTTGAAAAAAAAAATGACGACCCCCACCCTTATGACAACGCCACAATTCCGATTGCGAACGTCGGCGAGTGCAGACGTGTTTTTCCTGTCTTCTTATCGTCAACGAAAATTTAAATAAAAGCAGTGCAAAATCTAGACAACAACACACAGTGGGCGAAAAGACGCTTAGTGCGATGAACTTCGTATTTTTTGTGTAAATAAACAAGAAGAAAATCTAAAACATTAAGTTATGAGTGAATTCGACACTCATACGGTGCTCCAACGTCAGCAAGACGAGCGTCGGCTCTCTCTGCAACGTAACAACGCCTACCATTCAATCGTGTCAATGCAAGACAACGCGACCGCAAACCCAACAAAAACTAACCAACCGCGATCAATAACCCCAAGCCCGAGTAATGAACTCAATCCAACATCGCTAGGCAGGGCGCGCTCTTGCTCTCCAGCGCTCTTGTTGGACAAAACCCCATACCCTTCCCTCATGCCAACCTGCTTAGCCACGGTCACCAGTACAGTGACGTCACTAGCAACTGCAACGGCAACTTCTATAACAACTACAATAGTATCGACTGCTCGCGCAATACCAGCTACTGTAACAACGAAATCTGCTGTGCAAGCAAATAATGCAGCACCTTACACCAGCGCGCTCTCTTCAAAACAAAGTTCGGCCGTACAGACAGGTATGGATCGGTATATACAAATAAAACGTAAGCTCAGCCCGCAGAACTCTAGACTTGGTAATTCTGCTAAAATAACTCGCGGCACCTCAAAACAATCTACAATAGAGAAGCCCATAGAAGCAAACAGATTTGCTATTTTGGCAGATAAATCCGATGATATACCTCCTGAATACATCGTAGGGGACAATAAAAAGCCTAAGCCGCCGCCGATTTACATTCGAGAGAAAAGTTCTAATGCCCTCGTAAACTCGATACTGAATCTAATCGGACCAGACAATTTCCACATAATTCCTTTAACAAAGGATAAATATTCACGAAACAAAAGTTCAGACTAATACGGAAGTAAACTACAAAATTTTGTCGAAGTACTTAAACGACAACAATAAAAACTTCTACACGTACCAATTAAAAAGCAGTAAAGGCCAGCAGGTAGTACTTAAAGGTATTGAACCGGAAGTAACACCAGCTGAAGTTACAGGCGCACTGAAGGAGAAAGGTTTTTATGTAAAAAATGTTATTAACATTTTGAATAGAGAAAGAAAGCCTCAACCTCTTTTCAAGGTAGAACTTGAACCCGAAACCAAATCCAAGCCTCTGAAAAAAAATGAAGTGCATCCAATTTTTACTCTCCAGTTCCTACTACAACGCAGAATAACCGTAGAAGAGCCGCATAAAAGAAATGGGCCGGTGCAGTGTAACAATTGTCAGGAATATGGCCACACAAGGTCTTATTGCACGCTTCGTCCAGTATGCGTTGCTTGTGGAGACCTTCATGACTCTCACAAATGCCCTAAAAATAAAGAGGATCTCAGCAGCAAAAAGTGTGGAAACTGTGGAGGTAACCATACGGCTAACTACAGGGGCTGTCCAGTCTACAAGGAACTAAAAAGTCGTACACACCAAGGAGTGACCACTGCTCGCCCACATATAACACCTATGAAATCTACGCGTGATGTCTTCCCCCTACAGCCGTGAAATCTTCAACAAACAATGAGTTCACCGACAAACCCGAAAGCTTTGCAAATGCTCTAAAAATGGGTCTGAAAAGTACCGCTCCCACCAAGCCACGATCATCAGTTTCCCCTCATCAACCAGGAGAACAGTCTACGAACAAAATTGAAACAATGATATGTAATCTTCAACAAAGTATGATGGATTTCATGTCATTCATGCAGATAACTATGCAAGATCTTATGCGTAACCAGAACGTTCTGATTGAGCTGCTTGTTGCTCAAAAACAGACTAAGTAATCAATGGCTCCACTCCGTATATCACTGTGGAACGCCAACGGCGTCTCACAGCGCAAACTCGAGTTAACTCAATTCCTAAATAATAACCATATCGATGTAATGCTACTCGCAGAAACTCATCTTACAAATAAATACAATTTTCAAATTCGAGACTACTTCTTCTATAACACGAATCACCCAAACGGGAAAGCACATGGAGGCACTGGGATTCTGATTAGAAATCGCATTAAGCACTGCTTCCACAATAGCTTCGCCACTAACTACATGCAAGCTACATCTATATATGTACAGATGGATCACCGTTCTTTAAATCTTGCCGCCGTATACTGTCCTCCTCGGTTTACAATATCCGAATCCGAATTCACGGACTATTTCAACTCTCTGAGCGAACAATTTATAGTAGCAGGAGACTTTAATGCCAAGCATACGCACTGGGGATCTCGACTTGTTACTCCAAAGGGAAGGCAGTTGTACAATGCAATAATAAAAGCAAGCAACAAGCTAGACTGTGTGTCATCTGGGACACCTACATATTGGCCAACAGATCCCAGAAAACTGCCAGACTTGATAGACTTTGCAGTCACAAAAAACATTCCACGCAACCTGATAAGCGCCAACTCCTTATCAGATCTATCGTCTGATCACTCGCCTGTACTCCTTCAACTAAATCTACATCCAGTTGCGGTAGATAAACCATTCAGACTAACAACGAATAAAACCAATTGGCTTAAGTACAAAAAATATGTAAGTTCGCATATTGAGTTGAACCCACGTTTGAATGACGAAGCTGATATCAACTTATCCACAAACACTCTTGAATCCGTCTTGGTCGCAGCAGCTCGTATGTCAACTCCACAAACGCAAAAAACAGCATACAATCATAGATACACGAACGTTGAAATAGAACAGCTTGTTCTAGCAAAGCGACGCTCACGGCGAGACTGGCAATCCAACAGATCACCATCTGTAAAACAAAAGTTAAAAGATGCTACACGGAGGCTCTCAGTTGCATTACGTCATGAAGAAGAAAGGTCCCAAAAACATTACATAGAGCAGTTATCCCCAATGAGCTCAAAGTTCCCACTTTGGAGAGCACACTCATCACTCAGTGCACCATTAGAATCTGCAATGCCAATAAGGACATCCACAGGCAACTGGGCGAGCAGCGACGGAGAAAGAGCCGACAGATTTGCAGGACATCTTCAAAATGTATTTCAGCCCAATACAGCATCAAACGGGATCTCACTGCCAGCAACATCAGATATCGACACATCTACGTATGAGCCAATTGTATTTAGACCACATGAGTTACTCAAAGTCATAAATGAACAACTCAACCCAAAAAACTCTAGGATGCGACCTAACATCACCAAAAATGATTATTGAACTTCCTCTCTGTGCAGTTCGAGCTATTTGCCAACTCTTCAATGCAATAACGAGACACGGACACTTCCCAGAGAGATGGAAAAAGTCGATAATCATAATGATACCAAAACCTGGCAAAGACCCCACAATTGCTTCATCATATAGACCAATTAGTTTACTAACGTGTCTATCAAAACTTTTCGAAAAATGCTTCTTGGCAAATATTACCCCATATCTCAGAACACACAACAAAATCCCGACTCATCAATTCGGTTTTCGAGAAAAACATGGAACCATCGAGCAAGTCAACCGCATAACTTCAGAAATCCGAAATGCATTTGAACAAAGGCAGTACTGCACTGCGATATTTCTGGACGTATCACAAGCTTTTGACAGAGTATGGTTAGAAGGTTTAATGCACAAAATAACAGAAATGCTCCCAACCAACACTCACAAACTTCTGAAGTCATACCTTTACAACAGGAAATTCTCAGTAAGATGTAATGCTGCCATGTCAGATGATTACATCATTAGGGCCGGAGTTCCTCAAGGCAGCGTGTTAGGACCAACACTCTACCTTATCTACACTGCGGACATCCCAACGAGCATGAGACTAACAACATCCACTTTTGCTGATGACACAGCGATCCTAAGCCGCTCGAGATGTCCCAAGCAAGCAACAACGCAACTCGCTAAACACCTAGTGGCAGTGGAGAAATGGCTATCCGACTGGCGAATCAAAGTTAACGAACAAAAATGCAAACACGTAACGTTCACACTTAACAGGCAAGACTGCCCTCCACTTACTCTAAACAACACAGTGGTTCCGACAGCAAATGAAGTAACATATCTTGGCGTACACCTCGATAGACGTCTGACTTGGCGCAGCCAAATTGAAGCCAAAAGAACACATTTAAAGCTCAAAGCCAACAGCCTCCACTGGCTTATCAATAGCCGCTCGCCCCTTAGCCTGGACTATAAGGTACTTTTATACAACACCGTTTTAAAACCAATCTGGATGTACGGCTCTCAGTTGTGGGGGAATGCCAGTAACAGCAGTGTGGATATAATGCAAAGAACTCAATCAAAAATTCTCAGAACCATCACCGGGGCACCGTGGTACGTTCGGAATGTAAACATTCACAGGGACCTCCACATATCACTCGTCAGAGAAGAGATAGCACAAATCACAACAAAGTACTACAACAGGCTATCAGTACATCCAAATCATCTCGCGAGAGCCCTCACGCGAGTTACCAGCACTTCTCGTCTTCGCCGCAACGACCATCCAATCCAACGCTAATGATTAGGACCATGTAGTCTCTATTCAGTTAAAATTAAACTGTTAGATAATGTATTATTTTAAGATTTGCAACCTTATTGTTAGACTCCTAAAGAGAAGATCCAATAAATAAAACCAAGCTTTAATAAAAAAAAAAAAAAAAAAATTTACAGAAAAAAATGGGATTTGAACAAATTTTTGAAAAAAAAATGACGACCCCCACCCTTATGACATCGCCAAAATCCGAAGAAAATCACCTCGATTTTCAGTATTTTAATCAAAACCCTGGGAAATAGTGGTCGGATGTTGAAATGGCATTCCTCGTTGAATTCGTTACAAAATTTCCAACAAAATGTCATTTACAGAAAAAAAATGGGATTTGAACAAATTTTTGAAAAAAAAATGACGACCCCCACCCTTATGACAACGCCAAAATCCGAAGAAAATCACCTCAATTGTCGGTATTTTAATCAAAACCCTGGGAAATAGTAGTCGAATGTTGGAATGGCATACCTCGTTGAATTCGTTACAAAATTTCCAACAAAGTGTCATTTACAGAAAACAAATGGGATTTGAACAAATTTTTGAAAAAAAATGACGACCCCCACCCTTATGACATCGCCAAAATCCGAAGAAAATCACCTCGATTTTCAGTATTTTAATCAAAACCCTGGGAAATAGTGGTCGGATGTTGAAATGGCATTCCTCGTTGAATTCGTTACAAAATTTCCAACAAAATGTCATTTACAGAAAAAAAATGGGATTTTAACAAATTTTGGAAAAAAAAATTACGACCCCCACCCTTATAACAACGCCACAATCCGAAGAAAATCACCTCAATTGTCGGTATTTTAATCAAAACCCTGGGAAATAGTGGTCGAATGTTGGAATGGCATACCTCGTTGAATTCGTTACAAAATTTCCAACAAAATGTCATTTACAGAAAAAAATGGGATTTGAACAAATTTTTGAAAAAAAATGACGACCCCCACCCTTATGACAACGCCACAATCCGAGGAAAATCACCTCAATTGTCGGTATTTTAATCAAAACCCTGGGAAATAGTGGTCGGATGTTGAAATGGCATTCCTCGTTGAATTCGTTACAAAATTTCCAACAAAATGTCATTTACAGAAAAAAATGGGATTTGAACAAATTTTTGAAAAAAAATGACGACCCCCACCCTTATGACAACGCCAAAATCCGAAGAAAATCACCTCAATTGTCGGTATTTTAATCAAAACCCTGGGAAATAGTGGTCGAATGTTGGAATGGCATACCTCGTTGAATACGTTACAAAATTTCCAACAAAGTGTCATTTACAGAAAAAAATGGGATTTTAACAAATTTTGGAAAAAAAAATGACGACCCCCACCCTTATAACAACGCCACAATCCGAAGAAAATCACCTCAATTGTCGGTATTTTAATCAAAACCCTGGGAAATAGTGGTCGAATGTTGGAATGGCATACCTCGTTGAATTCGTTACAAAATTTCCAACAAAATGTCATTTACAGAAAAAAAATGGGATTTGAACAAATTTTTGAAAAAAAATGACGACTTACACCCTTATGACAACGCCAGAATCCGAAGAAAATCACCTCAATTGTCGGTATTTTAATCAAAACCCTGGGAAATAGTGGTCGAATGTTGGAATGGCATACCTCGTTGAATTCGTTACAAAATTTCCAACAAAGTGTCATTTACAGAAAAAAAATGGGATTTGAACAAATTTTTGAAAACAAAAAATGACGACCCCCACCCTTATGACAACGCCACAATCCGAAGAAAATCACCTCAATTGTCGGTATTTTAATCAAAACTCTGGGAAATAGTGGTCGAATGTTGGAATGGCATACCTCGTTGAATTCGTTACAACATTTCCAACAAAGTGTCATTTACAGAAAAAAAATAGTGGTCGAATGTTGGAATGGCATACCTCGTTGAATTCGTTACAACATTTCCAACAAAGTGTCATTTACAGAAAAAAAATTGCATTTGAACTAATTTTTGGAAAAAAATGACGACCCCCACCCTTATGACATCGCCAAAATCCGAAGAAAATCACCTCGATTTTCAGTATTTTAATCAAAACCCTGGGAAATAGTGGTCGGATGTTGAAATGGCATTCCTCGTTAAATTCGTTACAAAATTTCCAAAAAAGTGTCATTTGCAGAAAAAATATATAATTTGAACAAATTTTTGGAAAAAAATGATGACCCCCACCCTTATGACAAAACCAAAATCCGAAAAAAATCACCTCAATTGTTGTTATTTTAATCAACAAATTTTTTTGAACAAATTTTTGAAAAAAAAATGACGACCCCCACCCTTATGACATCGCCAAAATCCGAAGAAAATCACCTCGATTTTCAGTATTTTAATCAAAACCCTGGGAAATAGTGGTCGGATGTTGAAATGGCATTCCTCGTTGAATTCGTTACAAAATTTCCAACAAAATGTCATTTACAGAAAAAAATGGGATTTGAACAAATTTTTGAAAAAAAATGACGACCCCCACCCTTATGACAACGCCAAAATCCGAAGAAAATCACCTCAAGTGTCGGTATTTTAATCAAAACCCTGGGAAATAGTGGTCGAATGTTGGAATGGCATACCTCGTTGAATTCGTTACAAAATTTCCAACAAAGTGTCATTTACAGAAAAAAATGGGATTTTAACAAATTTTTGAAAAAAAAAAATGACGACCCCCACCCTTATAACAACGCCACAATCCGAAGAAAATCACCTCAATTGTCGGTATTTTAATCAAAACCCTGGGAAATAGTGGTCGAATGTTGGAATGGCATACCTCATTGAATTCGTTACAAAATTTCCAACAAAGTGTCATTTACAGAAAAAAAATGGGATTTTAACAAATTTTTGAAAAAAAAAATGACGACCCCCACCCTTATGACAACGCCACAATCCGAAGAAAATCACCTCAATTGTCGGTATTTTAATCAAAACCCTGGGAAATAGTGGTCGAATGTTGGAATGGCATACCTCGTTGAATTCGTTACAAAATTTCCAACAAAGTGTCATTTACAGAAAAAAATGGGATTTAAACAAATTTTTGAAAAAAAAAAATGACGACCCCCACCCTTATGACAACGCCACAATCCGAATTGTCGGTATTTTAATCAAAACTCTGGGAAATAGTGGTCGAATGTTGGAATGGCATACCTCGTTGAATTCGTTACAACATTTCCAACAAAGTGTCATTTACAGAAAAAAATTGCATTTTAACTAATTTTTGGAAAAAATGACGACCCCCACCCTTATGACATCGCCAAAATCCGAAGAAAATCACCTCGATTTTCAGTATTTTAATCAAAACCCTGGGAAATAGTGGTCGGATGTTGAAATGGCATTCCTCGTTGAATTCGTTACAAAATTTCCAACAAAATGTCATTTACAGAAAAAAAATGGGACTTGAACAAATTTTTGAAAATAAAATGACGACCCCCACCCTTATGACAACGCCAAAATCCGAAGAAAATCACCTCAATTGTCGGTATTTTAATCAAAACCCTGGGAAATAGTGGTCGAATGTTGGAATGGCATACCTCGTTGAATTCGTTACAAAATTTCCAACAAAGTGTCATTTACAGAAAAAAATGGGATTTTAACAAATTTTTGAAAAAAAAATGACGACCCCCACCCTTATGACAACGCCACAATCCGAAGAAAATCACCTCAATTGTCGGTATTTTAATCAAAACCCTGGGAAATAGTGGTCGAATGTTGGAATGGCATACATCGTTGAATTCGTTACAAAATTTCCAACAAAATGTCATTTACAGAAAGAAAATGGGATTTGAACAAATATTTGAAAAAAATGACGACCCCCACCTTTATAACAACGCCACAATCCGAAGAAAATCACCTCAATTGTCGGTATTTTAATCAAAACCCTGGGAAATAGTGGTCGAATGTTGGAATGGCATACCTCGTTGAATTCGTTACAAAATTTCCAACAAAATGTCATTTACAGAAAAAAATGGGATTTGAACAAATTTTTGAAAAAAAAATGACGACCCCCACCCTTATGACAACGCCAAAATCCGAAGAAAATCACCTCAATTGTCGGTATTTTAATCAAAACCCTGGGAAATAGTGGTCGAATGTTGGAATGGCATACCTCGTTGAATTCGTTACAAAATTTCCAACAAAGTGTCATTTACAGAAAAAAATGGGATTTGAACAAATTTTTGAAAACAAAAAATGACGACCCCCACCCTTATGACAACGCCACAATCCGAAGAAAATCACCTCAATTGTCGGTATTTTAATCAAAACTCTGGGAAATAGTGGTCGAATGTTGGAATGGCATACCTCGTTGAATTCGTTACAACATTTCCAACAAAGTGTCATTTACAGAAAAAAAATTGCATTTGAACTAATTTTTTGAAAAAATGACGACCCCCACCCTTATGACATCGCCAAAATCCGAAGAAAATCACCTCAATTGTCGGTATTTTAATCAAAACCCTGGGAAATAGTGGTCGGATGTTGAAATGGCATTCCTCGTTGAATTCGTTACAAAATTTCCAACAAAATGTCATTTACAGAAAAAAATGGGACTTGAACAAATTTTTGGAAAAAAAATGACGACCCCCACCCTTATGACAACGCCAAAATCCGAAGAAAATCACCTCAATTGTCGGTATTTTAATCAAAACCCTGGGAAATAGTGGTCGAATGTTGGAATGGCATACCTCGTTGAATTCGTTACAAAATTTCCAACAAAGTGTCATTTACAGAAAAAATGGGATCTTATCAAATTTTTGAAAAAAAAAATGACGACCCCCATCCTTATGACAACGCCAAAATCCGAAGAAAATCACCTCAGTTGTCGGTATTTTAATCAAAACCCTGGGAAATAGTGGTCGAATGTTGGAATGGCATACCTCGTTGAATTCGTTACAAAATTTCTAACAAAATGTCATTTACAGAAAGAAAATGGGATTTGAACAAATATTTGAAAAAAAAAATGACGACCCCCACCCTTATGACAACGCCAAAATCCAAAGAAAATCACCTCAATTGTCGGTATTTTAATCAAAACCCTGGGAAATAGTGGTCGAATGTTGGAATGGCATACCTCGTTGAATTCGTTACAAAATTTCCAACAAAGTGTCATTTACAGAAAAAAAATGGGATTTTAACAAATTTTTGAAAAAAAAATGACGACCCCCACCCTTATAACAACGCCACAATCCGAAGAAAATCACCTCAATTGTCGGTATTTTAATCAAAACCCTGGGAAATAGTGGTCGAATGTTGGAATGGCATACCTCGTTGAATTCGTTACAAAATTTCCAACAAAGTGTCATTTACAGAAAAAAAATGGGATTTTAACAAATTTTTGAAAAAAAAATGACGACCCCCACCCTTATGACAACGCCACAATCCGAAGAAAATCACCTCAATTGTCGGTATTTTAATCAAAACCCTGGGAAATAGTGGTCGAATGTTGGAATGGCATACCTCGTTGAATTCGTTACAAAATTTCCAACAAAGTGTCATTTACAGAAAAAAATGGGATTTAAACAAATTTTTGAAAAAAAAAAATGACGACCCCCACCCTTATGACAACGCCACAATCCGAAGAAAATCACCTCAGTTGTCGGTATTTTAATCAAAACCCTGGGAAATAGTGGTCGAATGTTGGAATGGCATACCTCGTTGAATTCGTTACAAAATTTCTAACAAAATGTCATTTACAGAAAGAAAATGGGATTTGAACAAATATTTGAAAAAAAAATGACGACCCCCACCCTTATGACAACGCCAAAATCCAAAGAAAATCACCTCAATTGTCGGTATTTTAATCAAAACCCTGGGAAATAGTGGTCGAATGTTGGAATGGCATACCTCGTTGAATTCGTTACAAAATTTCCAACAAAGTGTCATTTACAGAAAAAAATGGGATTTTAACAAATTTTTGAAAAAAAAATGACGACCCCCACCCTTATAACAACGCCACAATCCGAAGAAAATCACCTCAATTGTCGGTATTTTAATCAAAACCCTGGGAAATAGTGGTCGAATGTTGGAATGGCATACCTCGTTGAATTCGTTACAAAATTTCCAACAAAGTGTCATTTACAGAAAAAAAATGGGATCTTATCAAATTTTTGAAAAAAAAAATGACGACCCCCATCCTTATGACAACGCCAAAATCCGAAGAAAATCACCTCAGTTGTCGGTATTTTAATCAAAACCCTGGGAAATAGTGGTCGAATGTTGGAATGGCATACCTCGTTGAATTCGTTACAAAATTTCTAACAAAATGTCATTTACAGAAAGAAAATGGGATTTGAACAAATATTTGAAAAAAAAATGACGACCCCCACCCTTATGACAACGCCAAAATCCAAAGAAAATCACCTCAATTGTCGGTATTTTAATCAAAACCCTGGGAAATAGTGGTCGAATGTTGGAATGGCATACCTCGTTGAATTCGTTACAACATTTCCAACAAAGTGTCATTTACAGAAAAAAAATTGCATTTTAACTAATTTTTGGAAAAAAATGACGACCCCCACCCTTATGACATCGCCAAAATCCGAAGAAAATCACCTCGATTTTCAGTATTTTAATCAAAACCCTGGGAAATAGTGGTCGGATGTTGAAATGGCATTCCTCGTTGAATTCGTTACAAAATTTCCTACAAAATGTCATTTACAGAAAAAAAATGGGATTTTAACAAATTTTTGAAAAAAAAAAAATGACGACCCCCACCCTTATGACAACGCCACAATCCGAAGAAAATCACCTCAATTGTCGGTATTTTAATCAAAACCCTGGGAAATAGTGGTCGAATGTTGGAATGGCATACCTCGTTGAATTCGTTACAAAATTTCCAACAAAGTGTCATTTACAGAAAAAAATGGGATTTTAACAAATTTTTGAAAAAAAAAATGACGACCCCCACCCTTATGACAACGCCACAATCCGAAGAAAATCACCTCAATTGTCGGTATTTTAATCAAAACCCTGGGAAATAGTGGTCGAATGTTGGAATGGCATACCTCGTTGAATTCGTTACAAAATTTCCAACAAAGTGTCATTTACAGAAAAAAATGGGATTTAAACAAATTTTTGAAAAAAAAAATGACGACCCCCACCCTTATGACAACGCCACAATCCGAAGAAAATCACCTCAATTTTCGGTATTTTAATCAAAACTCTGGGAAATAGTGGTCGAATGTTGGAATGGCATACCTCGTTGAATTCGTTACAACATTTCCAACAAAGTGTCATTTACAGAAAAAAAATTGCATTTTAACTAATTTTTGGAAAAAAATGACGACCCCCACCCTTATGACATCGCCAAAATCCGAAGATAATCACCTCGATTTTCAGTATTTTAATCAAAACCCTGGGAAATAGTGGTCGGATGTTGAAATGGCATTCCTCGTTGAATTCGTTACAAAATTTCCTACAAAATGTCATTTACAGAAAAAAAATGGGATTTTAACAAATTTTTGAAAAAAAAAATGACCACCCCCACCCTTATGACAACGCCACAATCCGAAGAAAATCACCTCAATTGTCGGTATTTTAATCAAAACCCTGGGAAATAGTGGTCGAATGTTGGAATGGCATACCTCGTTGAATTCGTTACAAAATTTCCAACAAAGTGTCATTTACAGAAAAAAATGGGATTTAAACAAATTTTTGAAAAAAATATGACGACCCCCACCCTTATGACAACGCCACAATCCGAAAAAAATCACCTCAATTGTCGGTATTTTAATCAAAACTCTGGGAAATAGTGGTCGAATGTTGGAATGGCATACCTCGTTGAATTCGTTACAAAATTTCCAACAAAATGTCATTTACAGAAAAAAAATGGGATTTGAACAAATTTTTGAAAAAAAAATGACGACCCCCACCCTTATGACAACGCCAAAATCCGAAGAAAATCACCTCAATTGTCGGTATTTTAATCAAAACCCTGGGAAATAGTGGTCGAATGTTGGAATGGCATACCTCGTTGAATTTGTTACAAAATTTCCAACAAAGTGTCATTTACAGAAAAAAAATGGGATTTTAACAAATTTTTGAAAAAAAAATGACGACCCCCACCCATATGACAACGCCACAATCCGAAGAAAATCACCTCAATTGTCGGTATTTTAATCAAAACCCTGGGAAATAGTGGTCGAATGTTGGAATGGCATACATCGTTGAATTCGTTACAAAATTTCCAACAAAATGTCATTTACAGAAAGAAAATGGGATTTGAACAAATATTTGAAAAAAAAATGACGACCCCCACCCTTATGACAACGCCACAATCCGAAGAAAATCACCTCAATTGTCGGTATTTTAATCAAAACCCTGGGAAATAGTGGTCGAATGTTGGAATGGCATACCTCGTTGAATTCGTTTCAAAATTTCCAACAAAGTGTCATTTACAGAAAAAAATGGGATTTTAACAAATTTTTGAAAAAAAATGACGACCCCCACCCTTATGACAACGCCACAATCCGAAGAAAATCACCTCAATTGTCGGTATTTTAATCAAAACCCTGGGAAATAGTGGTCGAATGTTGGAATGGCATACCTCGTTGAATTCGTTTCAAAATTTCCAACAAAGTCTCATTTACAGAAAAAAATGGGATTTGAACAAATTTTTGAAAAAAAAATGACGACCCCCACCCTTATGACAACGCCACAATCCGAAGAAAATCACCTCAATTGTCGGTATTTTAATCAAAACTCTTGGAAATAGTGGTCGAATGTTGGAATGGCATACCTCGTTGAATTCGTTACAACATTTCCAACAAAGTGTCATTTACAGAAAAAAAATAGTGGTCGAATGTTGGTATGGCATACCTCGTTGAATTCGTTACAACATTTCCAACAAAGTGTCATTTACAGAAAAAAAATTGCATTTGAACTAATTTTTGGAAAAAAATGACGACCCCCACCCTTATGACATCGCCAAAATCCGAAGAAAATCACCTCGATTTTCAGTATTTTCCTCTGGCATTCCTCGTTGAATTCGTTACAAAATTTCCAACAAAATGTCATTTACAGAAAAAATATATAATTTGAACAAATTTTTGGAAAAAAATGATGACCCCCACCCTTATGACAAAACCAAAATCCGAAAAAAATCACCTCAATTGTTGTTATTTTAATCAAATCCCTGGGAAATAGTGGTCGAATGTTGGAATGGCATACCTCGTTGAATTCGTTACAAAATTTCCAACAAAGTGTCATTTAAAGAAAAAAAATGGGATTTAAACAAATTTTTGAAAAAAAAAATGACGACCCCCACCCTTATGACAACGCCACAATCCGAAGAAAATCACCTCAATTGTCGGTATTTTAATCAAAACCCTGGGAAATAGTGGTCGAATGTTGGAATGGCATACCTCGTTGAATTCGTTACAAAATTTCCAACAAAATGTCATTTACAGAAAAAAAATGGGATTTGAACAAATTTTTGAAAAAAAATGACGACCCCACCCTCATGACATCGCCAAAATCCGAAGAAAATCACCTCGATTTTCAGTATTTTAATCAAAACCCTGGGAAATAGTGGTCGGATGTTGAACTGGCATTCCTCGTTGAATTCGTTACAAAATTTCCAACAAAATGTCATTTACAGAAAAAAATGGGATTTGAACAAATTTTTGAAAAAAAATGACGACCCCCACCCTTATGACAACGCCAAAATCCGAAGAAAATCACCTCAATTGTCGGTATTTTAATCAAAACCCTGGGAAATAGTGGTCGAATGTTGGAATGGCATACCTCGTTGAATTCGTTACAAAATTTCCAACAAAGTGTCATTTACAAAAAATGGGATTTGAACAAATTTTTGAAAAAAAAATGACGACCCCCACCCTGATAACAACGCCACAATCCGAAGAAAATCACCTCAATTGTCGGTATTTTAATCAAAACCCTGGGAAATAGTGGTCGAATGTTGGAATGGCATACCTCGTTGAATTCGTTACAAAATTTCCAACAAAATGTCATTTACAGAAAAAAAATGGGATTTGAACAAATTTTTGAAAAAAAAATGACGACCCCCACTCTTATGACAACGCCAAAATCCGAAGAAAATCACCTCAATTGTCGGTATTTTAATCAAAACCCTGGGAAATAGTGGTCGAATGTTGGAATGGCATACCTCGTTGAATTCGTTACAAAATTTCCAACAAAATGTCATTTACAGAAAAAAATGGGATTTGAACAAATTTTTGAAAAAAAAAATGACGACCCCCACCCTTATGACAACGCCAAAATCCGAAGAAAATCACCTCAATTGTCGGTATTTTAATCAAAACCCTGGGAAATAGTGGTCGAATGTTGGAATGGCATACCTCGTTGAATTCGTTACAACATTTCCAACAAAGTGTCATTTACAGAAAAAAATAGTGGTCGAATGTTGGAATGGCATACCTCGTTGAATTCGTTACAACATTTCCAACAAAGTGTCATTTACAGAAAAAAATTGCATATGAACTAATTTTTGGAAAAAAAATGACGACCCCCACCCTTATGACATCGCCAAAATCCGAAGAAAATCACCTCGATTTTCAGTATTTTAATCAAAACCCTGGGAAATAGTGGTCGGATGTTGAAATGGCATTCCTCGTTGAATTCGTTACAAAATTTCCAAGAAAGTGTCATTTGCAGAAAAAATATATAATTTGAACAAATTTTTGGAAAAAAATGATGACCCCACCCTTATGACAAAACCAAAATCCGAAAAAAATCACCTCAATTGTTGTTATTTTAATCAAAACCCTGGGAAATAGTGGTCGAATGTTGGAATGGCATACCTCGTTGAATTCGTTACAAAATTTCCAACAAAGTGTCATTTACAGAAAAAAAATGGGACTTAAACAAATTTTTGAAAAAAAAATGACGACCCCCACCCTTATGACAACGCCACAATCCGAAGAAAATCACCTCAATTGTCGGTATTTTAATCAAAACTCTGGGAAATAGTGGTCGAATGTTGGAATGGCATACCTCGTTGAATTCGTTACAACATTTCCAACAAAGTGTCATATACAGAAAAAAAATTGCATTTGAACTAATTTTTGGAAAAAAATGACGACCCCCACCCTTATGACATCGCCAAAATCCGAAGAAAATCACCTCGATTTTCAGTATTTTAATCAAAACCCTGGGAAATAGTGGTCGGATGTTGAAATGGCATTCCTCGTTGAATTCGTTACAAAATTTCCAACAAAATGTCATTTACAGAAAAAAATGGGATTTGAACAAATTTTTGAAAAAAAAATGACGACCCCCACCCTTATGACAACGCCAAAATCCGAAGAAAATCACCTCAATTGTCGGTATTTTAATCAAAACCCTGGGAAATAGTGGTCGAATGTTGGAATGGCATACCTCGTTGAATTCGTTACAAAATTTCCAACAAAATGTCATTTACAGAAAAAAAATGGGATTTGAACAAATTTTTGAAAAAAAATGACGACCCCCACCCTTATGACATCGCCAAAATCCGAAGAAAATCACCTCGATTTTCAGTATTTTAATCAAAACCCTGGGAAATAGTGGTCGGATGTTGAAATGGCATTCCTCGTTGAATTCGTTACAAAATTTCCAACAAAATGTCATTTACAGAAAAAAATGGGATTTGAACAAATTTTTGAAAAAAAATGACGACCCCACCCTTATGACAACGCCAAAATCCGAAGAAAATCACCTCAATTGTCGGTATTTTAATCAAAACCCTGGGAAATAGTGGTCGAATGTTGGAATGGCATACCTCGTTGAATTCGTTACAACATTTCCAACAAAGTGTCATTTGCAGAAAAAATATATAATTTGAACAAATTTTTGGAAAAAAATGATGACCCCCACCCTTATGACAACGCCAAAATCCGAAGAAAATCACCTCAATTGTCGGTATTTTAATCAAAACCCTGGGAAATAGTGGTCGAATGTTGGAATGGCATACCTCGTTGAATTCGTTACAAAATTTCCAACAAAGTGTCATTTACAGAAAAAAATGGGATTTAAACAAATTTTTGAAAAAAAAATGACGACCCCCACCCTTATGACAACGCCACAATCCGAAGAAAATCACCTCAATTGTCGGTATTTTAATCAAAACCCTGGGAAATAGTGGTCGAATGTTGGAATGGCATACCTCGTTGAATTCGTTACAAAATTTCCAACAAAGTGTCATTTATAGAAAAAAATGGGATTTGAACAAATTTTTGAAAAAAAAATGACGACCCCCACCCTTATAACAACGCCACAATCCGAAGAAAATCACCTCAATTGTCGGTATTTTAATCAAAACCCTGGGAAATAGTGGTCGAATGTTGGAATGGCATACCTCGTTGAATTCGTTACAACATTTCCAACAAAGTGTCATTTGCAGAAAAAATATATAATTTGAACAAATTTTTGGAAAAAAATGATGACCCCCACCCTTATGACAACGCCAAAATCCGAAGAAAATCACCTCAATTGTCGGTATTTTAATCAAAACCCTGGGAAATAGTGGTCGAATGTTGGAATGGCATACCTCGTTGAATTCGTTACAAAATTTCCAACAAAGTGTCATTTACAGAAAAAAAATGGGATTTAAACAAATTTTTGAAAAAAAAAATGACGACCCCCACCCTTATGACAACGCCACAATCCGAAGAAAATCACCTCAATTGTCGGTATTTTAATCAAAACCCTGGGAAATAGTGGTCGAATGTTGGAATGGCATACCTCCTTGAATTCGTTACAAAATTTCCAACAAAATGTCATTTACAGAAAAAAATGGGATTTGAACAAATTTTTGAAAAAAAATGACGACCCCCACCCTTATGACATCGCCAAAATCCGAAGAAAATCACCTCGATTGTCGGTATTTTAATCAAAACCCTGGGAAATAGTGGTCGAATGTTGGAATGGCATACCTCGTTGAATTCGTTACAACATTTCCAACAAAGTGTCATTTGCAGAAAAAATATATAATTTGAACAAATTTTTGGAAAAAAATGATGACCCCCACCCTTATGACAACGCCAAAATCCGAAGAAAATCACCTCAATTGTCGGTATTTTAATCAAAACCCTGGGAAATAGTGGTCGAATGTTGGAATGGCATACCTCGTTGAATTCGTTACAAAATTTCCAACAAAGTGTCATTTACAGAAAAAAATGGGATTTAAACAAATTTTTGAAAAAAAAAATGACGACCCCCACCCTTATGACAACGCCACAATCCGAAGAAAATCACCTCAATTGTCGGTATTTTAATCAAAACCCTGGGAAATAGTGGTCGAATGTTGGAATGGCATACCTCGTTGAATTCGTTACAAAATTTCCAACAAAGTGTCATTTATAGAAAAAAATGGGATTTGAACAAATTTTTGAAAAAAAAAATGACGACCCCCACCCTTATAACAACGCCACAATCCGAAGAAAATCACCTCAATTGTCGGTATTTTAATCAAAACCCTGGGAAATAGTGGTCGAATGTTGGAATGGCATACCTCGTTGAATTCGTTACAACATTTCCAACAAAGTGTCATTTGCAGAAAAAATATATAATTTGAACAAATTTTTGGAAAAAATGATGACCCCCACCCTTATGACAACGCCAAAATCCGAAGAAAATCACCTCAATTGTCGGTATTTTAATCAAAACCCTGGGAAATAGTGGTCGAATGTTGGAATGGCATACCTCGTTGAATTCGTTACAAAATTTCCAACAAAGTGTCATTTACAGAAAAAAATGGGATTTAAACAAATTTTTGAAAAAAAAAATGACGACCCCCACCCTTATGACAACGCCACAATCCGAAGAAAATCACCTCAATTGTCGGTATTTTAATCAAAACCCTGGGAAATAGTGGTCGAATGTTGGAATGGCATACCTCCTTGAATTCGTTACAAAATTTCCAACAAAATGTCATTTACAGAAAAAAAATGGGATTTGAACAAATTTTTGAAAAAAAAATGACGACCCCCACCCTTATGACATCGCCAAAATCCGAAGAAAATCACCTCGATTTTCAGTATTTTAATCAAAACCCTGGGAAATAGTGGTCGGATGTTGAAATGGCATTCCTCGTTGAATTCGTTACAAAATTTCCAACAAAATGTCATTTACAGAAAAAAATGGGATTTGAACAAATTTTTGAAAAAAAAATGACGACCCCCACCCTTGTGACAACGCCAAAATCCGAAGAAAATCACCTCAATTGTCGGTATTTTAATCAAAACCCTGGGAAATAGTGGTCGAATGTTGGAATGGCATACCTCGTTGACTTCGTTACAAAATTTCCAACAAAGTGTCATTTACAGAAAAAAAATGGGATTTTAACAAATTTTTGAAAAAAAAAATGACGACCCCCACCCTTATAACAACGCCACAATCCGAAGAAAATCACCTCAATTGTCGGTATTTTAATCAAAACCCTGGGAAATAGTGGTCGAATGTTGGAATGGCATACCTCGTTGAATTCGTTACAAAATTTCCAACAAAGTGTCATTTACAGAAAAAAATGGGATTTTAACAAATTTTTGAAAAAAAAAATAACGACCCCCACCCTTATGACAACGCCAAAATCCGAAGAAAATCACCTCAATTGTCGGTATTTTAATCAAAACCCTGGGAAATAGTGGTCGAATGTTGGAATGGCATACCTCGTTGAATTCGTTACAAAATTTCCAACAAAGTGTCATTTACAGAAAAAAATGGGATTTAAACAAATTTTTGAAAAAAAAATGACGACCCCCACCCTTATGACAACGCCACAATCCGAAGAAAATCACCTCAATTGTCGGTATTTTAATCAAAACTCTGGGAAATAGTGGTCGAATGTTGGAATGGCATACCTCGTTGAATTCGTTGCAACATTTCCAACAAAGTGTCATTTACAGAAAAAAATTGCATTTGAACTAATTTTTGGAAAAAATGACGACCCCCACCCTTATGACATCGCCAAAATCCGAAGAAAATCACCTCGATTTTCAGTATTTTAATCAAAACCCTGGGAAATAGTGGTCGGATGTTGAAATGGCATTCCTCGTTGAATTCGTTACAAAATTTCCAACAAAATGTCATTTACAGAAAAAAATGGGACTTGAACAAATTTTTGAAAAAAAAAAATGACGACCCCCACCCTTATGACAACGCCAAAATCCGAAGAAAATCACCTCAATTGTCGGTATTTTAATCAAAACCCTGGGAAATAGTGGTCGAATGTTGGAATGGCATACCTCGTTGAATTCGTTACAAAATTTCCAACAAAGTGTCATTTACAGAAAAAAATGGGATTTTAACAAATTTTTGAAAAAAAAATGACGACCCCCACCCTTATGACAACGCCACAATCCGAAGAAAATCACCTCAATTGTCGGTATTTTAATCAAAACCCTGGGAAATAGTGGTCGAATGTTGGAATGGCATACCTCGTTGAATTCGTTACAAAATTTCCAACAAAGTGTCATTTACAGAAAAAAATGGGATTTAAACAAATTTTTGAAAAAAAAATGACGACCCAAACCCTTATGACAACGCCACAATCCGAAGAAAATCACCTCAATTGTCGGTATTTTAATCAAAACTCTGGGAAATAGTGGTCGAATGTTGGAATGGCATACCTCGTTGAATTCGTTGCAACATTTCCAACAAAGTGTCATTTACAGAAAAAAAATTGCATTTGAACTAATTTTTGGAAAAAAATGACGACCCCCACCCTTATGACATCGCCAAAATCCGAAGAAAATCACCTCGATTTTCAGTATTTTAATCAAAACCCTGGGAAATAGTGGTCGGATGTTGAAATGGCATTCCTCGTTGAATTCGTTACAAAATTTCCAACAAAATGTCATTTACAGAAAAAAAATGGGACTTGAACAAATTTTTGAAAAAACAAGAGAGAACGCTATAGTCGGGTGCCCCGACTATCAGATACCCGTTACTCAGGTAAAGGGAGTGCGAGGGAGATGGAGATAGAAACTTTGATCACGCATAACTTTTTAACGAATGGTCCGATTTGAAAAATTTCTTCTACATTTCGATAGGTATTGATAAACACAATAAAACTGCATTTTTACTTTTCCGAAATATTTAAATTTTTAAAATCGTATATAAGCGATTGTGGGCGTCAGAGGGGGCGTGGCACCATTTTGAAATAAACTTGCGCTGCGTAGGAGCTCCTAAAATCTACATGCAAAACGCCAATCTTCTAGCTTTTATAGTTTCCGAGATCTCAGCGTTCATACGGACAGACAGACGGACAGACGGACAGACGGACAGACGGACAGACGGACAGACAGACGGACAGACGGACATGGCTAGATCGACTCGGCTAGTGATCCTGAACAAGAATATATATACTTTATAGGGTCGGAAACGCTTCCTTCTACCTGTTACATACTTTTGCACGAATACAATATACCCTTTTACTCTACGAGTAACGGGTATAAAAAATGACGACCCCCACCCTTATGACAACGCCAAAATCCGAAGAAAATCACCTCAATTGTCGGTATTTTAATCAAAACCCTGGGAAATAGTGGTCGAATGTTGGAATGGCATACCTCGTTGAATTCGTTACAAAATTTCCAACAAAGTGTCATTTACAGAAAAAAATGGGATTTTAACAAATTTTTGAAAAAAAAAATGACGACCCCACCCTTATGACAACGCCACAATCCGAAGAAAATCACCTCAATTGTCGGTATTTTAATCAAAACCCTGGGAAATAGTGGTCGAATGTTGGAATGGCATACCTCGTTGAATTCGTTACAAAATTTCCAACAAAATGTCATTTACAGAAAGAAAATGAGATTTGAACAAATATTTGTAAAAAAAATGACGACCCCCACCCTTATGACAACGCCAAAATCCAAAGAAAATCACCTATTTTAATCAAAACCCTGGGAAATAGTGGTCGAATGTTGGAATGGCATACCTCGTTGAATTCGTTACAAAATTTCCAACAAAGTGTCATTTACAGAAAAAAATGGGATTTGAACAAATTTTTGAAAAAAAATGACGACCCCCACCCTTATGACAACGCCACAATCCGAAGAAAATCACCTCAATTGTCGGTATTTTAATCAAAACCCTGGGAAATAGTGGTCGAATGTTGGAATGGCATACCTCGTTGAATTCGTTTCAAAATTTCCAACAAAGTGTCATTTACAGAAAAAAATGGGATTTAAACAAATTTTTGAAAAAAAAATGACGACCCCCACCCTTATGACAACGCCACAATCCGAAGAAAATCACCTCAATTGTCGGTATTTTAATCAAAACCCTGGGAAATAGTGGTCGAATGTTGGAATGGCATACCTCGTTGAATTCGTTACAAAATTTCCAACAAAATGTCATTTACAGAAAAAAATGGGATTTGAACAAATTTTTGAAAACAACAAATGACGACCCCCACCCTTATGACAACGCCACAATCCGAAGAAAATCACCTCAATTGTCGGTATTTTAATCAAAACTCTGGGAAATAGTGGTCGAATGTTGGAATTCATTCCTTGTTGAATTCGTTACAAAATTTCCAAGAAAGTGTCATTTGCAGAAAAAATATATAATTTGAACAAATTTTTGGAAAAAAATGATGACCCCCACCCTTATGACAAAACCAAAATCCGAAAAAAATGACCTCAATTGTTGTTATTTTAATCAAAACCCTGGGAAATAGTGGTCGAATGTTGGAATGGCATACCTCGTTGAATTCGTTTCAAAATTTCCAACAAAGTGTCATTTACAGAAAAAAAATGGGATTTAAACAAATTTTTGAAAAAAAAAATGACGACCCCCACCCTTATGACAACGCCACAATCCGAAGAAAATCACCTCAATTGTCGGTATTTTAATCAAAACCCTGGGAAATAGTGGTCGAATGTTGGAATGTCATTCCTTGTTGAATTCGTTACAAAATTTCCAAGAAAGTGTCATTTGCAGAAAAAATATATAATTTGAACAAATTTTTGGAAAAAAATGATGACCCCCACCCTTATGACAAAACCAAAATCCGAAAAAAATGACCTCAATTGTTGTTATTTTAATCAAAACCCTGGGAAATAGTGGTCGAATGTTGGAATGGCATACCTCGTTGAATTCGTTTCAAAATTTCCAACAAAGTGTCATTTACAGAAAAAAAATGGGATTTAAACAAATTTTTGAAAAAAAAAATGACGACCCCCACCCTTATGACAACGCCACAATCCGAAGAAAATCACCTCAATTGTCGGTATTTTAATCAAAACCCTGGGAAATAGTGGTCGAATGTTGGAATGGCATACCTCGTTGAATTCGTTACAAAATTTTCAACAAAGTGTCATTTACAGAAAAAAAATGGGATTTAAACAAATTTTTGAAAAAAAAAATGACGACCCCCACCCTTATGACAACGCCACAATCCGAAGAAAATCACCTCAATTGTCGGTATTTTAATCAAAATCCTGGGAAATAGTGGTCGAATGTTGGAACGGCATACCTCGTTGAATTCGTTACAAAATTTCCAACAAAATGTCATTTACAGAAAAAAAATGGGATTTAAACAAATTTTTGAAAAAAAAAATGACGACCCCCACCCTTATGACATCGCCAAAATCCGAAGAAAATCACCTCGATTTTCAGTATTTTAATCAAAACCCTGGGAAATAGTGGTCGGATGTTGAAATGGCATTCCTCGTTGAATTCGTTACAAAATTTCCAACAAAATGTCATTTACAGAAAAAAATGGGATTTGAACAAATTTTTGAAAAAAAATGACGACCCCCACCCTTATGACAACGCCACAATCCGAAGAAAATCACCTCAATTGTCGGTATTTTAATCATAACCCTGGGAAATAGTGGTCGAATGTTGGAATGGCATACCTCGTTGAATTCGTTACAACATTTCCAACAAAGTGTCATTTACAGAAAAAAATGGGATTTTAACAAATTTTTGAAAAAAAAATGACGACCCCCACCCTTATAACAACGCCACAATCCGAAGAAAATCACCTCAATTGTCGGTATTTTAATCAAAACCCTGGGAAATAGTGGTCGAATGTTGGAATGGCATACCTCGTTGAATTCGTTACAAAATTTCCAACAAAATGTCATTTACAGAAAAAAAATGGGACTTGAACAAATTTTTGAAAAAAAATGACGACCCCCACCCTTATGACAACGCCAAAATCCGAAGAAAATCACCTCAATTGTCGGTATTTTAATCAAAACCCTGGGAAATAGTGGTCGAATGTTGGAATGGCATTCCTCGTTGAATTCGTTACAAAATTTCCAAGAAAGTGTCATTTGCAGAAAAAATATATAATTTGAACAAATTTTTGGAAAAAAATGATGACCCCCACCCTTATGACAACGCCAAAATCCGAAGAAAATCACCTCAATTGTCGGTATTTTAATCATAACCCTGGGAAATAGTGGTCGAATGTTGGAATGGCATACCTCGTTGAATTCGTTACAAAATTTCCAACAAAGTGTCATTTACAGAAAAAAAATGGGATTTTAACAAATTTTTGAAAAAAAAAATGACGACCCCCACCCTTATAACAACGCCACAATCCGAAGAAAATCACCTTAATTGTCGGTATTTTAATCAAAACCCTGGGAAATAGTGGTCGAATGTTGGAATGGCATACCTCGTTGAATTCGTTACAAAATTTCCAACAAAGTGTCATTTACAGAAAAAAATGGGATTTTAACAAATTTTTGAAAAAAAAAATGACGACCCCCACCCTTATGACAACGCCACAATCCGAAGAAAATCACCTCAATTGTCGGTATTTTAATCAAAACCCTGGGAAATAGTGGTCGAATGTTGGAATGGCATACCTCGTTGAATTCGTTACAAAATTTCCAACAAAGTGTCATTTACAGAAAAAAATGGGATTTAAACAAATTTTTGAAAAAAAATGACGACCCCCACCCTTATGACAACGCCACAATCCGAAGAAAATCACCTCAATTGTCGGTATTTTAATCAAAACCCTGGGAAATAGTGGTCGAATGTTGGAATGGCATACCTCGTTGAATTCGTTACAAAATTTCCAAAAAAGTGTCATTTACAGAAAAAAAATGGGATTTTAACAAATTTTTGAAAAAAAAAATGACGACCCCCACCCTTATGACAACGCCACAATCCGAAGAAAATCACCTCAATTGTCGGTATTTTAATCAAAACCCTGGGAAATAGTGGTCGAATGTTGGAATGGCATACCTCGTTGAATTCGTTACAAAATTTCCAACAAAGTGTCATTTACAGAAAAAAAATGGGACTTAAACAAATTTTTGAAAAAAAAAATGACGACCCCCACCCTTATGACAACGCCACAATCCGAAGAAAATCACCTCAATTGTCGGTATTTTAATCAAAACTCTGGGAAATAGTGGTCGAATGTTGGAATGGCATACCTCGTTGAATTCGTTACAACATTTCCAACAAAGTGTCATTTACAGAAAAAAATTGCATTTGAACTAATTTTTGGAAAAAATGACGACCCCCACCCTTATGACATCGCCAAAATCCGAAGAAAATCACCTCGATTTTCAGTATTTTAATCAAAACCATGGGAAATAGTGGTCGGATGTTGAAATGGCATTCCTCGTTGAATTCGTTACAAAATTTCCAACAAAATGTCATTTACAGAAAAAAATGGGACTTGAACAAATTTTTGAAAAAAAATGACGACCCCCACCCTTATGACAACGCCAAAATCCGAAGAAAATCACCTCAATTGTCGGTATTTTAATCAAAACCCTGGGAAATAGTGGTCGAATGTTGGAATGGCATACCTCGTTGAATTCGTTACAAAATTTCCAACAAAGTGTCATTTACAGAAAAAAATGGGATCTTAACAAATTTTTGAAAAAAAAATGACGACCCCCACCCTTATGACAACGCCAAAATCCGAAGAAAATCACCTCAATTGTCGGTATTTTAATCAAAACCCTGGGAAATAGTGGTCGAATGTTGGAATGGCATACCTCGTTGAATTCGTTACAAAATTTCCAACAAAATTTCATTTACAGAAAAAAAATGGGATTTGAACAAATATTTGAAAAAAAAATGACGACCCCCACCCTTATGACAACGCCAAAATCCAAAGAAAATCACCTCAATTGTCGGTATTTTAATCAAAACCCTGGGAAATAGTGGTCGAATGTTGGAATGGCATACCTCGTTGAATTCGTTTCAAAATTTCCAACAAAGTGTCATTTACAGAAAAAAAATGGGATTTAAACAAATTTTTGAAAAAAATATGACGACCCCCACCCTTATGAAAACGCCACAATCCGAAGAAAATCACCTCAATTGTCGGTATTTTAATCAAAACTCTGGGAAATAGTGGTCGAATGTTGGAATGGCATACCTCGTTGAATTCGTTACAACATTTCCAACAAAGTGTCATTTACAGAAAAAAAATGCATTTGAACTAATTTTTGGAAAAAGTGACGACCCCCACCCTTATGACATCGCCAAAATCCGAAGAAAATCACCTCGATTTTCAGTATTTTAATCAAAACCCTGGGAAATAGTGGTCGGATGTTGAAATGGCATTCCTCGTTGAATTCGTTACAAAATTTCCAAGAAAGTGTCATTTGCAGAAAAAATATATAATTTGAACAAATTTTTGGAAAAAAATGATGACCCCCACCCTTATGACAAAACCAAAATCCGAAAAAAATCACCTCAATTGTTGTTATTTTATTCAAAACCCTGGGAAATAGTGGTCGAATGTTGGAATGGCATACCTCGTTGAATTCGTTACAAAATTTCCAACAAAGTGCCATTTACAGAAAAAAATGGGATTTAAACAAATTTTTGAAAAAAAAAAAATGACGACCCCCACCCTTATGACAACGCCACAATCCGAAGAAAATCACCTCAATTGTCGGTATTTTAATCAAAACCCTGGGAAATAGTGGTCGAATGTTGGAATGGCATACCTCGTTGAATTCGTTACAAAATTTCCAACAAAGTGTCATTTACAGAAAAAAATGGGATTTTAACAAATTTTTGAAAAAAAAAATGACGACCCCCACCCTTATGACAACGCCACAATCCGAAGAAAATCACCTCAATTGTCGGTATTTTAATCAAAACCCTGGGAAATAGTGGTCGAATGTTGGAATGGCATACCTCGTTGAATTCGTTACAAAATTTCCAACAAAGTGTCATTTACAGAAAAAAATGGGATTTAAACAAATTTTTGAAAAAAAAAATGACGACCCCCACCCTTATGACAACGCCACAATCCGAAGAAAATCACCTCAATTGTCGGTATTTTAATCAAAACTCTGGGAAATAGTGGTCGAATGTTGGAATGGCATACCTCGTTGAATTCGTTACAACATTTCCAACAAAGTGTCATTTACAGAAAAAAATTGCATTTGAACTAATTTTTGGAAAAAAATGACGACCCCCACCCTTATGACATCGCCAAAATCCGAAGAAAATCACCTCGATTTTCAGTATTTTAATCAAAACCCTGGGAAATAGTGGTCGGATGTTGAAATGACATTCCTCGTTGAATTCGTTACAAAATTTCCAACAAAATGTCATTTACAGAAAAAAAATGGGACTTGAACAAATTTTTGAAAAAAAAATGACGACCCCCACCCTTATGACAACGCCAAAATCCGAAGAAAATCACCTCAATTGTCGGTATTTTAATCAAAACCCTGGGAAATAGTGGTCGAATGTTGGAATGGCATACCTCGTTGAATTCGTTACAAAATTTCCAACAAAGTGTCATTTACAGAAAAAAAATGGGATCTTAACAAATTTTTGAAAAAAAAAATGACGACCCCCACCCTTATGACAACGCCAAAATCCGAAGAAAATCACCTCAATTGTCGTTATTTTAATCAAAACCGTGGGAAATAGTGGTCGAATGTTGGAATGGCATACCTCGTTGAATTCGTTACAAAATTTCCAACAAAATGTCATTTACAGAAAGAAAATGGGATTTGAACAAATATTTGAAAAAAAAAATGACGACCCCCACCCTTATGACAACGCCAAAATCCAAAGAAAATCACCTCAATTGTCGGTATTTTAATCAAAACCCTGGGAAATAGTGGTCGAATGTTGGAATGGCATACCTCGTTGAATTCGTTACAAAATTTCCAACAAAGTGTCATTTACAGAAAAAAAATGGGATTTTAACAAATTTTAAAAAAAAAAATGACGACCCCCACCCTTATAACAACGCCACAATCCGAAGAAAATCACCTCAATTGTCGGTATTTTAATCAAAACCCTGGGAAATAGTGGTCGAATGTTGGAATGGCATACCTCGTTGAATTCGTTTCAAAATTTCCAACAAAGTGTCATTTACAGAAAAAAAATGATTTTTTAAACAAATTTTTGAAAAAAAAAATGACGACCCCCACCCTTATGACAACGCCACAATCCGAAGAAAATCACCTCAATTGTCGGTATTTTAATCAAAACTCTGGGAAATAGTGGTTGAATGTTGGAATGGCATACCTCGTTGAATTCGTTACAACATTTCCAACAAAGTGTCATTTACAGAAAAAAAATGCATTTGAACTAATTTTTTGAAAAAAGTGACGACCCCCACCCTTATGACATCGCCAAAATCCGAAGAAAATCACCTCGATTTTCAGTATTTTAATCAAAACCCTGGGAAATAGTGGTCGGATGTTGAAATGGCATTCCTCGTTGAATTCGTTACAAAATTTCCAAGAAAGTGTCATTTGCAGAAAAAATATATAATTTGAACAAATTTTTGGAAAAAAATGATGACCCCCACCCTTATGACAAAACCAAAATCCGAAAAAAATCACCTCAACTGTTGTTATTTTATTCAAAACCCTGGGAAATAGTGGTCGAATGTTGGAATGGCATACCTCGTTGAATTCGTTACAAAATTTCCAACAAAGTGTCATTTACAGAAAAAAATGGGATTTAAACAAATTTTTGAAAAAAAAAATGACGACCCCCACCCTTATGACAACGCCACAATCCGAAGAAAATCACCTCAATTGTCGGTATTTTAATCAAAACCCTGGGAAATAGTGGTCGAATGTTGGAATGGCATACCTCGTTGAATTCGTTACAAAATTTCCAACAAAATGTGATTTACAGAAAAAAAATGGGATTTGAACAAATTTTTGAAAAAAAAATGACGACCCCCACCCTTATGACATCGCCAAAATCCGACGAAAATCACCTCGATTTTCAGTATTTTAATCAAAACCCTGGGAAATAGTGGTCGGATGTTGAAATGGCATTCCTCGTTGAATTCGTTACAAAATTTCCAACAAAATGTCATTTACAGAAAAAAATGGGATTTGAACAAATTTTTGAAAAAAAAAATGACGACCCCCACCCTTATGACAACGCCAAAATCCGAAGAAAATCACCTCAATTGTCGGTATTTTAATCAAAACCCTGGGAAATAGTGGTCGAATGTTGGAATGGCATACCTCGTTGAATTCGTTACAAAATTTCCAACAAAGTGTCATTTACAGAAAAAAAATGGGATTTTAACAAATTTTTGAAAAAAACATGACGACCCCCACCCTTATAACAACGCCACAATCCGAAGAAAATCACCTCAATTGTCGGTATTTTAATCAAAATCCTGGGAAATAGTGGTCGAATGTTGGAATGGCATACCTCGTTGAATTCGTTACAAAATTTCCAACAAAATGTCATTTACAGAAAAAAAATGGGATTTGAACAAATTTTTTAAAAAAAAATGACGACCCCCACCCTTATGACAACGCCACAATCCGAAGAAAATCACCTCAATTGTCGGTATTTTAATCAAAACCCTGGGAAATAGTGGTCGAATGTTGGAATGGCATACCTCGTTGAATTCGTTACAAAATTTCCAACAAAATGTCATTTACAGAAAAAAATGGGATTTGAACAAATTTTTGAAAAAAAAATGACGACCCCCACCCTTATGACATCGCCAAAATCCGAAGAAAATCACCTCGATTTGCAGTATTTTATTCAAAACCCTGGGAAATAGTGGTCGGATGTTGAAATGGCATTCCTCGTTGAATTCGTTACAAAATTTCCAACAGAATGTCATTTACAGAAAAAAAATGGGATTTGAACAAATTTTTGAAAAAAAAATGACGACCCCCACCCTTATGACAACGCCAAAATCCGAAGAAAATCACCTCAATTGTCGGTATTTTAATCAAAACCCTGGGAAATAGTGGTCGAATGTTGGAATGGCATACCTCGTTGAATTCGTTACAAAATTTCCAACAAAGTGTCATTTACAGAAAAAAATGGATTTTAACAAATTTTTGAAAAAAAAATGACGACCCCCACCCTTATAACAACGCCACAATCCGAAGAAAATCACCTTAATTGTCGGTATTTTAATCAAAATCCTGGGAAATAGTGGTCGAATGTTGGAATGGCATACCTCGTTGAATTCGTTACAAAATTTCCAACAAAATGTCATTTACAGAAAAAAATGGGATTTGAACAAATTTTTGAAAAAAAAAATGACGACCCCCACCCTTATGACAACGCCAAAATCCGAAGAAAATCACCTCAATTGTCGGTATTTTAATCAAAACCCTGGGAAATAGTGGTCGAATGTTGGAATGGCATACCTCGTTGAATTCGTTACAAAATTTCCAACAAAGTGTCATTTACGGAAAAAAATGGGATTTGAACAAATTTTTGAAAACAAAAAATGACGACCCCCACCCTTATGACAACGCCACAATCCGAAGAAAATCACCTCAATTGTCGGTATTTTAATCAAAACTCTGGGAAATAGTGGTCGAATGTTGGAATGGCATACCTCGTTGAATTCGTTACAACATTTCCAACAAAGTGTCATTTACAGAAAAAAATAGTGGTCGAATGTTGGAATGGCATACCTCGTTGAATTCGTTACAACATTTCCAACAAAGTGTCATTTACAGAAAAAAAATTGCATTTGAACTAATTTTTGAAAAAAATGACGACCCCCACCCTTATGACATCGCCAAAATCCGAAGAAAATCACCTCGATTTTGCAGTATTTTAATCAAAACCCTGGGAAATAGTGGTCGGATGTTGAAATGGCATTCCTCGTTGAATTCGTTACAAAATTTCCAAGAAAGTGTCATTTGCAGAAAAAATATATAATTTGAACAAATTTTTGGAAAAAAATGATGACCCCCACCCTTATGACAAAAACCAAAATCCGAAAAAAATCACCTCAATTGTTGTTATTTTATTCAAAACCCTGGGAAATAGTGGTCGAATGTTGGAATGGCATACCTCGTTGAATTCGTTACAAAATTTCCAACAAAGTGTCATTTACAGAAAAAAAATGGGATTTAAACAAATTTTTGAAAAAAAAATGACGACCCCCACCCTTATGACAACGCCACAATCCGAAGAAAATAACCTCAATTGTCGGTATTGTATTCAAAACCCTGGGAAATAGTGGTCGAATGTTGGAATGGCATACCTCGTTGAATTCGTTACAAAATTTCCAACAAAATGTCATTTACAGAAAAAAATGGGATTTGAACAAATTTTTGAAAAAAAATGACGACCCCCACCCTTATGACATCGCCAAAATCCGAAGAAAATCACCTCGATTTTCAGTATTTTAATCAAAATCCTGGGAAATAGTGGTCGAATGTTGGAATGGCATACCTCGTTGAATTCGTTACAAAATTTCCAACAAAATGTCATTTACAGAAAGAAAATGGGATTTGAACAAATTTTTGAAAAAAAAATGACGACCCCCACCCTTATGACAACGCCAAAATCCGAAGAAAATCACCTCAATTGTCGGTATTTTAATCAAAACCCTGGGAAATAGTGGTCGAATGTTGGAATGGCATACCTCGTTGAATTCGTTACAAAATTTCCAACAAAGTGTCATTTACAGAAAAAAATGGGATTTGAACAAATTTTTGAAAACAAAAAATGACGACCCCCACCCTTATGACAACGCCACAATCCGAAGAAAATCACCTCAATTGTCGGTATTTTAATCAAAACTCTGGGAAATAGTGGTCGAATGTTGGAATGGCATACCTCGTTGAATTCGTTACAACATTTCCAACAAAGTGTCATTTACAGAAAAAAATTGCATTTGAACTAATTTTTGGAAAAAATGACGACCCCCACCCTTATGACATCGCCAAAATACGAAGAAAATCACCTCGATTTTGCAGTATTTTAATCAAAACCCTGGGAAATAGTGGTCGGATGTTGAAATGGCATTCCTCGTTGAATTCGTTACAAAATTTCCAAGAAAGTGTCATTTGCAGAAAAAATATATAATTTGAACAAATTTTTGGAAAAAAATGATGACCCCCACCCTTATGACAAAACCAAATTCCGAAAAAAATCACCTCAATTGTTGTTATTTTATTCAAAACCCTGGGAAATAGTGGTCGAATGTTGGAATGGCATACCTCGTTGAATTCGTTACAAAATTTCCAACAAAGTGTCATTTACAGAAAAAAATGGGATTTAAACAAATTTTTGAAAAAAAAAATGACGACCCCCACCCTTATGACAACGCCACAATCCGAAGAAAATCACCTCAATTGTCGGTATTTTAATCAAAACCCTGGGAAATAGTGGTCGAATGTTGGAATGGCATACCTCGTTGAATTCGTTACAAAATTTCCAACAAAATGTCATTTACAGAAAAAAATGGGATTTGAACAAATTTTTGAAAAAAAATGACGACCCCCACCCTTATGACATCGCCAAAATCCGAAGAAAATCACCTCGATTTTCAGTATTTTAATCAAAACCCTGGGAAATAGTGGTCGGATGTTGAAATGGCATTCCTCATTGAATTCGGTACAAAATTTCCAACAAAATGTCATTTACAGAAAATAAATGGGATTTGAACACATTTTGAAAAAAAAATGACGACCCCACCCTTATAACAACGCCACAATCCGAAGAAAATCACCTCAATTGTCGGTATTTTAATCAAAATCCTGGGAAATAGTGGTCGAATGTTGGAATGGCATACCTCGTTGAATTCGTTACAAAATTTCCAACAAAATGTCATTTACAGAAAAAAATGGGATTTGAACAAATTTTTGAAAAAAAATGACGACCCCCACCCTTATGACAACGCCACAATCCGAAGAAAATCACCTCAATTGTCGGTATTTTAATCAAAACTCTGGGAAATAGTGGTCGAATGTTGGAATGGCATACCTCGTTGAATTCGTTACAAAATTTCCAACAAAATGTCATTTACAGAAAAAAATGGGATTTGAACAAATTTTTGAAAAAAAATGACGACCCCCACCCTAATGACATCGCCAAAATCCGAAGAAAATCACCTCGATTTTCAGTATTTTAATCAAAACCCTGGGAAATAGTGGTCGGATGTTGAAATGGCATTCCTCGTTGAATTCGTTACAACATTTCCAACAAAGTGTCATTTACAGAAAAAAATAGTGGTCGAATGTTGGAATGGCATACCTCGTTGAATTCGTTACAACATTTCCAACAAAGTGTCATTTACAGAAAAAAATTGCATTTGAACTAATTTTTGGAAAAAAATGACGACCCCCACCCTTATGACATCGCCAAAATCCGAAGAAAATCACCTCGATTTTGCAGTATTTTAATCAAAACCCTGGGAAATAGTGGTCGGATGTTGAAATGGCATTCCTCGTTGAATTCGTTACAAAATTTCCAAGAAAGTGTCATTTGCAGAAAAAATATATAATTTGAACAAATTTTTGGAAAAAATGATGACCCCCACCCTTATGACAAAACCAAAATCCGAAAAAAATCACCTCAATTGTTGTTATTTTATTCAAAACCCTGGGAAATAGTGGTCGAATGTTGGAATGGCATACCTCGTTGAATTCGTTACAAAATTTCCAACAAAGTGTCATTTACAGAAAAAAAATGGGATTTAAACAAATTTTTGAAAAAAAAAATGACGACCCCCACCCTTATGACAACGCCACAATCCGAAGAAAATAACCTCAATTGTCGGTATTGTATTCAAAACCCTGGGAAATAGTGGTCGAATGTTGGAATGGCATACCTCGTTGAATTCGTTACAAAATTTCCAACAAAATGTCATTTACAGAAAAAAATGGGATTTGAACAAATTTTTGAAAAAAAAATGACGACCCCCACCCTTATGACATCGCCAAAATCCGAAGAAAATCACCTCGATTTTCAGTATTTTAATCAAAATCCTGGGAAATAGTGGTCGAATGTTGGAATGGCATACCTCGTTGAATTCGTTACAAAATTTCCAACAAAATGTCATTTACAGAAAGAAAATGGGATTTGAACAAATTTTTGAAAAAAAAAATGACGACCCCCACCCTTATGACAACGCCAAAATCCGAAGAAAATCACCTCAATTGTCGGTATATTAATCAAAACCCTGGGAAATAGTGGTCGAATGTTGGAATGGCATACCTCGTTGAATTCGTTACAAAATTTCCAACAAAGTGTCATTTACAGAAAAAAATGGGATTTGAACAAATTTTTGAAAACAAAAAATGACGACCCCCACCCTTATGACAACGCCACAATCCGAAGAAAATCACCTCAATTGTCGGTATTTTAATCAAAACTCTGGGAAATAGTGGTCGAATGTTGGAATGGCATACCTCGTTGAATTCGTTACAACATTTCCAACAAAGTGTCATTTACAGAAAAAAAATGCATTTGAACTAATTTTTGGAAAAAAATGACGACCCCCACCCTTATGACATCGCCAAAATACGAAGAAAATCACCTCGATTTTGCAGTATTTTAATCAAAACCCTGGGAAATAGTGGTCGGATGTTGAAATGGCATTCCTCGTTGAATTCGTTACAAAATTTCCAAGAAAGTGTCATTTGCAGAAAAAATATATAATTTGAACAAATTTTTGGAAAAAAATGATGACCCCCACCCTTATGACAAAACCAAAATCCGAAAAAAATCACCTCAATTGTTGTTATTTTATTCAAAACCCTGGGAAATAGTGGTCGAATGTTGGAATGGCATACCTCGTTGAATTCGTTACAAAATTTCCAACAAAGTGTCATTTACAGAAAAAAATGGGATTTAAACAAATTTTTGAAAAAAAAATGACGACCCCCACCCTTATGACAACGCCACAATCCGAAGAAAATCACCTCAATTGTCGGTATTTTAATCAAAACCCTGGGAAATAGTGGTCGAATGTTGGAATGGCATACCTCGTTGAATTCGTTACAAAATTTCCAACAAAATGTCATTTACAGAAAAAAATGGGATTTGAACAAATTTTTGAAAAAAAAATGACGACCCCCACCCTTATGACATCGCCAAAATCCGAAGAAAATCACCTCGATTTTCAGTATTTTAATCAAAACCCTGGGAAATAGTGGTCGGATGTTGAAATGGCATTCCTCATTGAATTCGGTACAAAATTTCCAACAAAATGTCATTTACAGAAAATAAATGGGATTTGAACACATTTTTGAAAAAAAAATGACGACCCCCACCCTTATAACAACGCCACAATCCGAAGAAAATAACCTCAATTGTCGGTATTGTATTCAAAACCCTGGGAAATAGTGGTCGAATGTTGGAATGGCATACCTCGTTGAATTCGTTACAAAATTTCCAACAAAATGTCATTTACAGAAAAAAAATGGGATTTGAACAAATTTTTGAAAAAAAAATGACGACCCCCACCCTTATGACATCGCCAAAATCCGAAGAAAATCACCTCGATTTTCAGTATTTTAATCAAAATCCTGGGAAATAGTGGTCGAATGTTGGAATGGCATACCTCGTTGAATTCGTTACAAAATTTCCAACAAAATGTCATTTACAGAAAGAAAATGGGATTTGAACAAATTTTTGAAAAAAAAATGACGACCCCCACCCTTATGACAACGCCAAAATCCGAAGAAAATCACCTCAATTGTCGGTATATTAATCAAAACCCTGGGAAATAGTGGTCGAATGTTGGAATGGCATACCTCGTTGAATTCGTTACAAAATTTCCAACAAAGTGTCATTTACAGAAAAAAAATGGGATTTGAACAAATTTTTGAAAACAAAAAATGACGACCCCCACCCTTATGACAACGCCACAATCCGAAGAAAATCACCTCAATTGTCGGTATTTTAATCAAAACTCTGGGAAATAGTGGTCGAATGTTGGAATGGCATACCTCGTTGAATTCGTTACAACATTTCCAACAAAGTGTCATTTACAGAAAAAAAATTGCATTTGAACTAATTTTTGGAAAAAAATGACGACCCCCACCCTTATGACATCGCCAAAATACGAAGAAAATCACCTCGATTTTGCAGTATTTTAATCAAAACCCTGGGAAATAGTGGTCGGATGTTGAAATGGCATTCCTCGTTGAATTCGTTACAAAATTTCCAAGAAAGTGTCATTTGCAGAAAAAATATATAATTTGAACAAATTTTTGGAAAAAAATGATGACCCCCACCCTTATGACAAAACCAAAATCCGAAAAAAATCACCTCAATTGTTGTTATTTTATTCAAAACCCTGGGAAATAGTGGTCGAATGTTGGAATGGCATACCTCGTTGAATTCGTTACAAAATTTCCAACAAAGTGTCATTTACAGAAAAAAAATGGGATTTAAACAAATTTTTGAAAAAAAAAATGACGACCCCCACCCTTATGACAACGCCACAATCCGAAGAAAATCACCTCAATTGTCGGTATTTTAATCAAAACCCTGGGAAATAGTGGTCGAATGTTGGAATGGCATACCTCGTTGAATTCGTTACAAAATTTCCAACAAAATGTCATTTACAGAAAAAAAATGGGATTTGAACAAATTTTTGAAAAAAAAAATGACGACCCCCACCCTTATGACATCGCCAAAATCCGAAGAAAATCACCTCGATTTTCAGTATTTTAATCAAAACCCTGGGAAATAGTGGTCGGATGTTGAAATGGCATTCCTCATTGAATTCGGTACAAAATTTCCAACAAAATGTCATTTACAGAAAATAAATGGGATTTGAACACATTTTTGAAAAAAAAATGACGACCCCCACCCTTATAACAACGCCACAATCCGAAGAAAATCACCTCAATTGTCGGTATTTTAATCAAAATCCTGGGAAATAGTGGTCGAATGTTGGAATGGCATACCTCGTTGAATTCGTTACAAAATTTCCAACAAAATGTCATTTACAGAAAAAAATGGGATTTGAACAAATTTTTGAAAAAAAATGACGACCCCCAACCTTATGACAACGCCACAATCCGAAGAAAATCACCTCAATTGTCGGTATTTTAATCAAAACTCTGGGAAATAGTGGTCGAATGTTGGAATGGCATACCTCGTTGAATTCGTTACAAAATTTCCAACAAAATGTCATTTACAGAAAAAAATGGGATTTGAACAAATTTTTGAAAAAAAAATGACGACCCCCACCCTTATGACATCGCCAAAATCCGAAGAAAATCACCTCGATTTTCAGTATTTTAATCAAAACCCTGGGAAATAGTGGTCGGATGTTGAAATGGCATTCCTCGTTGAATTCGTTACAAAATTTCCAACAAAATGTCATTTACAGAAAAAAATGGGATTTGAACAAATTTTTAAAAAAAAATTAAATGACGACCCCCACCCTTATGACAACGCCAAAATCCGAAGAAAATCACCTCAATTGTCGGTATTTTAATCAAAACCCTGGGAAATAGTGGTCGAATGTTGGAATGGCATACCTCGTTGAATTCGTTACAAAATTTCCAACAAAGTGTCATTTACAGAAAAAAATGGGATTTTAACAAATTTTTGAAAAAAAAAAATGACGACCCCCACCCTTATGACAACGCCACAATCCGAAGAAAATCACCTCAATTGTCGGTATTTTAATCAAAACCCTGGGAAATAGTGGTCGAATGTTGGAATGGCATACCTCGTTGAATTCGTTACAAAATTTCCAACAAAATGTCATTTACAGAAAAAAAATTGGATTTGAACAAATTTTTGAAAAAAAAATGACGACCCCCACCCTTATGACATCGCCAAAATCCGAAGAAAATCACCTCGATTTTCAGTATTTTAATCAAAATCCTGGGAAATAGTGGTCGAATGTTGGAATGGCATACCTCGTTGAATTCGTTACAAAATTTCCAACAAAATGTCATTTACAGAAAAAAATGGGATTTGAACAAATTTTTGAAAAAAAAATGACGACCCCCACCCTTATGACAACGCCAAAATCCGAAGAAAATCACATCAATTGTCGGTATTTTAATCAAAACCCTGGGAAATAGTGGTCGAATGTTGGAATGGCATACCTCGTTGAATTCGTTACAAAATTTCCAACAAAGTGTCATTTACAGAAAAAAATGGGATTTGAACAAATTTTTGAAAACAAAAAATGACGACCCCCACCCTTATGACAACGCCACAATCCGAAGAAAATCACCTCAATTGTCGGTATTTTAATCAAAACTCTGGGAAATAGTGGTCGAATGTTGGAATGGCATACCTCGTTGAATTCGTTACAACATTTCCAACAAAGTGTCATTTACAGAAAAAAAATAGTGGTCGAATGTTGGAATGGCATACCTCGTTGAATTCGTTACAACATTTCCAACAAAGTGTCATTTACAGAAAAAAATTGCATTTGAACTAATTTTTGGAAAAAAGTGACGACCCCCACCCTTATGACATCGCCAAAATCCGAAGAAAATCACCTCGATTTTGCAGTATTTTAATCAAAACCCTGGGAAATAGTGGTCGGATGTTGAAATGGCATTCCTCGTTGAATTCGTTACAAAATTTCCAAGAAAGTGTCATTTGCAGAAAAAATATATAATTTGAACAAATTTTTGGAAAAAAATGATGACCCCCACCCTTATGACAAAACCAAAATCCGAAAAAAATCACATCAATTGTTGTTATTTTATTCAAAACCCTGGGAAATAGTGGTCGAATGTTGGAATGGCATACCTCGTTGAATTCGTTACAAAATTTCCAACAAAGTGTCATTTACAGAAAAAAATGGGATTTAAACAAATTTTTGAAAAAAAAAAATGACGACCCCCACCCTTATGACAACGCCACAATCCGAAGAAAATCACCTCAATTGTCGGTATTTTAATCAAAACCCTGGGAAATAGTGGTCGAATGTTGGAATGGCATACCTCGTTGAATTCGTTACAAAATTTCCAACAAAATGTCATTTACAGAAAAAAATGGGATTTGAACAAATTTTTGAAAAAAAAATGACGACCCCCACCCTTATGACATCGCCAAAATCCGAAGAAAATCACCTCGATTTTCAGTATTTTAATCAAAACCCTGGGAAATAGTGGTCGGATGTTGAAATGGCATTCCTCGTTGAATTCGTTACACAATTTCCAACAAAATGTCATTTACAGAAAATAAATGGGATTTGAACACATTTTTGAAAAAAAAATGACGACCCCCACCCTTATGACAACGCCAAAATCCGAAGAAAATCACCTCAATTGTCGGTATTTTAATCAAAACCCTGGGAAATAGTGGTCGAATGTTGGAATGGCATACCTCGTTGAATTCGTTACAAAATTTCCAACAAAGTGTCATTTACAGAAAAAAAATGGGATTTTAACAAATTTTTGAAAAAAATTTAATCAAAACCCTGGGAAATAGTGGTCGAATGTTGGAATGGCATACCTCGTTGAATTCGTTACAAAATTTCCAACAAAGTGTCATTTACAGAAAAAAATGGGATTTTAACAAATTTTTGAAAAAAAAAATGACGACCCCCACCCTTATAACAACGCCACAATCCGAAGAAAATCACCTCAATTGTCGGTATTTTAATCAAAATCCTGGGAAATAGTGGTCGAATGTTGGAATGGCATACCTCGTTGAATTCGTTACAAAATTTCCAACAAAATGTCATTTACAGAAAAAAAAAATGGGATTTGAACAAATTTTTGAAAAAAAAATGACGACCCCCACCCTTATGACAACGCCAAAATCCGAAGAAAACCACCTCAATTGTCGGTATTTTAATCAAAACCCTGGGAAATAGTGGTCGAATGTTGGAATGGCATACCTCGTTGAATTCGTTACAAAATTTCCAACAAAGTGTCATTTACAGAAAAAAATGGGATTTGAACAAATTTTTGAAAACAAAAAATGACGACCCCCACCCTTATGACAACGCCACAATCCGAAGAAAATCACCTCAATTGTCGGTATTTTAATCAAAACTCTGGGAAATAGTGGTCGAATGTTGGAATGGCATACCTCGTTGAATTCGTTATAACATTTCCAACAAAGTGTCATTTACAGAAAAAAAATAGTGGTCGAATGTTGGAATGGCATACCTCGTTGAATTCGTTACAACATTTCCAACAAAGTGTCATTTACAGAAAACAAATTGCATTTGAACTAATTTTTGGAAAAAAATGACGACCCCCACCCTTATGACATCGCCAAATTCCGAAGAAAATCAACTCGATTTTCAGTATTTTAATCAAAACCCTGGGAAATAGTGGTCGGATGTTGAAATGGCATTCCTCGTTGAATTCGTTACAAAATTTCCAAGAAAGTGTCATTTGCAGAAAAAATATATAATTTGAACAAATTTTTGGAAAAAAATGATGACCCCCACCCTTATGACAAAACCAAAATCCGAAAAAAATCACCTCAATTGTTGTTATTTTAATCAAAACCCTGGGAAATAGTGGTCGAATGTTGGAATGGCATACCTCGTTGAATTCGTTACAAAATTTCCAACAAAGTGTCATTTACAGAAAAAAATGGGATTTAAACAAATATTTGAAAAAAAAAATGACGACCCCCACCCTTATGACAACGCCACAATCCGAAGAAAATCACCTCAATTGTCGGTATTTTAATCAAAACCCTGGGAAATAGTGGTTGAATGTTGGAATGGCATACCTCGTTGAATTCGTTACAAAATTTCCAACAAAATGTCATTTACAGAAAAAAAATGGGATTTGAACAAATTTTTGAAAAAAAAATGACGACCCCCACCCTTATGACATCGCCAAAATCCGAAGAAAATCACCTCGATTTTCAGTATTTTAATCAAAACCCTGGGAAATAGTGGTCGGATGTTGAAATGGCATTCCTCGTTGAATTCGTTACAAAATTTCCCACAAAATGTCATTTATAGAAAAAAAATGGGATTTGAACAAATTTTTGAAAAAAAAAATGACGACCCCCACCCTTATGACAACGCCAAAATCCGAAGAAAATCACCTCAATTGTCGGTATTTTAATCAAAACCCTGGGAAATAGTGGTCGAATGTTAGAATGGCATACCTCGTTGAATTCGTTACAAAATTTCCAACAAAGTGTCATTTACAGAAAAAAATGGGATTTTAACAAATTTTTGAAAAAAAATGACGACCCCCACCCTTATAACAACGCCACAATCCGAAGAAAATCACCTCAATTGTCGGTATTTTAATCAAAACCCTGGGAAATAGTGGTCGAATGTTGGAATGGCATACCTCGTTGAATTCGTTACAAAATTTCCAACAAAGTGTCATTTACAGAAAAAAATGGGATTTTAACAAATTTTTGAAAAAAAAAATGACGACCCCCACCCTTATGACAACGCCACAATCCGAAGAAAATCACCTCAATTGTCGGTATTTTAATCAAAACCCTGGGAAATAGTGGTCGAATGTTGGAATGGCATACCTCGTTGAATTCGTTACAAAATTTCCAACAAAATGTCATTTACAGAAAAAAATGGGATTTGAACAAATTTTTGAAAAAAAATGACGACCCCCACCCTTATGACAACGCCAAAATCCGAAGAAAATCACCTCAATTGTCGGTATTTTAATCAAAACCCTGGGAAATAGTGGTCGAATGTTGGAATGGCATACCTCGTTGAATTCGTTACAAAATTTCCAACAAAGTGTCATTTACAGAAAAAAATGGGATTTTAACAAATTTTTGAAAAAATTTAATCAAAACCCTGGGAAATAGTGGTCGAATGTTGGAATGGCATACCTCGTTGAATTCGTTACAAAATTTCCAACAAAGTGTCATTTACAGAAAAAAATGGGATTTTAACAAATTTTTGAAAAAAATGACGACGACCCCCACCCTTATAACAACGCCACAATCCGAAGAAAATCACCTCAATTGTCGGTATTTTAATCAAAATCCTGGGAAATAGTGGTCGAATGTTGGAATGGCATACCTCGTTGAATTCGTTACAAAATTTCCAACAAAATGTCATTTACAGAAAAAAATGGGATTTGAACAAATTTTTGAAAAAAAAATGACGACCCCCACCCTTATGACAACGCCAAAATCCGAAGAAAACCACCTCAATTGTCGGTATTTTAATCAAAACCCTGGGAAATAGTGGTCGAATGTTGGAATGGCATACCTCGTTGAATTCGTTACAAAATTTCCAACAAAGTGTCATTTACAGAAAAAAAAATGGGATTTGAACAAATTTTTGAAAACAAAAAATGACGACCCCCACCCTTATGACAACGCCACAATCCGAAGAAAATCACCTCAATTGTCGGTATTTTAATCAAAACTCTGGGAAATAGTGGTCGAATGTTGGAATGGCATACCTCGTTGAATTCGTTATAACATTTCCAACAAAGTGTCATTTACAGAAAAAAAATAGTGGTCGAATGTTGGAATGGCATACCTCGTTGAATTCGTTACAACATTTCCAACAAAGTGTCATTTACAGAAAAAAATTGCATTTGAACTAATTTTTGGAAAAAAATGACGACCCCCACCCTTATGACATCGCCAAATTCCGAAGAAAATCAACTCGATTTTCAGTATTTTAATCAAAACCCTGGGAAATAGTGGTCGGATGTTGAAATGGCATTCCTCGTTGAATTCGTTACAAAATTTCCAAGAAAGTGTCATTTGCAGAAAAAATATATAATTTGAACAAATTTTTGGAAAAAAATGATGACCCCCACCCTTATGACAAAACCAATATCCGAAAAAAATCACCTCAATTGTTGTTATTTTAATCAAAACCCTGGGAAATAGTGGTCGAATGTTGGAATGGCATACCTCGTTGAATTCGTTACAAAATTTCCAACAAAGTGTCATTTACAGAAAAAAATGGGATTTAAACAAATATTTGAAAAAAAAAATGACGACCCCCACCCTTATGACAACGCCACAATCCGAAGAAAATCACCTCAATTGTCGGTATTTTAATCAAAACCCTGGGAAATAGTGGTTGAATGTTGGAATGGCATACCTCGTTGAATTCGTTACAAAATTTCCAACAAAATGTCATTTACAGAAAAAAATGGGATTTGAACAAATTTTTGAAAAAAAATGACGACCCCCACCCTTATGACATCGCCAAAATCCGAAGAAAATCACCTCGATTTTCAGTATTTTAATCAAAACCCTGGGAAATAGTGGTCGGATGTTGAAATGGCATTCCTCGTTGAATTCGTTACAAAATTTCCCACAAAATGTCATTTATAGAAAAAAATGGGATTTGAACAAATTTTTGAAAAAAAATGACGACCCCCACCCTTATGACAACGCCAAAATCCGAAGAAAATCACCTCAATTGTCGGTATTTTAATCAAAACCCTGGGAAATAGTGGTCGAATGTTAGAATGGCATACCTCGTTGAATTCGTTACAAAATTTCCAACAAAGTGTCATTTACAGAAAAAAATGGGATTTTAACAAATTTTTGAAAAAAAAAATGACGACCCCCACCCTTATAACAACGCCACAATCCGAAGAAAATCACCTCAATTGTCGGTATTTTAATCAAAACCCTGGGAAATAGTGGTCGAATGTTGGAATGGCATACCTCGTTGAATTCGTTACAAAATTTCCAACAAAGTGTCATTTACAGAAAAAAAATGGGATTTTAACAAATTTTTGAAAAAAAAAATGACGACCCCCACCCTTATGACAACGCCACAATCCGAAGAAAATCACCTCAATTGTCGGTATTTTAATCAAAACCCTGGGAAATAGTGGTCGAATGTTGGAATGGCATACCTTACAAAATTTCCAACAAAGTGTCATTTACAGAAAAAAAATGGGATTTAAACAAATTTTTGAAAAAAAAAATGACGACCCCCACCCTTATGACAACGCCACAATCCGAAGAAAATCACCTCAATTGTCGGTATTTTAATCAAAACCCTGGGAAATAGTGGTCGAATGTTGGAATGGCATACCTTACAAAATTTCCAACAAAGTGTCATTTACAGAAAAAAAATGGGATTTAAACAAATTTTTGAAAAAAAAAATGACGACCCCCACCCTTATGACAACGCCACAATCCGAAGAAAATCACCTCAATTGTCGGTATTTTAATCAAAACTCTGGGAAATAGTGGTCGAATGTTGGAATGGCATACCTCGTTGAATTCGTTACAACATTTCCAACAAAGTGTCATTTACAGAAAAAAATTGCATTTGAACTAATTTTTGGAAAAAAATGACGACCCCCACCCTTATGACATCGCCAAAATCCGAAGAAAATCACCTCGATTTTCAGTATTTTAATCAAAACCCTGGGAATTAGTGGTCGGATGTTGAAATGGCATTCCTCGTTGAATTCGTTACAAAATTTCCAAGAAAGTGTCATTTGCAGAAAAAATATATAATTTGAACAAATTTTTGGAAAAAAATGATGACCCCCACCCTTATGACAAAACCAATATCCGAAAAAAATCACCTCAATTGTTGTTATTTTAATCAAAACCCTGGGAAATAGTGGTCGAATGTTGGAATGGCATACCTCGTTGAATTCGTTACAAAATTTCCAACAAAGTGTCATTTACAGAAAAAAAATGGGATTTAAACAAATATTTGAAAAAAAAAATGACGACCCCCACCCTTATGACAACGCCACAATCCGAAGAAAATCACCTCAATTGTCGGTATTTTAATCAAAACCCTGGGAAATAGTGGTTGAATGTTGGAATGGCATACCTCGTTGAATTCGTTACAAAATTTCCAACAAAATGTCATTTACAGAAAAAAAATGGGATTTGAACAAATTTTTGAAAAAAAAATGACGACCCCCACCCTTATGACATCGCCAAAATCCGAAGAAAATCACCTCGATTTTCAGTATTTTAATCAAAACCCTGGGAAATAGTGGTCGGATGTTGAAATGGCATTCCTCGTTGAATTCGTTACAAAATTTCCCACAAAATGTCATTTATAGAAAAAAAATGGGATTTGAACAAATTTTTGAAAAAAAAATGACGACCCCCACCCTTATGACAACGCCAAAATCCGAAGAAAATCACCTCAATTGTCGGTATTTTAATCAAAACCCTGGGAAATAGTGGTCGAATGTTAGAATGGCATACCTCGTTGAATTCGTTACAAAATTTCCAACAAAGTGTCATTTACAGAAAAAAAATGGGATTTTAACAAATTTTTGAAAAAAAAATGACGACCCCCACCCTTATAACAACGCCACAATCCGAAGAAAATCACCTCAATTGTCGGTATTTTAATCAAAACCCTGGGAAATAGTGGTCGAATGTTGGAATGGCATACCTCGTTGAATTCGTTACAAAATTTCCAACAAAGTGTCATTTACAGAAAAAAATGGGATTTTAACAAATTTTTGAAAAAAAAAAAATGACGACCCCCACCCTTATGACAACGCCACAATCCGAAGAAAATCACCTCAATTGTCGGTATTTTAATCAAAACCCTGGGAAATAGTGGTCGAATGTTGGAATGGCATACCTTACAAAATTTCCAACAAAGTGTCATTTACAGAAAAAAATGGGATTTAAACAAATTTTTGAAAAAAAAAATGACGACCCCCACCCTTATGACAACGCCACAATCCGAAGAAAATCACCTCAATTGTCGGTATTTTAATCAAAACTCTGGGAAATAGTGGTCGAATGTTGGAATGGCATACCTCGTTGAATTCGTTACAACATTTCCAACAAAGTGTCATTTACAGAAAAAAATTGCATTTGAACTAATTTTTGGAAAAAAATGACGACCCCCACCCTTATGACATCGCCAAAATCCGAAGAAAATCACCTCGATTTTCAGTATTTTAATCAAAACCCTGGGAATTAGTGGTCGGATGTTGAAATGGCATTCCTCGTTGAATTCGTTACAAAATTTCCAACAAAATGTCATTTACAGAAAAAAATGGGACTTGAACAAATTTTTGAAAAAAAAATGACGACCCCCACCCTTATGACAACGCCAAAATCCGAAGAAAATCACCTCAATTGTCGGTATTTTAATCAAAACCCTGGGAAATAGTGGTCGAATGTTGGAATGGCATACCTCGTTGAATTCGTTACAAAATTTCCAACAAAGTGTCATTTACAGAAAAAAATGGGATTTTAACAAATTTTTGAAAAAAAAAATGACGACCCCCACCCTTATGACAACGCCACAATCCGAAGAAAATCACCTCAATTGTCGGTATTTTAATCAAAACCCTGGGAAATAGTGGTCGAATGTTGGAATGGCATACCTCGTTGAATTCGTTACAAAATTTCCAACAAAATGTCATTTACAGAAAGAAAATGGGATTTGAACAAATATTTGAAAAAAAAATGACGACCCCCACCCTTATGACAACGCCAAAATCCAAAGAAAATCACCTCAATTGTCGGTATTTTAATCAAAACCCTGGGAAATAGTGGTCGAATGTTGGAATGGCATACCTCGTTGAATTCGTTTCAAAATTTCCAACAAAGTGTCATTTACAGAAAAAAATGGGATTTAAACAAATTTTTGAAAAAAAAAATGACGACCCACACCCTTATGACAACGCCACAATCCGAAGAAAATCACCTCAATTGTCGGAATTTTAATCAAAACTCTGGGAAATAGTGGTCGAATGTTGGAATGGCATACCTCGTTGAATTCGTTACAACATTTTCAACAAAGTGTCATTTACAGAAAAAAAATTGCATTTGAACTAATTTTTGGAAATAAGTGACGACCCCCACCCTTATGACATCGCCAAAATCCGAAGAAAATCACCTCGATTTTCAGTATTTTAATCAAAACCCTGGGAAATAGTGGTCGGATGTTGAAATGGCATTCCTCGTTGAATTCGTTACAAAATTTCCAAGAAAGTGTCATTTGCAGAAAAAATATATAATTTGAACAAATTTTTGGAAAAAATGATGACCCTTATGACAAAACCAAAATCCGAAAAAAATCACCTCAATTGTTGTTATTTTAATCAAAACCATGGGAAATAGTGGTCGAATGTTGGAATGGCATACCTCGTTGAATTCGTTACAAAATTTCCAACAAAGTGTCATTTACAGAAAAAAATGGGATTTAAACAAATTTTTGAAAAAAAAAAATGACGACCCCCACCCTTATGACAACGCCACAATCCGAAGAAAATCACCTCAATTGTCGGTATTTTAATCAAAACCCTGGGAAATAGTGGTCGAATGTTGGAATGGCATACCTCGTTGAATTCGTTACAAAATTTCCAACAAAATGTCATTTACAGAAAAAAAATGGGATTTGAACAAATTTTTGAAAAAAAAAATGACGACCCCCACCCTTATGACATCGCCAAAATCCGAAGAAAATCACCTCGATTTTCAGTATTTTAATCAAAACCCTGGGAAATAGTGGTCGGATGTTGAAATGGCATTCCTCGTTGAATTCGTTACAAAATTTTCAACAAAATGTCATTTACAGAAAAAAAAGGGATTTGAACAAATTTTTGAAAAAAAAATGACGACCCCCACCCTTATGACAACGCCAAAATCCGAAGAAAATCACCTCAATTGTCGGTATTTTAATCAAAACCCTGGGAAATAGTGGTCGAATGTTGGAATGGCATACCTCGTTGAATTCGTTACAAAATTTCCAACAAAGTGTCATTTACAGAAAAAAATGGGATTTTAACAAATTTTTGAAAAAAAAATGACGACCCCCACCCTTATAACAACGCCACAATCCGAAGAAAATCACCTCAATTGTCGGTATTTTAATCAAAACCTTGGGAAATAGTGGTCGAATGTTGGAATGGCATACCTCGTTGAATTCGTTACAAAATTTCCAACAAAATGTCATTTACAGAAAAAAAATGGGATTTGAACAAATTTTTGAAAAAAAAATGACGACCCCCACCCTTATGACAACGCCACAATCCGAAGAAAATCACCTCAATTGTCGGTATTTTAATCAAAACCCTGGGAAATAGTGGTCGAATGTTGGAATGGCATACCTCGTTGAATTCGTTACAAAATTTCCAACAAAGTGTCATTTACAGAAAAAAATGGGATTTTAACAAATTTTTGAAAAAAAAAATGACGACCCCCACCCTTATGACAACGCCACAATCCGAAGAAAATCACCTCAATTGTCGGTATTTTAATCAAAACTCTGGGAAATAGTGGTCGAATGTTGGAATGGCATACCTCGTTGAATTCGTTACAACATTTCCAACAAAGTGTCATTACAGAAAAAAAATAGTGGTCGAATGTTGGAATGGCATACCTCGTTGAATTCGTTACAACATTTCCAACAAAGTGTCATTTACAGAAAAAAATTGCATTTGAACTAATTTTTGGAAAAAAATGACGACATCGCCAAAATCTGAAGAAAATCACCTCGATTTTCAGTATTTTAATCAAAACCCTGGGAAATAGTGGTCGGATGTTGAAATGGCATTCCTCGTTGAATTCGTTACAAAATTTCCAACAAAATGTCATTTACAGAAAAAAAATGGGACTTGAACAAATTTTTGAAAAAAAAATGACGACCCCCACCCTTATGACAACGCCAAAATCCGAAGAAAATCACCTCAATTGTCGGTATTTTAATCAAAACCCTGGGAAATAGTGGTCGAATGTTGGAATGGCATACCTCGTTGAATTCGTTACAAAATTTCCAACAAAGTGTCATTTACAGAAAAAAAATGGGATTTTAACAAATTTTTGAAAAAAAATGACGACCCCCACCCTTATGACAACGCCACAATCCGAAGAAAATCACCTCAATTGTCGGTATTTTAATCAAAACCCTGGGAAATAGTGGTCGAATGTTGGAATGGCATTCCTCGTTGAATTCGTTACAAAATTTCCAAGAAAGTGTCATTTGCAGAAAAAATATATAATTTGAACAAATTTTTGGAAAAAAATGATGACCCCCACCCTTATGACAAAACCAAAATCCGAAAAAAATCACCTCAACTGTTGTTATTTTAATCAAAACCCTGGGAAATAGTGGTCGAATGTTGGAATGGCATACCTCGTTGAATTCGTTACAAAATTTCCAACAAAGTGTCATTTACAGAAAAAAATGGGATTTAAACAAATTTTTGAAAAAAAAAAAATGACGACCCCCACCCTTATGACAACGCCACAATCCGAAGAAAATCACCTCAATTGTCGGTATTTTAATCAAAACCCTGGGAAATAGTGGTCGAATGTTGGAATGGCATACCTCGTTGAATTCGTTACAAAATTTCCAACAAAATGTCATTTACAGAAAAAAATGGGATTTGAACAAATTTTTGAAAAAAAATGACGACCCCCACCCTTATGACATCGCCAAAATCCGAAGAAAATCACCTCGATTTTCAGTATTTTAATCAAAACCCTTTGAAATAGTGGTCGGATGTTGAAATGGCATTCCTCGTTGAATTCGTTACAAAATTTCCAACAAAATGTCATTTACAGAAAAAAAAAGGGATTTGAACAAATTTTTGAAAAAACAAGAAAGGAAAGCTAACTTCGGGCGGAGCCGAAGTTGATATACCCTTGCAGAATAGTCTGTAAATTATATTCTCCATAATTATTCATATGATGCATTTTTCATACTCATAAAAATCCCAACTTCCTTACTTAAAAACACCAAAGTTATGGCATTTTCAATCGTTCAGTTATATGGCAGCTATAGGATACAGTCGTCCGATCCTTATGAAATTTGGTAGGTCGGATTGATTGGTCAAATATAAAACCCAAAGAAAATCCCATTTTACTAACTTTACAAACACCAAAGTTATGGCATTTCCGATCAATCAGTTATATGGCAGCTATAGGATATAATCGGCCGATCCTAATGAAATTTGGTAGGTCAAATTGATTGGCCAAATATAAAACCCATAGGAAATACCAACTTTTTAACTTAACAAACACCAAAGTTATGGCATTTCCGATCAATCAGTTTAATGGCAGCTATAGGATATAGTCAGCCGATCCCGGCCGTTCCGACTTATATACTGCGTGCAAAGGATCGAAGGCTGTGTGCAAAGTTTCAATTCGATATCTTTAAAACTGAGAGACTAGTTCGCGTAGAAACAGACAGACGGACAGACAGACGGACAGACAGACGGACAGACAGACGGACAGACAGACGGACAGACGGAGAGACGGACAGACGGACATGGCTATATCAATTCAGGAGGTGATCCTGATCAAGAATATATATACTTTATAGGGTCGGAGATGTCTCCTTCACTGCGTTGCACACTTTTGACCAAAATTATAATACCCTCTGCAAGGGTATAAAAATGACGACCCCCACCCTTATGACAACGCCAAAATCCGAAGAAAATCACCTCAATTGTCGGTATTTTTATCAAACCCCGGGAAATAGTGGTCGTATGTTGGAATGGCATACCTCGTTGAATTCGTTACAAAATTTCCAACAAAATGTCATTTACAGAAAAAAAATGGAATTTGAACAAATTTTTGAAAAAACAAGAAAGAAAAGCTAACTTCGGGCGGAGCCGAAGTTGATATACTCTTGCAGAATACTCTGTAAATTATATTCTCCAAAATTATTCATATGATGCATTCTTAATACTCATAAAAAATCCCAACTTCCTAACTTTAAAAACACCAAAGTTATGGTATTTCCAATCGTTCAGTTATATGGCAGCTATAGGATATAGTCGGTCCTTATGAAATTTAATAGGTCGGATTGATTGGCCAAAAATAAGACCCATGGAAAATCCCAACTTCCTAACTTAACAAACACCAAAGTTTTGGCATTTCCGATTAATCAGTTATATTGCGGCTATAGGATATAGTCGTCCGATTCTTATGAAATTTAATAGGTCGGATTGATTGGCCAAAAATAAGACCCATGGAAAATCCCAACTTCCTAATTTAACAAACACCAAAGTTTTGGCATTTCCGATTAATCAGTTATATTGCGGCTATAGGATATAGTCGTCCGATTCTTATGAAATTTGGTAGGTCGAATTGATTGGCCAAATATAAAACCCATAGAAAATCTTCAACTTCCTAACCTTACAAACACGAAAGTTATGGCATTTCCGATCAATCAGTTATATGGCAGCTATAGGATATAGTCGGCCGATCCCGGCCGTTCCGACTTATATACTGCGTGCAAAGGAAAGAAGGGTGTGTGCAAAGTTTCAATTCGATAGCTTTAAAACTGAGAGACTAGTTTGCGTAGAAACAGACAGACGGACAGACGGACAGACGGACAGACGGACAGACAGACGGACAGACGGACAGACGGACATGGCTATATCAACTCAGGAGGTGATCCTGATCAAGAATATATATACTTTATAGGGTCGGAGATGTCTCCTTCACTGCGTTGCACACTTTTGACCAAAATTATAATACCCTCTGCAAGGGTATAAAAATGACGACCCCCACCCTTATGACAACGCCAAAATCCGAAGAAAATCACCTCAATTGTCGGTATTTTAATCAAAACCCTGGGAAATAGTGGTCGAATGTTGGAATGGCATACCTCGTTGAATTCGTTACAAAATTTCCAACAAAGTGTCATTTACAGAAAAAAAATGGGATTTAAACAAATTTTTGAAAAAAAAAATGACGACCCCCACCCTTATGACAACGCCACAATCCGAAGAAAATCACCTCAATTGTCGGTATTTTAATCAATACCCTGGGAAATAGTGGTCGAATGTTGGAATGGCATACCTCGTTGAATTCGTTACAAAATTTCCAACAAAATGTCATTTACAGAAAAAAAATGGAATTTGAACAAATTTTTGAAAAAAAATGACGACCCCCACCCTTATGACAACGCCAAAATCCGAAGAAAATCACCTCAATTGTCGGTATTTTAATCAAAACCCTGGGAAATAGTGGTCGAATGTTGGAATGGCATACCTCGTTGAATTCGTTACAAAATTTCCAACAAAGTGTCATTTACAGAAAAAAATGGGATTTTAACAAATTTTTGAAAAAAAAAATGACGACCCCCACCCTTATGACAACGCCACAATCCGAAGAAAATCACCTCAATTGTCGGTATTTTAATCAAAACTCTGGGAAATAGTGGTCGAATGTTGGAATGGCATACCTCGTTGAATTCGTTACAACATTTCCAACAAAGTGTCATTTACAGAAAAAAATAGTGGTCAATGTTGGAATGGCATACCTCGTTGAATTCGTTACAACATTTCCAACAAAGTGTCATTTACAGAAAAAAATTGCATTTGAACTAATTTTTGGAAAAAAATGACGACCCCCACCCTTATGACATCGCCAAAATCCGAAGAAAATCACCTCGATTTTCAGTATTTTAATCAAAACCCTGGGAAATAGTGGTCGGATGTTGAAATGGCATTCCTCGTTGAATTCGTTACAAAATTTCCAAGAAAGTGTCATTTGCAGAAAAAATATATAATTTGAACAAATTTTTGGAAAAAATGATGACCCCCACCCTTATGACAAAACCAAAATCCGAAAAAAATCACCTCAATTGTTGTTATTTTAATCAAAACCCTGGGAAATAGTGGTCGAATGTTGGAATGGCATACCTCGTTGAATTCGTTACAAAATTTCCAACAAAGTGTCATTTACAGAAAAAAAATGGGATTTAAACAAATTTTTGAAAAAAAAAATGACGACCGCCACCCTTATGACAACGCCACAATCCGAAGAAAATCACCTCAATTGTCGGTATTTTAATCAATACCCTGGGAAATAGTGGTCGAATGTTGGAATGGCATACCTCGTTGAATTCGTTACAAAATTTCCAACAAAATGTCATTTACAGAAAAAAAATGGGATTTGAACAAATTTTGAAAAAAAATGACGACCCCCACCCTTATGACATCGCCAAAATCCGAAGAAAATCACCTCGATTTTCAGTATTTTAATCAAAACCCTGGGAAATAGTGGTCGGATGTTGAAATGGCATTCCTCGTTGAATTCGTTACAAAATTTCCAACAAAATGTCATTTACAGAAAAAAATGGGATTTGAACAAATTTTTGAAAAAAAAATGACGACCCCCACCCTTATGACAACGCCAAAATCCGAAGAAAATCACCTCAATTGTCGGTATTTTAATCAATACCCTGGGAAATAGTGGTCGAATGTTGGAATGGCATACCTCGTTGAATTCGTTACAAAATTTCCAACAAAATGTCATTTACAGAAAAAAAATGGGATTTGAACAAATTTTTGAAAAAAAAATGACGACCCCCACCCTTATGACATCGCCAAAATCCGAAGAAAATCACCTCGATTTTCAGTATTTTAATCAAAACCCTGGGAAATAGTGGTCGGATGTTGAAATGGCATTCCTCGTTGAATTCGTTACAAAATTTCCAACAAAATGTCATTTACAGAAAAAAATGGGATTTGAACAAATTTTTGAAAAAAAATGACGACCCCCACCCTTATGACAACGCCAAAATCCGAAGAAAATCACCTCAATTGTCGGTATTTTAATCAAAACCCTGGGAAATAGTGGTCGAATGTTGGAATGGCATACCTCGTTGAATTCGTTACAAAATTTCCAACAAAGTGTCATTTACAGAAAAAAAATGGGATTTTAACAAATTTTTGAAAAAAAAATGACGACCACCACCCTTATAACAACGCCACAATCCGAAGAAAATCACCTCAATTGTCGGTATTTTAATCAAAACCCTGGGAAATAGTAGTCGAATGTTGGAATGGCATACCTCGTTGAATTCGTTACAAAATTTCCAACAAAATGTCATTTACAGAAAAAAATGGGATTTTAACAAATTTTTGAAAAAAAAAATGACGACCCCCACCCTTATGACAACGCCACAATCCGAAGAAAATCACCTCAATTGTCGGTATTTTAATCAATACCCTGGGAAATAGTGGTCGAATGTTGGAATGGCATACCTCGTTGAATTCGTTACAAAATTTCCAACAAAATGTCATTTACGAGAAAAAAATGGGATTTGAACAAATTTTTGAAAAAAAAAATGACGACCCCCACCCTTATGACATCGCCAAAATCCGAAGAAAATCACCTCGATTTTCAGTATTTTAATCAAAACCCTGGGAAATAGTGGTCGGATGTTGAAATGGCATTCCTCGTTCAATTCGTTACAAAATTTCCAACAAAATGTCATTTACAGAAAAAAATGGGATTTGAACAAATTTTTGAAAAAAAATGACGACCCCCACCCTTATGACAACGCCAAAATCCGAAGAAAATCACCTCAATTGTCGGTATTTTAATCAAAACCCTGGGAAATAGTGGTCGAATGTTGGAATGGCATACCTCGTTGAATTCGTTACAAAATTTCCAACAAAGTGTCATTTACAGAAAAAAATGGGATTTTATCAAATTTTTGAAAAAAAAATGACGACCACCACCCTTATAACAACGCCACAATCCGAAGAAAATCACCTCAATTGTCGGTATTTTAATCAAAACCCTGGGAAATAGTGGTCGAATGTTGGAATGGCATACCTCGTTGAATTCGTTACAAAATTTCCAACAAAGTGTCATTTACAGAAAAAAATGGGATTTTAACAAATTTTTGAAAAAAAAAAAAATGACGACCCCCACCCTTATGACAACGCCACAATCCGAAGAAAATCACCTCAATTGTCGGTATTTTAATCAAAACCCTGGGAAATAGTGGTCGAATGTTGGAATGGCATACCTCGTTGAATTCGTTACAAAATTTCCAACAAAGTGTCATTTACAGAAAAAAATGGGATTTAAACAAATTTTTGAAAAAAAAAAATGACGACCCCCACCCTTATGACAACGCCACAATCCGAAGAAAACCACCTCAATTGTCGGTATTTTAATCAAAACTCTGGGAAATAGTGGTCGAATGTTGGAATGGCATACCTCGTTGAATTCGTTACAACATTTCCAACAAAGTGTCATTTACAGAAAAAAAATTGCATTTGAACTAATTTTTGGAAAAAAATGACGACCCCCACCCTTATGACATCGCCAAAATCCGAAGAAAAGCACCTCGATTTTCAGTATTTTAATCAAAACCCTGGGAAATAGTGGTCGGATGTTGAAATGGCATTCCTCGTTGAATTCGTTACAACATTTCCAACAAAATGTCATTTACAGAAAAAAATGGGATTTAAACAAATTTTTGAAAAAAAAAATGACGACCCCCACCCTTATGACAACGACAAAATCCGAAGAAAATCACCTCAATTTTCGGTATTTTAATCAAAACCCTGGGAAATAGTGGTCGAATGTTGGAATGGCATACCTCGTTGAATTCGTTACAAAATTTCCAACAAAGTGTCATTTACAGAAAAAAAAGGGATTTTAACAAATTTTTGAAAAAAAAATGACGACCCCCACCCTTATGACAACGCCACAATCCGAAGAAAATTACCTCAATTGTCGGTATTTTAATCAAAACCCTGGGAAATAGTGGTCGAATGTTGGAATGGCATACCTCGTTGAATTCGTTACAAAATTTCCAACAAAATGTCATTTACAGAAAGAAAATGGGATTTGAACAAATATTTGAAAAAAAAAATGACGACCCCCCCTAATGACAACGCCAAAATCCAAAGAAAATCACCTTAATTGTCGGTATTTTAATCAAAACCCTGGGAAATAGTGGTCGAATGTTGGAATGGCATACCTCGTTGAATTCGTTACAAAATTTCCAACAAAGTGTCATTTACAGAAAAAAATGGGATTTTAACAAATTTTTGAAAAAAAAATGACGACCCCCACCCTTATGACAACGCCACAATCCGAAGAAAATCACCTCAATTGTCGGTATTTTAATCAAAACCCTGGGAAATAGTGGTCGAATGTTGGAATGGCATACCTCGTTGAATTCGTTACAAAATTTCCAACAAAGTGTCATTTACAGAAAAAAAATGGGATTTAAACAAATTTTTGAAAAAAAAAATGACGACCCCCACCCTTATGACAACGCCACAATCCGAAGAAAATCACCTCAATTGTCGGTATTTTAATCAAAACTCTGGGAAATAGTGGTCGAATGTTGGAATGGCATACCTCGTTGAATTCGTTACAACATTTCCAACAAAGTGTCATTTACAGAAAAAAATTGCATTTGAACTAATTTTTGGAAAAAAATGACGACCCCCACCCTTATGACATCGCCAAAATCCGAAGAAAATCACCTCGATTTTCAGTATTTTAATCAAAACCCTGGGAAATAGTGGTCGGATGTTGAAATGGCATTCCTCGTTGAATTCGTTACAAAATTTCCAACAAAATGTCATTTACAGAAAAAAAATGGGATTTTAACAAATTTTTGAAAAAAAAATGACGACCCCCACCCTTATGACAACGCCAAAATCCGAAGAAAATCACCTCAACTGTCGGTATTTTAATCAAAACCCTGGGAAATAGTGGTCGAATGTTGGAATGGCATACCTCGTTGAATTCGTTACAAAATTTCCAACAAAGTGTCATTTACAGAAAAAAATGGGATTTTAACAAATTTTTGAAAAAAAAATGACGACCCCCACCCTTATGACAACGCCACAATCCGAAGAAAATCACCTCAATTGTCGGTATTTTAATCAAAACCCTGGGAAATAGTGGTCGAATGTTGGAATGGCATACCTCGTTGAATTCGTTACAAAATTTCCAACAAAATGTCATTTACAGAAAGAAAATGGGATTTGAACAAATATTTGAAAAAAAATGACGACCCCCCCTAATGACAACGACAAAATCCAAAGAAAATCACTTCATTTGTCGGTATTTTAATCAAAACCCTGGGAAATAGTGGTCGAATGTTGGAATGGCATACCTCGTTGAATTCGTTACAAAATTTCCAACAAAGTGTCATTTACAGAAAAAAATGGGATTTTAACAAATTTTTGAAAAAAAAAAATGACGACCCCCACCCTTATGACAACGCCACAATCCGAAAAAAAATCACCTCAATTGTCGGTATTTTAATCAAAACCCTGGGAAATAGTGGTCGAATGTTGGAATGGCATACCTCGTTGAATTCGTTTCAAAATTTCCAACAAAGTGTCATTTACAGAAAAAAAATGGGACTTAAACAAATTTTTGAAAAAAAAAAATGACGACCCCACCCTTATGACAACGCCACAATCCGAAGAAAATCACCTCAATTGTCGGTATTTTAATCAAAACTCTGGGAAATAGTGGTCGAATGTTGGAATGGCATACCTCGTTGAATTCGTTACAACATTTCCAACAAAGTGTCATTTACAGAAAAAAATTGCATTTGAACTAATTTTTGGAAAAAAGTGACGACCCCCACCCTTATGACATCGCCAAAATCCGAAGAAAATCACCTCGATTTTCAGTATTTTAATCAAAACCCTGGGAAATAGTGGTCGGATGTTGAAATGGCATTCCTCGTTGAATTCGTTACAAAATTTCCAAGAAAGTGTTATTTGCAGAAAAAATATATAATTTGAACAAATTTTTGGAAAAAAATGATGACCCCCACCCTGATGACAAAACCAAAATCCGAAAAAAATCACCTCAATTGTTGTTATTTTAATCAAAACCCTGGGAAATAGTGGTCGAATGTTGGAATGGCATACCTCGTTGAATTCGTTACAAAATTTCCAACAAAGTGTCATTTACAGAACAAAAATGGGATTTAAACAAATTTTTGAAAAAAAAATGACGACCCCCACCCTTATGACAACGCCACAATCCGAAGAAAATCACCTCAATTGTCGGTATCTTAATCAAAACCCTGGGAAATGTTGGAATGGCATACCTCGTTGAATTCGTTACAAAATTTCCAACAAAGTGTCATTTACAGAAAAAAAATGGGATTTGAACAAATTTTTGAAAACAAAAAATGACGACCCCTACCCTTATGACATCGCCAAAATCCGAAGAAAATCACCTCGATTTTCAGTATTTTAATCAAAACCCTAGGAAATAGTGGTCGGATGTTGAAATGGCATTCCTCGTTGAATTCGTTACAAAATTTCCAACAAAATGTCATTTACAGAAAAAAAATGGGATTTGAACAACTTTTTGAAAAAAAAAATGACGACCCCCACCCTTATGACAACGCCACAATCCGAAGAAAATCACCTCAATTGTCGGTATTTTAATCAAAACCCTGGGAAATAGTGTTCGAATGTTGGAATGGCATACCTCGTTGAATTCGTTACAAAATTTCCAACAAAGTGTCATTTACAGAAAAAAAATGGGATTTTAACAAATTTTTGAAAAAAAAAATGACGTCACCCACCCTTATGACAACGCCACAATCCGAAGAAAATCACCTCAATTGTCGGTATTTTAATCAAAACTCTGGGAAATAGTGGTCGAATGTTGGAATGGCATACCTCGTTGAATTCGTTACAAAATTTCCAAAATGTTACAAAATGTCATTTACAGAAAAAAAATTGCATTTGAACTAATTTTTGGACAAAAATGACGACCCCCACCCTTATGACATCGCCAAAATCCGAAGAAAATCACCTCGATTTTCAGTATTTTAATCAAAACCCTGGGAAATAGTGGGCGAATGTTGGAATGGCATACCTCGTTGAATTCGTTACAAAATTTCCAACAAAGTGTCATTTACAGAACAAAAATGGGATTTAAACAAATTTTTGAAAAAAAAATGACGACCCCCACCCTTATGAAAACGCCACAATCCGAAGAAAATCACCTCAATTGTCGGTATCTTAATCAAAACCCTGGGAAATAGTGGTCGAATGTTGGAATGGCATACCTCGTTGAATTCGTTACAAAATTTCCAACAAAGTGTCATTTACAGAAAAAAAATGGGATTTGAACAAATTTTTGAAAACAAAAAATGACGACCCCTACCCTTATGACATCGCCAAAATCCGAAGAAAATCACCTCGATTTTCAGTATTTTAATCAAAACCCTAGGAAATAGTGGTCGGATGTTGAAATGGCATTCCTCGTTGAATTCGTTACAAAATTTCCAACAAAATGTCATTTACAGAAAAAAATGGGATTTGAACAAATTTTTGAAAAAAAAAATGACGACCGCCACCCTTATGACAACGCCAAAATCCGAAGAAAATCACCTCAATTGTCGGTATTTTAATCAAAACCCTGGGAAATAGTGGTCGAATGTTGGAATGGCATACCTCGTTGAATTCGTTACAAAATTTCCAACAAAGTGTCATTTACAGAAAAAAATGGGATTTAAACAAATTTTTGAAAAAAAAAATGACGACCCCCACCCTTATGACAACGCCACAATCCGAAGAAAATCACCTCAATTGTCGGTATTTTAATCAAAACCCTGGGAAATAGTGGTCGAATGTTGGAATGGCATACCTCGTTGAATTCGTTACAAAATTTCCAACAAAATGTCATTTACAGAAAAAAATTGCATTTGAACTAATTTTTGGAAAAAAATGACGACCCCACCCTTATGACATCGCCAAAATCCGAAGAAAATCACCTCGATTTTCAGTATTTTAATCAAAACCCTGGGAAATAGTGGTCGAATGTTGGAATGGCATACCTCGTTGAATTCGTTACAAAATTTCCAACAAAGTGTCATATACAGAACAAAAATGGGATTTAAACAAATTTTTGAAAAAAAAAATGACGACTCCCACCCTTATGACAACGCCACAATCCGAAGAAAATCACCTCAATTGTCGGTATCTTAATCAAAACCCTGGGAAATAGTGGTCGAATGTTGGAATGGCATACCTCGTTGAATTCGTTACAAAATTTCCAACAAAGTGTCATTTACAGAAAAAAATGGGATTTGAACAAATTTTTGAAAACAAAAAATGACGACCCCTACCCTTATGACATCGCCAAAATCCGAAGAAAATCACCTCGATTTTCAGTATTTTAATCAAAACCCTAGGAAATAGTGGTTGAAATGGCATTCCTCGTTGAATTCGTTACAAAATTTCCAACAAAATGTCATTTACAGAAAAAAATGGGATTTGAACAAATTTTTGAAAAAAAAAATGACGACCCCCACCCTTATGACAACGCCAAAATCCGAAGAAAATCACCTCAATTGTCGGTATTTTAATCAAAACCCTGGGAAATAGTGGTCGAATGTTGGAATGGCATACCTCGTTGAATTCGTTACAAAATTTCCAACAAAGTGTCATTTACAGAAAAAAAATGGGATTTTAACAAATTTTTGAAAAAAAATGACGTCACCCACCCTTATGACAACGCCACAATCCGAAGAAAATCACCTCAATTGTCGGTATTTTAATCAAAACTCTGGGAAATAGTGGTCGAATGTTGGAATGGCATACCTCGTTGAATTCGTTACAACATTTCCAACAAAGTGTCATTTACAAAAAAAAATTGCATTTGAACTAATTTTTGGAAAAAAATGACGACCCCCACCCTTATGACATCGCCAAAATCCGAAGAAAATCACCTCGATTTTCAGTATTTTAATCAAAACCCTGGGAATTAGTGGTCGGATGTTGAAATGGCATTCCTCGTTGAATTCGTTACAAAATTTCCAACAAAATGTCATTTACAGAAAAAAAATGGGACTGGAACAAATTTTTGAAAAAAAAATGACGACCCCCACCCTTATGACAACGCCAAAATCCGAAGAAAATCACCTCAATTGTCGGTATTTTAATCAAAACCCTGGGAAATAGTGGTCGAATGTTGGAATGGCATACCTCGTTGAATTCGTTACAAAATTTCCAACAAAGTGTCATTTACAGAAAAAAAATGGGATTTGAACAAATATTTGAAAAAAAAATGACGACCCCCACCCTTATGACAACGCCAAAATCCAAAGAAAATCACCCAATTGTCGGTATTTTAATCAAAACCCTGGGAAATAGTGGTCGAATGTTGGAATGGCATACCTCGTTGAATTCGTTACAAAATTTCCAACAAAGTGTCATTTACAGAAAAAAAATGGGATTTTAACAAATTTTTGAAAAAAAAAATGACGACCCTCCTTATGACAACGCCACAATCCGAAGAAAATCACCTCAATTGTCGGTATTTTAATCAAAACCCTGGGAAATAGTGGTCGAATGTTGGAATGGCATACCTCGTTGAATTCGTTTCAAAATTTCCAACAAAGTGTCATTTACAGAAAAAAAATGGGATTTAAACAAATTTTTGAAAAAAAAATGACGACCCCCACCCTTATGACAACGCCACAATCCGAAGAAAATCACCTCAATTGTCGGTATTTTAATCAAAACTCTGGGAAATAGTGGTCGAATGTTGGAATGCATACCTCGTTGAATTCGTTACAACATTTCCAACAAAGTGTCATTTACAGAAAAAAATTGCATTTGAACTAATTTTTGGAAAAAAGTGACGACCCCCACCCTTATGACATCGCCAAAATCCGAAGAAAATCACCTCGATTTTCAGTATTTTAATCAAAACCCTGGGAAATAGTGGTCGGATGTTGAAATGGCATTCCTCGTTGAATTCGTTACAAAATTTCCAAGAAAGTGTCATTTGCAGAAAAAATATATAATTTGAACAAATTTTTGGAAAAAAATGATGACCCCCACCCTTATGACAACGCCAAAATCCGAAGAAAATCACCTCAATTGTCGGTATTTTAATCAAAACCCTGGGAAATAGTGGTCGAATGTTGGAATGGCATACCTCGTTGAATTCGTTACAAAATTTCCAACAAAGTGTCATTTACAGAAAAAAAATGGGATTTTAACAAATTTTTGAAAAAAAAAATGACGACCCCCACCCTTATAACAACGCCACAATCCGAAGAAAATCACCTCGATTGTCGGTATTTTAATCAAAACCCTGGGAAATAGTGGTCGAATGTTGGAATGGCATACCTCGTTGAATTCGTTACAAAATTTCCAACAAAATGTCATTTACAGAAAAAAAATGGGATTTGAACAAATTTTTGAAAAAAAATGACGACCCCCACCCTTATGACAACGCCACAATCCGAAGAAAATCACCTCAATTGTCGGTATTTTAATCAAAACCCTGGGAAATAGTGGTCGAATGTTGGAATGGCATACCTCGTTGAATTCGTTACAAAATTTTCAACAAAGTGTCATTTACAGAAAAAAAATGGGATTTGAACAAATTTTTGAAAACAAAAAATGACGACCCCCACCCGTATGACAACGCCACAATCCGAAGAAAATCACCTCAATTGTCGGTATTTTAATCAAAACTCTGGGAAATAGTGGTCGAATGTTGGAATGGCATACCTCGTTGAATTCGTTACAACATTTCCAACAAAGTGTCATTTACAGAAAAAAATAGTGGTCGAATGTTGGAATGGCATACCTCGTTGAATTCGTTACAACATTTCCAACAAAGTGTCATTTACAGAAAAAAAATGGGATTTGAACAAATTTTTGAAAACAAAAAATGACGACCCCTACCCTTATGACATCGCCAAAATCCGAAGAAAATCACCTCGATTTTCAGTATTTTAATCAAAACCCTAGGAAATAGTGGTTGAAATGGCATTCCTCGTTGAATTCGTTACAAAATTTCCAACAAAATGTCATTTACAGAAAAAAATGGGATTTGAACAAATTTTTGAAAAAAAAATGACGACCCCCACCCTTATGACAACGCCAAAATCCGAAGAAAATCACCTCAATTGTCGGTATTTTAATCAAAACCCTGGGAAATAGTGGTCGAATGTTGGAATGTTACAAAATTTCCAACAAAGTGTCATTTACAGAAAAAAATGGGATTTTAACAAATTTTGAAAAAAAATGACGTCACCCACCCTTATGACAACGCCACAATCCGAAGAAAATCACCTCAATTGTCGGTATTTTAATCAAAACTCTGGGAAATAGTGGTCGAATGTTGGAATGGCATACCTCGTTGAATTCGTTACAACATTTCCAACAAAGTGTCATTTACAGAAAAAAATTGCATTTGAACTAATTTTTGGAAAAAAATGACGACCCCCACCCTTATGACATCGCCAAAATCCGAAGAAAATCACCTCGATTTTCTGTATTTTAATCAAAACCCTGGGAATTAGTGGTCGGATGTTGAAATGGCATTCCTCGTTGAATTCGTTACAAAATTTCCAACAAAATGTCATTTACAGAAAAAAATGGGACTGGAACAAATTTTTGAAAAAAAAATGACGACCCCCACCCTTATGACAACGCCAAAATCCGAAGAAAATCACCTCAATTGTCGGTATTTTAATCAAAACCCTGGGAAATAGTGGTCGAATGTTGGAATGGCATACCTCGTTGAATTCGTTACAAAATTTCCAACAAAGTGTCATTTACAGAAAAAAATGGGATTTTAACAAATTTTTGAAAAAAAAATGACGACCCCCACCCTTATGACAACGCCAAAATCCGAAGAAAATCACCTCAATTGTCGGTATTTTAATCAAAACCCTGGGAAATAGTGGTCGAATGTTGGAATGGCATACCTCGTTGAATTCGTTACAAAATTTCCAACAAAATGTCATTTACAGAAAGAAAATGGGATTTGAACAAATATTTGAAAAAAAAATGACGACCCCCACCCTTATGACAACGCCAAAATCCAAAGAAAATCACCTCAATTGTCGGTATTTTAATCAAAACCCTGGGAAATAGTGGTCGAATGTTGGAATGGCATACCTCGTTGAATTCGTTACAAAATTTCCAACAAAGTGTCATTTACAGAAAAAAAATGGGATTTTAACAAATTTTTGAAAAAAAAAATGACGACCCCCCTTATGACAACGCCACAATCCGAAGAAAATCACCTCAATTGTCGGTATTTTAATCAAAACCCTGGGAAATAGTGGTCGAATGTTGGAATGGCATACCTCTTTGAATTCGTTTCAAAATTTCCAACAAAGTGTCATTTACAGAAAAAAATGGGATTTAAACAAATTTTTGAAAAAAAAAATGACGACCCCACCCTTATGACAACGCCACAATCCGAAGAAAATCACCTCAATTGTCGGTATTTTAATCAAAACTCTGGGAAATAGTGGTCGAATGTTGGAATGGCATACCTCGTTGAATTCGTTACAACATTTCCAACAAAGTGTCATTTACAGAAAAAAAATTGCATTTGAACTAATTTTTGGAAAAAAGTGACGACCCCCACCCTTATGACATCGCCAAAATCCGAAGAAAATCACCTCGATTTTCAGTATTTTAATCAAAACCCTGGGAAATAGTGGTCGGATGTTGAAATGGCATTCCTCGTTGAATTCGTTACAAAATTTCCAAGAAAGTGTCATTTGCAGAAAAAATATATAATTTGAACAAATTTTTGGAAAAAATGATGACCCCCACCCTTATGACAACGCCAAAATCCGAAGAAAATCACCTCAATTGTCGGTATTTTAATCAAAACCCTGGGAAATAGTGGTCGAATGTTGGAATGGCATACCTCGTTGAATTCGTTACAAAATTTCCAACAAAGTGTCATTTACAGAAAAAAATGGGATTTTAACAAATTTTTGAAAAAAAAAATGACGACCCCCACCCTTATGACAACGCCACAATCCGAAGAAAATCACCTCAATTGTCGGTATTTTAATTAAAACCCTGGGAAATAGTGGTCGAATGTTGGAATGGCATACCTCGTTGAATTCGTTACAAAATTTCCAACAAAATGTCATTTACAGAAAAAAATGGGATTTGAACAAATTTTTGAAAAAAAATGACGACCCCCACCCTTATGACATCGCCAAAATCCGAAGAAAATCGCCTCGATTTTCAGTATTTTAATCAAAACCCTGGGAAATAGTGGTCGGATGTTGAAATGGCATTCCTCGTTGAATTCGTTACAAAATTTCCAACAAAATGTCATTTACAGAAAAAAAATGGGATTTGAACAAATTTTTGAAAAAAAAATGACGACCCCCACCCTTATGACAACGCCAAAATCCGAAGAAAATCACCTCAATTGTCGGTATTTTAATCAAAACCCTGGGAAATAGTGGTCGAATGTTGGAATATCATACCTCGTTGAATTCGTTACAAAATTTCCAACAAAGTGTCATTTACAGAAAAAAAGGGATTTTAACAAATTTTTGAAAAAAAAATGACGACCCCCACCCTTATAACAACGCCACAATCCGAAGAAAATCACCTCAATTGTCGGTATTTTAATCAAAACCCTGGGAAATAGTGGTCGAATGTTGGAATGGCATACCTCGTTGAATTCGTTACAAAATTTCCAACAAAGTGTCATTTACAGAAAAAAATGGGATTTGAACAAATTTTTGAAAAAAAAATGACGACCCCCACCCTTATGACAACGCCACAATCCGAAGAAAATCACCTCAATTGTCGGTATTTTAATCAAAACCCTGGGAAATAGTGGTCGAATGTTGGAATGGCATACCTCGTTGAATTCGTTACAAAATTTCCAACAAAGTGTCATTTACAGAAAAAAAATGGGATTTTAACAAATTTTTGAAAAAAAAAATGACGACCCCCACCCTTATGACAACGCCACAATCCGAAGAAAATCACCTCAATTGTCGGTATTTTAATCAAAACTCTGGGAAATAGTGGTCGAATGTTGGAATGGCATACCTCGTTGAATTCGTTACAACATTTCCAACAAAGTGTCATTTACAGAAAAAAAATAGTGGTCGAATGTTGGAATGGCATACCTCGTTGAATTCGTTACAACATTTCCAACAAAGTGTCATTTACAGAAAAAAAATTGCATTTGAACTAATTTTTGGAAAAAAATGACGACCCCCACCCTTATGACATCGCCAAAATCCGAAGAAAATCACCTCGATTTTCAGTATTTTAATCAAAACCCTGGGAAATAGTGGTCGGATGTTGAAATGGCATTCCTCGTTGAATTCGTTACAAAATTTCCAAGAAAGTGTCATTTGCAGAAAAAATATATAATTTGAACAAATTTTTGGAAAAAAATGATGACCCCCACCCTTATGACATCGCCAAAATCCGAAGAAAATCACCTCAATTGTCGGTATTTTAATCAAAACCCTGGGAAATAGTGGTCGAATGTTGGAATGGCATACCTCGTTGAATTCGTTACAAAATTTCCAACAAAGTGTCATTTACAGAAAAAAAATGGGATTTGAACAAATTTTTGAAAAAAAAAATGACGACCCCCACCCTTATGACAACGCCACAATCCGAAGAAAATCACCTCAATTGTCGGTATTTTAATCAAAACCCTGGGAAATAGTGGTCGAATGTTGGAATGGCATACCTCGTTGAATTCGTTACAAAATTTCCAACAAAATGTCATTTACAGAAAGAAAATGGGACTTGAACAAATATTTGAAAAAAAATGACGACCCCCACCCTTATGACAACGCCAAAATCCAAAGAAAATCACCTCAATTGTCGGTATTTTAATCAAAACCCTGGGAAATAGTGGTCGAATGTTGGAATGGCATACCTCGTTGAATTCGTTACAAAATTTCCAACAAAGTGTCATTTACAGAAAAAAATGGGATTTTAACAAATTTTTGAAAAAAAAATGACGACCCCCACCCTTATGACAACGCCACAATCCGGAGAAAATCACCTCAATTGTCGGTATTTTAATCAAAACCCTGGGAAATAGTGGTCGAATATTGGAATTGCATACCTCGTTGAATTCGTTTCAAAATTTCCAACAAAGTGTCATTTACAGGAAAAAAATGGGATTTAAACAAATTTTTGAAAAAAAAAATGACGACCCCCACCCTTATGACAACGCCACAATCCGAAGAAAATCACCTCAATTGTCGGTATTTTAATCAAAACTCTGGGAAATAGTGGTCGAATGTTGGAATGGCATACCTCGTTGAATTCGTTACAACATTTCCAACAAAGTGTCATTTACAGAAAAAAATTGCATTTGAACTAATTTTTGGAAAAAAGTGACGACCCCCACCCTTATGACATCGCCAAAATCCGAAGAAAATCACCTCGATTTTCAGTATTTTAATCAAAACCCTGGGAAATAGTGGTCGGATGTTGAAATGGCATTCCTCGTTGAATTCGTTACAAAATTTCCAACAAAATGTCATTTACAGAAAAAAAATGGGATTTGAACAAATTTTTGAAAAAAAAATGACGACCCCCACCCTTATGACAACGCCAAAATCCGAAGAAAATCACCTCAATTGTCGGTATTTTAATCAAAACCCTGGGAAATAGTGGTCGAATGTTGGAATGGCATACCTCGTTGAATTCGTTACAAAATTTCCAACAAAGTGTCATTTACAGAAAAAAATGGGATTTGAACAAATTTTTGAAAAAAAAAATGACGACCCCCACCCTTATGACAACGCCACAATCCGAAGAAAATCACCTCAATTGTCGGTATTTTAATCAAAACCTTGGGAAATAGTGGTCGAATGTTGGAATGGCATACCTCGTTGAATTCGTTTCAAAATTTCCAACAAAGTGTCATTTACAGAAAAAAATGGGATTTGAACAAATTTTTGAAAAAAAAAATGACGACCCCCACCCTTATGACAACGCCACAATCCGAAGAAAATCACCTCAATTGTCGGTATTTTAATCAAAACCCTGGGAAATAGTGGTCGAATGTTGGAATGGCATACCTCGTTGAATTCGTTACAAAATTTCCAACAAAGTGTCATTTACAGAAAAAAATGGGATTTGAACAAATTTTTGAAAAAAAAATTACGACCCCCACCCTTATGACAACGCCACAATCCGAAGAAAATCACCTCAATTGTCGGTATTTTAATCAAAACCCTGGGAAATAGTGGTCGAATGTTGGAATGGCATACCTCGTTGAATTCGTTACAAAATTTCCAACAAAATGTCATTTACAGAAAGAAAATGGGACTTGAACAAATATTTGAAAAAAAATGACGACCCCCACCCTTATGACAACGCCAAAATCCAAAGAAAATCACCTCAATTGTCGGTATTTTAATCAAAACCCTGGGAAATAGTGGTCGAATGTTGGAATGGCATACCTCGTTGAATTCGTTACAAAATTTCCAACAAAGTGTCATTTACAGAAAAAAAATGGGATTTTAACAAATTTTTGAAAAAAAAAATGACGACCCCCACCCTTATGACAACGCCACAATCCGGAGAAAATCACCTCAATTGTCGGTATTTTAATCAAAACCCTGGGAAATAGTGGTCGAATGTTGGAATGGCATACCTCGTTGAATTCGTTTCAAAATTTCCAACAAAGTGTCATTTACAGGAAAAAAATGGGATTTAAACAAATTTTTGAAAAAAAAATGATGACCCCCACCCTTATGACAACGCCACAATCCGAAGAAAATCACCTCAATTGTCGGTATTTTAATCAAAACTCTGGGAAATAGTGGTCGAATGTTGGAATGGCATACCTCGTTGAATTCGTTACAACATTTCCAACAAAGTGTCATTTACAGAAAAAAAATTGCATTTGAACTAATTTTTGGAAAAAAGTGACGACCCCCACCCTTATGACATCGCCAAAATCCGAAGAAAATCACCTCGATTTTCAGTATTTTAATCAAAACCCTGGGAAATAGTGGTCGGATGTTGAAATGGCATTCCTCGTTGAATTCGTTACAAAATTTCCAACAAAATGTCATTTACAGAAAAAAATGGGATTTGAACAAATTTTTGAAAAAAAAAATGACGACCCCCACCCTTATGACAACGCCAAAATCCGAAGAAAATCACCTCAATTGTCGGTATTTTAATCAAAACCCTGGGAAATAGTGGTCGAATGTTGGAATGGCATACCTCGTTGAGTTCGTTACAAAATTTCCAACAAAGTGTCATTTACAGAAAAAAAAGGGATTTTAACAAATTTTTGAAAAAAAAAATGACGACCCCCACCCTTATAACAACGCCACAATCCGAAGAAAATCACCTCAATTGTCGGTATTTTAATCAAAACCCTGGGAAATAGTGGTCGAATGTTGGAATGGCATACCTCGTTGAATTCGTTTCAAAATTTCCAACAAAGTGTCATTTACAGAAAAAAATGGGATTTGAACAAATTTTTGAAAAAAAAAATGACGACCCCCACCCTTATGACAACGCCACAATCCGAAGAAAATCACCTCAATTGTCGGTATTTTAATCAAAACCCTGGGAAATAGTGGTCGAATGTTGGAATGGCATACCTCGTTGAATTCGTTACAAAATTTCCAACAAAATGTCATTTACAGAAAGAAAATGGGACTTGAACAAATATTTGAAAAAAAAATGACGACCCCCACCCTTATGACAACGCCAAAATCCAAAGAAAATCACCTCAATTGTCGGTATTTTAATCAAAACCCTGGGAAATAGTGGTCGAATGTTGGAATGGCATACCTCGTTGAATTCGTTACAAAATTTCCAACAAAGTGTCATTTACAGAAAAAAATGGGATTTTAACAAATTTTTGAAAAAAAAAATGACGACCCCCACCCTTATGACAACGCCACAATCCGGAGAAAATCACCTCAATTGTCGGTATTTTAATCAAAACCCTGGGAAATAGTGGTCGAATGTTGGAATGGCATACCTCGTTGAATTCGTTTCAAAATTTCCAACAAAGTGTCATTTACAGGAAAAAAATGGGATTTAAACAAATTTTTGAAAAAAAAAATGACGACCCCCACCCTTATGACAACGCCACAATCCGAAGAAAATCACCTCAATTGTCGGTATTTTAATCAAAACTCTGGGAAATAGTGGTCGAATGTTGGAATGGTATACCTCGTTGAATTCGTTACAACATTTCCAACAAAGTGTCATTTACAGAAAAAAAATTGCATTTGAACTAATTTTTGGAAAAAAGTGACGACCCCCACCATTATGACATCGCCAAAATCCGAAGAAAATCACCTCGATTTTCAGTATTTTAATCAAAACCCTGGGAAATAGTGGTCGGATGTTGAAATGGCATTCCTCGTTGAATTCGTTACAAAATTTCCAACAAAATGTCATTTACAGAAAAAAAATGGGATTTGAACAAATTTTTGAAAAAAAATGACGACCCCCACCCTTATGACAACGCCAAAATCCGAAGAAAATCACCTCAATTGTCGGTATTTTAATCAAAACCCTGGGAAATAGTGGTCGAATGTTGGAATGGCATACCTCGTTGAATTCGTTACAAAATTTCCAACAAAGTGTCATTTACAGAAAAAAAGGGATTTTAACAAATTTTTGAAAAAAAAAATGACGACCCCCACCCTTATAACAACGCCACAATCCGAAGAAAATCACCTCAATTGTCGGTATTTTAATCAAAACCCTGGGAAATAGTGGTCGAATGTTGGAATGGCATACCTCGTTGAATTCGTTACAAAATTTCCAACAAAGTGTCATTTACAGAAAAAAATTGGATTTGAACAAATTTTTGAAAAAAAAAATGACGACCCCCACCCTTATGACAACGCCACAATCCGAAGAAAATCACCTCAATTGTCGGTATTTTAATCAAAACCCTGGGAAATAGTGGTCGAATGTTGGAATGGCATACCTCGTTGAATTCGTTACAAAATTTCCAACAAAATGTCATTTACAGAAAGAAAATGGGACTTGAACAAATATTTGAAAAAAAAATGACGACCCCCACCCTTATGACAACGCCAAAATCCAAAGAAAATCACCTCAATTGTCGGTATTTTAATCAAAACCCTGGGAAATAGTGGTCGAATGTTGGAATGGCATACCTCGTTGAATTCGTTACAAAATTTCCAACAAAGTGTCATTTACAGAAAAAAATGGGATTTTAACAAATTTTTGAAAAAAAAAATGACGACCCCCACCCTTATGACAACGCCACAATCCGGAGAAAATCACCTCAATTGTCGGTATTTTAATCAAAACCCTGGGAAATAGTGGTCGAATGTTGGAATGGCATACCTCGTTGAATTCGTTTCAAAATTTCCAACAAAGTGTCATTTACAGGAAAAAAATGGGATTTAAACAAATTTTTGAAAAAAAAAATGACGACCCCCACCCTTATGACAACGCCACAATCCGAAGAAAATCACCTCAATTGTCGGTATTTTAATCAAAACTCTGGGAAATAGTGGTCGAATGTTGGAATGGCATACCTCGTTGAATTCGTTACAACATTTCCAACAAAGTGTCATTTACAGAAAAAAATTGCATTTGAACTAATTTTTGGAAAAAAGTGACGACCCCCACCCTTATGACATCGCCAAAATCCGAAGAAAATCACCTCGATTTTCAGTATTTTAATCAAAACCCTGGGAAATAGTGGTCGGATGTTGAAATGGCATTCCTCGTTGAATTCGTTACAAAATTTCCAACAAAATGTCATTTACAGAAAAAAAATGGGATTTGAACAAATTTTTGAAAAAAAAATGACGACCCCCACCCTTATGACAACGCCAAAATCCGAAGAAAATCACCTCAATTGTCGGTATTTTAATCAAAACCCTGGGAAATAGTGGTCGAATGTTGGAATGGCATACCTCGTTGAATTCGTTACAAAATTTCCAACAAAGTGTCATTTACAGAAAAAAATGGGATTTTAACAAATTTTTGAAAAAAAAAATGACGACCCCCACCCTTATAACAACGCCACAATCCGAAGAAAATCACCTCAATTGTCGGTATTTTAATCAAAACCCTGGGAAATAGTGGTCGAATGTTGGAATGGCATACCTCGTTGAATTCGTTACAAAATTTCCAACAAAGTGTCATTTACAGAAAAAAATGGGATTTGAACAAATTTTTGAAAAAAAAATGACGACCCCCACCCTTATGACAACGCCACAATCCGAAGAAAATCACCTCAATTGTCGGTATTTTAATCAAAACCCTGGGAAATAGTGGTCGAATGTTGGAATGGCATACCTCGTTGAATTCGTTACAAAATTTCCAACAAAGTGTCATTTACAGAAAAAAAATGGGATTTTAACAAATTTTTGAAAAAAAAAATGACGACCCCCACCCTTATGACAACGCCACAATCCGAAGAAAATCACCTCAATTGTCGGTATTTTAATCAAAACTCTGGGAAATAGTGGCCGAATGTTGGAATGGCATACCTCGTTGAATTCGTTACAACATTTCCAACAAAGTGTCATTTACAGAAAAAAATAGTGGTCGAATGTTGGAATGGCATACCTCGTTGAATTCGTTACAACATTTCCAACAAAGTGTCATTTACAGAAAAAAAATTGCATTTGAACTAATTTTTGGAAAAAAATGACGACCCCCACCCTTATGACATCGCCAAAATCCGAAGAAAATCACCTCGATTTTCAGTATTTTAATCAAAACCCTGGGAAATAGTGGTCGGATGTTGAAATGGCATTCCTCGTTGAATTCGTTACAAAATTTCCAAGAAAGTGTCATTTGCAGAAAAAAATATATAATTTGAACAAATTTTTGGAAAAAAATGATGACCCCCACCCTTATGACATCGCCAAAATCCGAAGAAAATCACCTCGATTTTCAGTATTTTAATCAAAACCCTGGGAATTAGTGGTCGGATGTTGAAATGGCATTCCTCGTTGAATTCGTTACAAAATTTCCAACAAAATGTCATTTATGGGCAGAAAAAAAGGGGACTTGAACAAATTTTTGAAAAAAAATGACGACCCCCACCCTTATGACAACGCCAAAATCCGAAGAAAATCACCTCAATTGTCGGTATTTTAATCAAAACCCTGGGAAATAGTGGTCGAATGTTGGAATGGCATACCTCGTTGAATTCGTTACAAAATTTCCAACAAAGTATCATT
>JAECXX010000089.1:600000-890450 GCA_018153305.1 Drosophila kurseongensis
CAATTTAGTCAGCTTACTATGTAAGCCTCTTGTATTCTGATAGAAAAGAAGAAAGGTAGAGGCTATTTTTTTGGGACAGAAGAGGATGTGGAGGGCGTTCCCCAGTTTCTTTAATGAAATTTTCCATTTCCCCTGAACTATTCTTTTTTCTCTTAGCATCGTATTATTTTAAAACAAGAGAGAACGCTATAGTCGGGTGCCCCGACTATCAGATACCCGTTACTCAGGTAAAGGGAGTGCGAGGGAGATGGAGATAGAAACTTTGATCACGCATAACTTTTTAACGAATGGTCCGATTTGGAAAATTTCTTCTACATTTCGATAGGTATTGATAAACACAATAAAACTGCATTTTTACTTCTCCGAAATATTTAAATTTTTAAAATCGTATATAAGCGATTGTGGGCGTGGCACCCTTTTGAAATAAACTTGCGCTGCGTAGGAACTCCTAGAATCTACATGCAAAATGCCAATCTTCTAGCTTTTATAGTTTCCGAGATCTCAGCGTTCATACGGACAGACAGACAGACGGACAGACGGACAGACGGACATGGCTAGATCGACTCGGCTAGTGATCCTGAACAAGAATATATATACTTTATAGGGTCGGAAACGCTTCCTTCTACCTGTTACATACTTTTGCACGAATACAATATACCCTTTTACTCTACGAGTAACGGGTATAAATATAACCTCGGACCAGAAACTAGCGGAACACACAGATGCAAAATAAGCACAAGGAATACCAATCTTAAATGATAATACTTGATACAAGTACATGTTTTAGGTGAGGCACCCGAATACAAGTTATCGTTTTTAGTACAACAAATGCGACCTTTTTTGGTACTCTAGAATTTGTATCTGCACTACCAGTATTGGCCGGTAATTCGGATGTTAAGTCAACATGAGGTATTGGGGCCACTATTTTATTTTGATCGGACAGAGCGGAAGTTCCTAGCGGCGCCACATCGGGTCCAGCTATTTCGGGTACCGAATCACTTTTGTTTGTGGTTAACTAGCCGTCATTATAAATGCAAAATACACAATACACAGTATAAAGCCATACCGAAGAGTCCAGATGAAAGCATTGAAGTAGACAGATAACTTTTAAGAAAACAGAATCCAAATTCGGAATAGTCGGTAAAATAGGTATAGGTTTACTAAACAGGTTCCAAAGATGACTATACAAAAAAAAGGAAATCACGTATGGTTAATAACCTATAAAATATCTACTCTTACTTAATACGCATAGTAATAAGTTAAAGTAAATAAATAAAGATAAGGATAACGATATTTATATCATTGAACGCGATTAATGCCTAACTTTTGAAATATGAATGTCCATTTTCATCGTAACCCTGAAATTACATTTTTTGATTAATGAGCGGTTGAAGGAAACATTTTTTTTGTAATCCAGTTTTCTTTTTTTGTTTATTGCTAGTTAGCTAACATCTATTGCAAAAATGAGCACTTTGATCCACGCAAAGTGTGATGAAATTTCCACACATTCTTCTTTTATAAAAACCAACTATTTGTATGGCTTATATGATTTTTAACCATTTTAATCATAGCTTAATTATCATGTGCGTATTTGCCATCAAAATCGGCTGGTTGTGTCATACTGTCACGGACGACTAATAGTTACAGTAACAAAATAGTCCCACTCCTGCTACTATTTAAACATTTTTTTGAATATGTAGAACACCAAAAAGGGTATGGGAGCTATATGATATAGTCGTCCGATTAAAAAAAAAAGGCGTAGTTCTGCAATTGTACAAAATTCCTTTATCTCTAAGTATAAGTGTATGTTTAAAAATAACGAAGTTTAAATTTGTATCTAATTTTCTGATTGTTCCTATGGCAGCTATATGATATAGTCCTCCGATAAGGGTCGTTAAGCTACCTGCAATAAGGATACGACTTTAGCTAAAGATTAATCTATATAGCGTTAAGACTGAGAGCCTATTGCTGCTGATCACGAACATCTTTACTATTGCGTTGCAAAGATCAATTTTGTGCCAATGAAGTTAGTATTAATCGTTTTAGGAGCGGCAGAGAGTTGAGATTTGAGATTATAGGAAAAGTATATTATAGTCGAACATAATACTCTGAAATACTCATGCAAGGCATAGTTAGATCTACAATGATATAATATTAGCCGACTTACCAATTCGGAGCTGTCAATCTCACTATGAATAAGGTTATAAATGAAGACAGTACCAAGCATCGTTCTACGGTTGGCAAGGAAGGGGAAAATTAATCAACAGTAGTCTACTAGAATAAGAAGGAGGATTAAGATTTGCATCCCAGTTTAAACGCCGCAAAGCAAAAAGAAGAAAGTTTTTTTGTACTGATTCAATGGGACCAATATGTATTCCGGATTGTGTTCCGTTTAAATTAAGTAAATTATCTCGGCACCAGTTTTAAAAGTTACCTAGATCGGATTGTAAGTCGAAATGGCAGGAAATGCCCTTATACTGCAGGCATCACAAAATAAGTACGCGTGAATGACTTATAATTGAGGGAAAATCATTAATAAATAATGTAAAAAGAAGCGGACCAAGAAGGCTCCCTTCGGCAAGCCGAAGTTTATATACCCTTGCAGTTATTTCAAAATGAGTTCATTTTGATTTTGTATGCCTATATAACTAAAAACAATAAAGCTATGTCGATCGTCCGTTAGGAATTAAATAAATCCAACAAATTTTTTAGTGAAATTAACAAAATCGATTTAATATTTTTTGTGTATTTTTTGAACGTCTTTTTTATGTTTACCTAAAGTTTTAGTTGTGTTCCCCCCCGATTCCGCCATAGATATTATATTCATTGTATTAATCAGAGTTTTTACTTAATAAAAGTGTTTAAGTCAGCTGCAGAAACTTGCAGATGCACTTGTGCCGGTAAAAAATGCAACCTTACCTCATTTATTTTAGCAGCTCTATCTAGGAGGAAGCAGTTTATTGTTCTGTGTCTATGTGTGCTTAGTTGTGGTTGTAGTTTGTTTTTGATGTGTGTTTTATGTTTTATGTTTTTAGATTATTTTGTTGTTTTATTAATGTATTCTTTCATTATGAACAAATACCTACTACCAGTATTCTCGAAAGCACGTTTTTAGCAATTGGCAGAATGAATGCGGCATTCAACCCCAAAGAATTAAAAATGTGCTGGATGCTTTAATTAAGGATCTTAAATACTCAGGATATGAGCTGGATGTATGAATTAAAAAAACAAATATCCTACATTTTTAAGAAGATCGCATTATATTGGCAAAACGTTAAACGGACAGAATCAACGTTTATGAAAAAATATTCTGATTGGCTTGAGTGCAAGCAAACTATTGTTCTAAAATGCTGTTCACCAGCAAAGGTTTCCCATTTATCTCGTGGACATCCCAAAAAGGATTTCACTGAGGTCGCAGAGGTTGCGATTCGAGATAAGTCTGCTGCATCTCTTTTACGGGTGGCTGATTTCCAAGAGAATAAATCCGCTTCCGAAATAAAAATTGAAGAAGTATTAGCTCTTTTCATGAAATGTCAATTAACTAAACACCAATATTTAATGATACGAACATTTATTAACTCAAAAATGTCTCTTTTGTTACTTGATGAAACCATTTAAATATTATATAATTTTTTATTATTGTTCGCTTTGCTTGTTATAACCTTTTTGGGAAGTTGTGAGGTGGAGTGATTAATCACTCCCATACATATATTACAGTTCCAAGTTTGTAAATAACTTACATTAAAAAGTACAGCCTATTATGATTACAAGAAATGAATTTATGACTGCTCTCTCATGTGAACGCAACCACTGAGAAAATCGTTCCTATGGAAGCTATAGGATATAGTTGTACGATCTGGCCAATTTTTCTAACATACATTTACAATATTTTTTTTAGACTTTTGGTAAAAGTTTTATAACGATATCACTTCTAGAAGTATTTATGGCCGCGGCTTCATACAAGCCCGACCACTGTGCATCGTTTCTATGACAGCAATATTTAATTAAAATCGTAATTCCATAGCATTTAAATATTACCAAGTCCCAAAGACCAAAAAAAAAACAACAAAATTATACTTTTTTAATAAAGTTTGTGACATGAGTATCATCAAATTCTTTGAACCACCTTTTAATAAAACCATGGACACGCTTCTAGCGTTATGAACCATGGACAAAAAAAAGTACGCCACGATCAGCTCCAAAGAGCTGACCAAAGAGGATCTTTTTTTATCCTGCCACTCAGATAATTCAAGATACATATAAGACGATATACTGAAAACTCTAACAGGTCAAGTTTTCAAACAAGAAGTAAGTGATTTGACTCTGTAGATCAATGCTTTACTAAAGTCAGTATAATCGACGTCTGTTTAAAAACTTATTTTGAAGCCCTTTATCACAAAAGTAGTGAGCTTCAAAAGGTTAGTGGTTGTGGGTCTAAGTTTAATAAATCCGTGTTGACACGGAGAAATAATTGATCAACAAAGGTGCTGCAAATGGGGAGTAATCATTTTTCAAAAAGCTTAGGAATAGCTGACAACTTTTTGACAGAGTGGTGCCATCTTCGCAAATCGGTGAAAAACTTTGATCGGCAACGCCACATGGCAAGCTAAAAACTCTAAATTGTCTCGTTCGTGTATTCTCATTGTCTATAATTTTGTTGGTGCGCAAAAATGTCGAAATACGAACCGAAAAAGTGTCATTTGCGTGAGATTTTACTTTTCGCGTTCAATTCGAAAAAAAACGTTTGAAGACGCGGATTTGGAGTGACTGCTGGATGAAGATTCTTGTCAGACACAACAAGAACGATCACCGGAGCACTCTACCAGATCTAGTTGATGAGCATAAGCCGAGCGCTGAAGGAAAAACGGCCACATTAAAAGGAAAGGCACGATAAAGTATTACTCATGCACGACAACGCCCGGCCCCATGTTGCCAAGGTCGTGAAAACTTATTTGGAAACGCAGAAATTCGAAGTTTTGCTCCACCCGCTCTACTCTCCAGACATCGCTCCTTCGGATTTCCACTTGTTCCGATCAATGACGCATGGCCTCGCTGAACAGCACTTCCGGTTAGATGAATGGATCGCGTCCAAAGATGAACAATTTTTTCGACGCGAAATTCACATGCTGACGGAAAGATGGGAAAAAGTTGTGGCCAGCGATGGAAAATATTTTGAATAACTGGATTGTAGCTAGTTATATGAAAAAAAGAAAGGAGAGCTAACTTCGGGCGGAGCCGAAGTTGAAATACCCTTGCAGAATATTCTGTAAATTATATTGTCCAAAATTATTCATATGATGCATTCTTAACACTGACAAAAAATCCCAGCTTCCTAAATTTACAAACACCAAAGTTATGGCATTTCCGATCAATCAGTTATATGGCGGCTATAGGATATAGTCGGCCGATCCTTATGAAATTTGGTAGTTCAGATTGATTGGCCAAATATAAAAACCCATAAAATTCCAACTTCCTAACTTAACAAACACCAAATCAGTTATATGGCAGCTATAGGATATAGTCGACCGATCCTGGCCGTTCCGACTTATATACTGCGTGCAAAGGAAAAAAGGGTGTGTGCAAAGTTTCAATTCGATATCTTTAAAACTGAGAGACTAGTTTGCGTAGAAACAGACAGACGGACAGACGGACATGCTTATATCAACTCAGTAGGTAATCCTGATCAAGAATATATATACTTTATAGGGTCGGAGATGTCTCCTTCTTTGCGTTGCACACTTTTGACCAAAATTATAATACCCTCTGCAAGGGTATAAAAAAGTCGGAAATTTTTCAAAAAAACGGCGGTTTTCAACTTGTTCACCCAATATGTGGAATTTTGGAGTATCTAGAGATATATATATATGAAGAGGTTTGCACCTATGCACGCACCCCTGGCGAATAAGCCGGCTTGACACGAAGAAGATCCAAAAGAAGGGAGCTTTCTGTTAAAGTGGGACATAATATGAGAGTAGACTTACTCTACTCTACTCTACTCTCTTATTTATCAAAACCTTATTGAAAAAAGTGGGCAAATAAATCGACTGTTGCCTGATCTGTGGTTGCCATCATGTTTTCAAACGACAGCGAGGAAGGATAAGAATTAGATTTACGCTTGGTGTAAACGAAGTTATAAAACTTTTTCGGGTCCTGAAAGAACTGGACCTTACAAAGGTTTAAGTAACTATTATAACACTGAGCATTAAGCACGGTGAATCTTGACCGAGCACTTAAATATCTAGCAAACGGAAAGTTTATTTGCAAAAGAGTTGATAACGGAAAGGTGATTTAAATAATCGGGTAGTTCAAACAACGTCGGAATATTTGAGCAAGTTATGTATATAGAGTTACCAGGAAGCGATAACTTTACACAAATTCAATTAAATTGTGACGAAAGGTTTGAGTCCAATTAAGACTCCACCTCCCCATCTAGATGGACGGTCGTACCTATATATTGTGTTAACAAGGCTTCTGTGAACACTATAATATAAGATGCAAAGGAAAGGCTATCAGAATACAATTTAGCAAGCTTGCTACTCAAGCCTCTTGCATTCTAAGGGGATTAAAAGTTTGTTTTTTTAAGATGGTACATTGATTTGGCCTCGAATCCCACGGCCCCTTTTTTTTATGTTAGCTTCGAACTCTTTTACAACCAGCCAGAACATATGGCTTCAAAAAGCTCGTTTGGGGCAGATATCTTGAAAGATGAAATGTCTCTAGCATAAGAAACTTATACTATCGGCTTTAGTTTTGCTTTGTAACTCAAAAGTCCCTTGTGGCCCTTGTGTAGCTATATTTTGAGGGATAGGTGTATCCACTAACTGTGAATCCACAGCGGACAAATCGGAATTCTTAGAAGTCCCTAGTTGCATGCATTGCATTACGGATTGTTCGGATACCAAATCTTTTTTAGCTGCTGATCCTAGCAACATTGAGGGTTTGCTGCAATCAGCTGCTGATTCGCCGGAATGCTCTGCTGCTCTTTTTATTAAGGTTGCGGGGTGTTCACCTTTTGCTGCTCAGCAGCACCGGCTGTTAAACTGTGAGTCCAGCGCAGAAAGGAGATCATCAGCTCGTCGAAAACTTTCTATAGAAACGCCGAAACAGCTAATCAGTCCCATCCAGCCGCCTTTAGTTTGGCGCATGAACAATTTCATTACAAGCGTCACAACATAACTACAAATTGGGCCCCTTAGAAAGGTTATCACTTGTCCGGCCAGTAAAACCAGCGCATTTGGCGTGTACCATGTTTTCACACAGCCAGCAAATCATGTCAGCTTTAATCACGAAGTTGTTAATTATACGTTAAGATGTGACGCAAACAACCCAGAAAAATAAGTTCCATCAAATGTTATGTTTAAATCTGTAATTTAGATTTGTAAAAACGTTTGCGACTAAGAACTCTGCTCAACCAGAACTCTTCTTCTTTATTACCGCGTTTTAAACGATTTATTGATTGCCAACGGGCAGTGTCTTAACTGCCAAAATGTCGCGTTCCCCGCTTAACAAGCATCCTCTTGAGGTGGGCCAATGTCCCCTGCAGCGGATCAGTCTTGGAGGGGGCCTTGACGGAATTACGCTCTAAAACGTGACTTGACATAATAATCTGGCTGGCTCGTTGCGACTTCGTTCACTTGCTTTGCCTTTTGCACTCTACCTTCTCTTTTCTGACTTTGAGCATCGTCGTCGCCATCTTTTCCTCTAATTTCTTTACCTTTCCTTGCCTCCTGTTCAAGGTGGTGTTTTTTTAGCTCTATTTATTTTTTGCGGTCAAGTTTTATGTTTTTGAGGTCAGCAGCCGGCTGGCGAATATGGCACAAATTTCATTAGTTTTACAAACAAGCAAGCAAACCGAACCAGAAACATATATTTGAGCCTGAATTGTTTAGCAGTTTAGTGGCGGGGTTGTTGTTGTTATTGTAGCCTCCCTAACCAGTTTTTATCTTAGACGGGAGAAAGAAAACTGCTAGCAGCAGCTTGGGTTACATTCGGTTAAAGGCAATAGACCTCAGGGATATCAACAAAATAAACAGAAAATGTATCAAAGGAGCATTTCCAAGATTCGTTTCCAAAAAAAAAATAAATTTTTTTTAACTCTTGATTTGGGACAGATTTTTGTCTGCAAAGGAAGAAATACTTATAAAATATCCCTCAAAAAGCGTAATGCTGTTTGAATCTCTGATAATAAATCCAACGCGGTAATGCTAAGCAACATTATAAAAGGAACAAGAAAGGAAGTAAATTATGCTTTCAGTTTTATCAAAATCGGACAACAATATCATATATGTAGCTGTCATAGAAACGATGGAAAGATGGAGCGCAAAAACTACATAGCTTAATTAATATTAGTAATATAGGCATAGAAATCGAAAGGTAGTCGTTTTGTAATAACTGCAAAGGTACAATACACTTCGGTTTGCCGAAGCTTGCTTCCTTTTTATGTTTGGTTTTTTTTAACAATGACGTTATGCTTACACTCCGATCGTTCCTGTGGCAGCTATATTATATAGTTCCTAGATTGTTTTTAAATTATAATTTTTGAAACATTAAATCGAATAAGATGTTAATATCTCGGGTTATATAGGTATATATAAACGCCTATATTCTCGTGTAATATAGATATATGTAGCTGTCATAGAAACGATGGAAAGATGGAGCGCAAAAACTACATAGCTTAATTAATATTAGTAATATAGGCATAGAAATCGAAAGGTAGTCGTTTTGTAATAACTGCAAAGGTACAATACACTTCGGTTTGCCGAAGCTTGCTTCCTTTTTTATGTTTGGTTTTTTTTAACAATGACGTTATGCTTACACTCCGATCGTTCCTGTGGCAGCTATATTATATAGTTCCTAGATTGTTTTTAAATTATAATTTTGGAAACATTAAATCGAATAAGATGTTAATATCTCGGGTTATATAGGTATATATAAACGCCTATATTCTCGTGTAATATAGGTAATATATATTCCAAAGGAAGTTAAAGTTTAATTTTAAAACGCAACTGGAAGCTGACTTCTGCAAGCTAACTTCTGCAAGCATGCGTTTAAATTATCCATGAAAAAGGATTTTCCAAATTTGTATTTTCCTTTTTTTATTAATGAATATTGTTTCAACAATTTAAAGCAATAAGAATCCATAAACCAATAAAAGTCGGCAGCCGGTAGAGCAACCTCAAACCTACAAAGTTATTTCTCAACCACGAACTTGACCCAAGAGACCCATCAGTGAATGAAAAAAATAACAATATAGAAAGAAAGTTGGAATAAGGTTTAGGAACAGTGATAAGTTACAATGTTTAACAATGTGACTCTTCAATAATATGTGACAATTTTTTAAAATTAGTATGAGTTTCCAAATTGGTTGGCGATTCGTGGCAGGTTACATTTCTTTATTTATAAATATTTATTAGAACTTATTATTCTCAGACAGGGACGTTTGTCAGTTAAGCCTCGTATCCAGATCGACAAACGATTATGCTAGCGTAAAAACTTTAATCTTTCCAGTGTGACCAAAGTTTCGAGAGTTCATTAGATTTAAGCATGCTACGGTCGTACTGTCAATCAGCTGGGTTTGTTGACAAGCAGTTAAAATTCAAATATCGTATTTGCGGGAAAGAGCCTTTAATTGATATTACCAAATACCTTGGCAAGACAAGTCTGCCGCTGTACAAAGATATTAAAAAACAATACAATTTAAATTTAACAGTTGTTTTTTTTAATTTACTGATAATTATTTGCTAATTTAAAGTTCATAGCTGCACTTTTATTGTGTTTTTTCGTACATTCTGGACCTAAAAAACATTTTGCTCTGACAAGAGGCACCCCAGATAGTATTAATGTTATTTTGTCCTCACATGTAAACACCTAAATCAACTTTTGAGAGTTTTTTGAGTTTTTCCCCTTCATTTCTTAAGCCTAGTATCCAGATCGACGAAAACCGAACGCCAGTCATGAGAGAGAGTGAGAGGCAAACAGCTGGCGTTCACTTTTCGTCGGGCCTTTTTTTCACGTCGGTCTCCTGATCGACGAAAAAAATACCAAGAAATTCCATAGCGTTGCCAGTCTGCGGAAATAAACTTTGGGTGAACCCTAGCGAAAAGATTAAAAAATTTAATCTTTTGGCGTGCGCTTCTCACTGAACATTATAAGAAATGGAGGGAAAAACTCAAAAAACTCACAAAAGTCGATTGCAGGTGTTTACATGTGAGGACAAAATAACATTAATACTATCTGGGGTGCTCCTTGTCAGAGCAAAATGTTTTTTAGGTCCAGAATGTACGAAAAAAACACAATAAAAGTGCAGCTATGAACTTTAAATTAGCAAATAATTATCAGTAAATTAAAAAAAACAACTGTTAAATTTAAATTGTATTGTTTTTTAATTTCTTTTTACAGCGGCAGACTTGTCTTGCCAAGGTATTTGATAATATCTTTTAAAGGCTCTTTCCCGCAAATACGATATTTGAATTTTAACTGCTTGTCAACAAACCCAGCTGATTGACAGTACGACCGTAGCATGCTGAAATCTGATGAACTCCCAAAATGTTGGTCACACTGGAAAGATTAAAGTTTTTACGCTAGCGTAATCGTTTGTCGATCTGGATACTAGGCTTTATAATGTTCAGTGAGAAGCGCACGCTAAAAGATTAAATTTTTTAATCTTTTCGCTAGGGTTCACCCAAAGACAGACTGGCAACGCTATGGAATTTTCTGGTATTTTTTTCGTCGATCAGGGGACCGACGTGAAAAAAAGGCCCGACGAAAAGTGAACGCCAGCTGTTTGCCTCTCGCTCTCTCTCATGACTGGCGTACGGTTTTCGTCGATCTGGATACTAGGCTTTACCAATTATTATAATGAAGTTAGTAAGAAAGTGCCAGTGCCTAAAAAAAGGCAAAATGACGTACGGTAAAGACAAAGACCAATATAATCTCTAAGATGCGTAACGCCATACGATTTTTTTGCACACATATTTTTTGTGCTGGCTTTTCAACTGGCTTTTCGCTCTCTGCCCAAAAGCCAGCGAGAGAGCGCTCTAGGCTGCAGCCTCTCTCTTGCACGCATACTGCGACAGCCGACGACTGTATGTGTGCACATGTATTCACAAGCGAAGAAATTCGCTGTAGCGCACTGTCGAAATATACTCTTTATTTTAAAATTCTAACATTAATACTTATTTTGTATTGCCTTTATATAATAATTATTCGAAAGTAGAATATTTTTTAGTAATGACCAAATATTTCTAAGTGTATAAAAATACACAATTTATTTCATACATAACTTCACTTTGGAATAATTGTCATTAGGGTATTCAGCGTGCGACGTGTGAACGATTTTAAGGGGCCTCAGAAATTTTGCGATTGAACAGGGTGAATATTTTTATATTTATTGTCTTTTAAATATATAGATTTAAAAATATGTGGTATTTTTATTTTATACTTATTATAATAACATTATATAAAATTATTATCGTAATATAAATTAAATTTATTTAAGTATTTGAATATTAACTATTTTAGTTATTTAAGCCTAGTATCCAGATCGACAAACGATTACGCTAGCGTAAAAACTTTAATTTAAGCGTGCTACGGTCGTACTGTCAATCAGCTGGGTTTGTTGACAAGCAGTTAAAATTCAAAAATCGTATTTGCGGGAAAGAGCCTTTAAATGATATTACCAAATACCTTGGCAAGACAAGTCTGCCGCTGTACAAAGATATTAAAAAACAATACAATTTAAATTTAACAGTTGTTTTTTTTAATTTACTGATAATTATTTGCTAATTTAAAGTTCATAGCTGCATTTTTGTTGTGTTTTTTCGTACAATTTTGACCCAAGAAACACTTTGCTCTGACAAGAGGCACCCCAGATAGTATTAATGTTATTTTGTCCTCACATGTAAACACCTGCAATCGACTTTTGTGAGTTTTTTGAGTTTTTCCCTCCATTTCTTATAATGTTCAGTGAGAAGCGCACGCCAAAAGATTAAATTTTTTAATCTTTTCGCTAGGGTTCACCCAAAGTTAATTTCCGCAGACTGGCAACGCTATGGAATTTTTTGGTATTTTTTTCGTCGATCAGGAGACCGACGTGAAAAAAGGCCCGACGAAAAGTGAACGCCAGCTATTTGCCTCTCGCTCTCTCTCATGACTGGCGTACGGTTTTCGTCGATCTGGATACTAGGCTTTAGAAAAAAGAGAAACCCAAAGGGGAGACAAAAAAAGTTTGCGCGCTTTTCTTTCCAAACATAGGCGCGCGCTTTTCAAATCCAATTTAAAAGGCACAAAATCATTAAAGCTAATTTTATTTTATATACGAAATACTAAAAATGGATAACTTACATAAAAAAAACTTGTATTATACTTAAATATACTCCTAAGGTAGCTAACTTTTGAAAATTAAACCTACCCTGTAAAAATAAATAATAAATATTTATATAAATATAAATAATAAAAATACTTAATAATTAAAATAGTTAATATGTTAAATATTCTATTAAGTTAATTAGATAATTTAAAAAAAATATACTATTTAATAATTAAAACAGTTAATATATAAATTATACTACCTAATTAAAATAGTTAATATACAAATACATCTTAAATATTATATTTACATTTTATAAAAATTACCCATTTTCAGTATTTCTTATGAAAATTAAATTAAATAAGTTATAAAACGCGCGCTTTTGGTTGAAAAAAAAGCGCGCTAACTTTTTGTTTATCCTAATCTACAGATTATATACATGCATACATAAAATACATTATAAAATATTAAATATAAACATAAAACATAAAAATACATCAATGTAAACGGTAGCAAGTTCGAGCGGCGATTTTAACTAATTTGTATTAGGAAAACTTATTAAAAATGAATTGTAAGCGACACCAATAAATAAATAATATTTTACTGAAAAATTAAAAAAAAATTGCATCGAAAAAAAAACATTCTAAAAAATATATCAAAACGCTTTCGACATCTTGGAAAAAAGTTATAAATATGTATGTACGTATTATCAATATATATAATTAGGATATCCTGTAGCTTAGTTTTATAATTAAGCATTCAGTTCGTGTTGTTATAAATAGTTTAACTTTTTATAAAACAATAATATTAGCTTTAAATATTTATTAGGTATACAAAAAAACGATGGATAAATAAAAATGAATATCTGCATATTAAATGAAATGTTTCGTTTTGTATATTTAAATTAATTATAAAAACATACCTTTTAACACAAAACATATAAAACTGCTTGATTAAATACGAATAGATTTAAATGCAGGTTGATAATATTAGAAATGATGTTATTCGTATTTTCGAATTTTCGTCGCCACCAAAAAACCAGCTGCATATTGCAAAACCAATGTATGGGCGTTACGCATCTTAGAGAATTTATTGGTCTTTGGTAAAGACAATGAAATAATCAAACGATTAACACGATTAAATCCACCGGACCTGCCACGCGATTTGGCAAAGGAACAAGAATTATAATCAAACAATTTAAGAGCCCATTTTGAGCGCACTTTAAATTGAGATTTTAAATAATATTTTAATATTTTAAGATTAGTGACTCAAAATTACCGGAGTAAGAGTACAACTGATGAAGTTACAACGATTTTCCCACGAATGTTATTTTGGAAGTCAGTGAGTAGCGCAAAACTACCTAACCAATTATTCTGAAATTTTTTTGGATAAATTTTTTTTTAAGAATATCTAAAATGACAATATATAACTTGTATATAAAATAAATGTCTCAACATTGCCAAAACTTTACAGCAAAAAATTTTTAAATCCATTTTAAATGTTCTTAAATGGAAACCAAATATTCGTAAATGATGTCCAATTATTATTTTTGTTTCTTTTGTCCGCATTCAAGATTATTTTGTCTTGATTCATGTTTTTAACTCAAAATACCATATTTTGATTTAGGACCATTTCTGTCTATCTTCTCTTTGCACGTCAAAAATCGATTTGTCTCCGTGGCTTTAAAGCTGGGTTTAAAAATATCGGTCAAAAAGCGACATTTGTTTGAATCTCTGAAAATTAATCCAGAGCTGTAATACCTAGCGAAAAAATAAAAGGCAAAACAAGCTGTGCTGATTTATCTGAAGATATTCTGATAAATTTCAACACTGCATTTCATAAGAAACTCTGCTCCTTATGAGATTTAATAATGGGAAATGTAGTTAAGCACTTAAAAAAAATTAACAAAAAATTTAGAAATGTACGCCCTACAAACAAGTAAAAGCTTCTATATTTGAGATTTTTTGTTTTGCCCTAAAATATAATTTTTAAAAGATGGTAAACATATTCTTATATTTTACACCACTTCACAGTTTAAATAATTCTAAAAATGACCTTAAAAAATATAAATATTTCGGTCGGGACTAACATAGTCATTAACTATGTTTTTAACAGGCAGAGCAAATTACGCCTACACATGCCAGAAAAACTATGCGTACAAACATGTCCCGCAAATTTGGAATTAAAAAAAAACGTGTAAAAAAAATCTTACAAATTAAATTTTTATTTTAACAGACAGTAAATTTATTCACCTTTTGTTTGATCTAACTTAACCCCTTTAACGCTTATACTTATCCTAATATTAACAAAAATGTACAAAATGTACAAAAACAAAAATCAAAAGGAAACTCTCTATTTTTGGCGAAAGGGCTTGAATTTTATACGAAGTCAGGTACTCCTTTCGTTTTATGAATTCAGCCAACCGATTTGGCATTTACTAGACCAATTTCGTTGTGTCCCCCACCGATATTTTATTCCATTCCTAGTGGTCAGAAATTAGAACGAGTTGAGTTGCGTATATGTGGACTGTATTAATTTTATTCTTGCCAGTTGCGAACCGTATTTGACACTGAATTGAATTTCGCAATACGACGCCGTCTTAGCGGCGTTGCCAGAAACCGAAAAGATATTATATACATGTTTTCTTGTACATAGATTAAAATATATAGAACAGAATAGAGATGGCCTTATGCGCCTATATATTAGAGATGATTAATGCTGCAAGCGTTCACGAACATCCCGGCCCGCCCTGAAACACAGTTTCTGAATGGGGCAAAACAGCAACTTTCGTGATCATCTCTCCTGTCGGGGTCTTTAATTTGAATGCTCGAACGAGGTTGTCCTTCCCTGGATAGGTTTCCAAAACCCGAGCGATGTGCCAAGATGCCGGTGGTGAATTGGACTCCTTTACGAGCACAACATCACCGGTCGAGATGTTGGGTGTTGAAGTAGTATTTTGGACGTTTCTGCAGAGTAGTAAGATACTCCTGATGCCATTTTCTCCAGAATCCTTGAAGCATAGACTGGATGCTTTGCCAATACCCTAATCGGCCCACTGGGATGTGACTCAAATCGGGATCTGGCACTGTTGTTAATGGTCGCCCAATTAAGAAGTGAGCGGGTGATAGGTAGTTGGTTTTCGTATCCGGTGTGTAGTACAAGAGGCGTGCATTTATCACTGCGCTTATTTGAGCAAGAAGTGTCCGCATCTGTTCAAAGGTGAGCGTTGAGTTTCCGGTGATTATGCGAAGATGCAGCTTGACACAACGAACTGCCGACTCCCATTTTCCCTCCCCAGTGAGGGGCTCTCGGGGGAATAAGTACCCATTGGATACCATCATCCGCTAGTGTGTTAGACACGGTGTCCTTGTGTGTCTGTGAAGAAAGCAATTCTTGCATCTCGTTGAAGGATCGCTTGGCTCCAATAAAGTTTGTGTCATTGTCACTGTAGATCTTACTGCACTTGCCACTTACCGATATAAAGCGCCGCAAGGCAGCCAAGAAGGTTTCTGTCGTCAAATCTGTAGCAAGTTCCAGGTGGATGGCCGAGGTGACCATGCAAACAAATAGGCATATGTAGCCCTTGCTGATACGTGGCTTCCGAACCTTTGCATCCTTTAGTAGTATTGGACCTGCATAGTCGCAACCAGTATATATAAATGGAAGCGCTTGTGTAATGCGTTCGCTGGGTAAATCAGACATTTGTTGCTGGGATGTGTGTTGGCGTTGACGAAAACAAGCTAAACAGTCGTGTGTTATTTTGCGAATTAGATTACGTGCTCCAAATATGCAGAATTTTTGCCGAAGAATAACAAAAAGTGAGGAAACGCCAGGGTGGTAGCAATACTGGGTGTTTTGCATCGTTTGACAACTGCGAGTGGTGCAGTCGTCCGCCTACCCTCAGCAAATCGTTTTCGTCGATTATGGGTGCCAGTTTGATCAGCTGTAATCGGTTCCTTAAGGGTTTTTTACCGAGGAGCAATTGGTAATCGTCTTTGAAACAACCTTGTGCTTGTTTTATGCACAGAATCCTTGCCTCCTTAATCTCGTCAAATGTGAGAGCGCTAGATACCCTTTTTTGGACGAGCTTGATCCAAGAAGACACTCGCTCGGTTAGTTCATCAAGTGGATGAACCGGACGTGCTTCAGCAAATGTAGCCAAACAGTTGGATTTGACTTCTCCTTGAATGCGTTTGTCTGTAAGAGATAAACCGAAACGTGAGTCGTTTAACTTTACCAGATACTGCACCTTGTCCCGTAGCCATAAAGGCCCATTCCACCACAAATGGAAGTCGATGAGATCAGAGGCCATCAGTCCCCTGGACGCATCAGTCCGCTGGGTTTGTTTTGGAATCTACGTGATGCCAAGCACTCTTTGGAATAGTGTCAAGGATTTCCGAGGTTCTGTTTCCAACAAATGTCTTGAGTTGGGCTGGCGTATACGATAACCAGGTGAGCACTATTGATGAGTCGGACCAGCCAAAAACAGTTATGTTTTTGTGGCGTAATCCAGATGTGATCGAGCGAATCAGTTGGCTGAGGAGAAGTGCGGCGCAAGGTTCCAGACGTGGCAAGGATTGTTGTTTCAGTGGAGCCACCCTTGTTTTCGCAGCTACAATGGATACCGAGATAGAGCCATCGTCATTGGTGACTCTGCTGTACACCACAGCAGCATATGCCTTGGTTGACGCATCCAAAAATCCGTGGAGTTCGATGTTGTCCGGGTCGTTGGCGACAAATCGTGGTAGTTGAAATGTTTAAAGATTGTCCAGATCTGCTCTTCACTTTAGCCAGTTGTCCGCCAGTTTAGTTGGGAGTGGGTCATCCCAATCCAAATTCAAGAGCCATAGCTTTTGGAAAAGGATTTTGAATTGGATTACAATGGGTGCCAAGAGTCCGAGAGGATCAAATATCCTCGAGACGTCGGACAAGACTTGTCTCTTTGTGCAATCAGGATTTTCAGCTAGACCGAGATTGTACGTTAGAATGTCTTTTCCAGGATGATTGTGCAGATTGTGTGTCGCTATCATCCGTTTTTATACATGGTGTAATGGATACTTATTTCCCGAGTTCAAGGTTTGCACGAGACATCAGCTGAATCAGCTCGTTCCGGTTCCGAAGTAGCTCATCCTCACTGTTTGACCCAGTAAGAACGTCATCTACATAGAAATCCTCCAGCAGGATTTTCGACGCATTTGGGTATTCCTCTTGATGATCGACAGCAAGTTGTTGCAGCACTCGCACAGCCAGGAATGGTGCGCATGAAGTTCCGTAGGTTACAGTGCACAATTGGAAGTGCTTGATGGGATCGGATGGATCTTCTCTCCAAACGATTTTCTGGAAGTTTCTGTGCTTTTCGTTGACCCATATCTGGCGGAACATTTTTACGATGTCCGCTGAGAATGCAAATATGTACATTCGAAAACGAAGGCACACAGCGAATAGATCGCGCTGGATACTGGGACCTGTGAACAGGGTGTCATTTAAAGCCTTACCATTGGCGTCGCGAAAAGATCCATCGAAAACCACTCGTAGCTTCCGACCCAGCACTGGGTGGTGTGGTAAATAAAACTGATTTCCAGTAGCGTTTTCCTCAGGTGTCACCTCCCGCATGTGCTCCAGATTTGTGTATTCCCGCATAAAGTATACGTACTGTGTACGCAGCTGCTCGTTCCGTTGCAGCCGCCGCTCAACTGACTTAAAGCGTGTGAGCGCTCCTTGTAGAGTTTCTCCGAAATCGGGGTTTTCAGTGTTGAATGGAAGATCCACGATATACTTCCCGTTTTCATCGCGACTGTGAGTGGCGAGAAAGTTTTCCAATTGCCAAAACTTCTGAAGCGTTGTAGTCAGTGCAATAGCGTTGCTTGGATTTGATGTGATAAGTGAAGTTATTACCCATCCGAACACCGAAGAAATGGCGATAAGATTACCCTTGTTGTCTGGCTATCTGGGCAAGATTCCCAATAGCCGGTGTATTCGCTTGGACATGTAGAAGGGAGTGATGATTTCCCCTGCATTGCCTTCATTTGTATGTCGACTTGCATTTGCTGACTCCATGACCAGGTCGCAAGCAGTTGTAGCACAGTGATTTATCCTTTACGAATGATCGCCTCTGCGTCCCGGGCATATCCAAGAACAGCTGACAGTTATACAGAGTGAGTTCTGTTGAATTACATTTGGTGCAGCCACTGCCTTCGACCGCAACCATCGATTGTGTGACCCTTTTTGGTTTTTCTGCATGTGTTGTTGTCTTACTACAAGTCGCAAGCTCCCTTTTACTCAGTTCCAGTTCCTCGCAACGAGAATCTAGAAATTTGAAGAATTCCTCGAGAGTGGGGGAATCTGTGTCCATGCTGCGCTCAATCCACCTGCGCCGCGTGTCGGCGTCAAGTTTATCCAGGGCCAGATAGATGATCCAGCAATCGCGTCCCATCTGGTTGGCTGCATCCAATCCGCGAATAATTTCGTTTGCTCCGTCTGACACCTTCTGTAGAATTGATGCATCTACCTTTGAAGTTGTTGGTAGGCTCATAAACTGCTCCAAAAATAAGTTTACAATGTGGCGTGGACGATTGTATCTTTCCTTCAGATGTTCCCAAGCGGTGTTGTAAGCTGTTTCCGAAATGGCCAAGTGCCGTACCAAGTTGGCAGCCTCATCAACAATAAGTGTTTTCAAGTGATGGAACTTCTGGGTGTTGGACAAATGTTGCTTGTTATGAATTGTGCTTTCATAAATGTCTTGAAAAGAGGGCCATTGTGTAGTTGCCAGAGAACGGTTTGATTTGAATTTTCGGCAATTCACTCAGATTGGAATTCGCCGCATGTACCGAACTTGAATTCGCCAAAGAGACGTGACCACCAACATGAACCGGCGTGCTCGAATGAGCCTGATTTGCAGCCAGTCGCTCAAATAGTTGTTGGTTTTGTTGGAGCGGCTTTTCACCAATGCTTTTAATTGTTCCATAGCAAAGAATTAACCTGAGAATCAAAGCACTTCACTAACTGTCGAAGAATCCGGAACGAAGGACCAACAATATGGTCAGAAATTATAACGAGTTGAGTTGCGTATATGTGGACTGTATTAATTTTATTCTTGCCACTTGCGAAGCCTATTTGACACTAAATTGAATTTCGCAATACGACGCCGTCTTAGCGGCGTTGCCAGAAACCGAAAAGATATTATATACATGTTTTCTTGTACATAGATTAAAATATATAGAACAGAATAGAGATGGCCTTATGCGCCTATATATTAGAGATGATTAAAGCTGCAAGCGTTCACGAACACCTAGACCATCACATTTTTTTAGCATATCCTTTGATGTAATGGTGTGCTGTCGGATCCCGCGATCCTGGAGCTCCCACAAATGCTCAATGGGATTGAGATCTGGGGACTGCGGTGGCGAATTTAACTGGTTTCTTACAATATAGAGCCCCCAAGGCTTCGTATTCATGGCACAATGCTTTGGGTCGTTGTCCTGTTGGAACTAAAAGGACAGGAATAGATCGACTCTCTTGGTGATGCTGATCAAGAATATATATACCTTATAGGGTCGGAGATGTCTCCTTCACTGCGTTGCACACTTTTGACCAATATTATAATACCCTCTGCAAGGGTATAACAAATAAACAAACTTTGATTTACAGTTATCGATGCCAAAACTGCAATTTAAAAGCTTTTAATAACGTTATTTTCTAATTTCTTTTTTTTTGTTCGCATACTTTTTCTGATGCGAAGTCGGGTCATTTAGTACATTATTCTTAATAGCAGGAAAAGTATGTGTTCGAAATGTAATAATTACATCAAACGAGAGGTAAATAAATGTGTTATCAGCTAAAATAAAAATGAAATGTTTAAGATTTTTTTTCAACATTTTTTTAAATTCCAAAGTTGTGGGACATGTTTGTACGCATACTTTTTCTGGCATGTGTATATACATTTCTTACCCTATGACTGCCTGAACCTTAGAACTTGCACAGTTGCGACTTAATAAATCCTAAAACAAGAAAGGAAAGCTAACTTCGGGCGGAGACGAAGTTGAAATACCCTTGCAAAATATTCTGTAAATTATATTCTCCAAAATTATTCATATGATGCATTTTAACACTCATAAAAAATCCCAACTTCCTAACTTCAAAAACACCAAAGTTATGGCATTTCCAATCGTTCAGTTACATGACTGCTATAGGATATTGTCGGCTGATCCTTATGAAATTTTGGAGGTCAGTTTGATTTTCCAAATATAAAACCCATAGAAAATCCCAACTTCCTAACTTTACAAACACCAAAGTTATGGCATTTCCGATCAATCAGTTATATGACGGCTATAGGATACAGTCGGCCGATCCTTATGAAATTTGGTAGGCCAGATTAATTGGCCAAATATAAAACCCATAGAAAATCCCAACTTCCTAACTTTACAAACACCAAAATTAAGGCATTTCCGATCAATCAGTTATATGGCAGCTATAGGATACAGTGGGCCGATCCTTACGAAATTTGGTTGGTCGGATTGATTGGCCCATAGAAAATCCCAACTTCCTAACTTTACAAACACCAAAGTTATGGCATTTCCAATCGTTCAGTTATATGGCAGCTATAGGATATAGTCGGCCGATCCTTGGTAGGTCGGATTGATTGGCCAAATACAAAACCCAAAGAAAATCCCAACTTTCTAACTTAACAAACACCAAAGTTATGGCATTTACGATCAATCAGTTATATGGCAGCCATAGGATATAGTCGGCCAATCCCGGCCGTTCCGACTTATATACTGCGTGCAAAGGAAAGAAGGGTGTGTGCAAAGTTTCAATTTGATATCTTTAAAACTGAGAGACTAGTTTGCGTAGAAACAGACAGACGGACAGACGGACATGCTTATATCAACTCAGGAGGTGATCCTGTTCAAGAATATATATACTTTATAGAGTCGGACATGTCTCCTTCACTGCGTTGCACACTTTTGACCAAAATTATAATACCATCTGCAAGGGTATAACAAGAAAGGAAAGCTAACTTCGGGCGGAGCCGAAGTCGATATACCCTTGCAGAATATTCTGTAAATTATATTCTCCAAAATTATTCATATGATGCATGCTTAATACTCATAAAAAATCCCAACTTCCTAACTTTACAAACACCAAAGTTATGGCATTCCCGATCAATCAGTTATATGGCGGCTATAGGATATAGTCAGCCGATCCTTATGAAATTTGGTAGGTCGGATTGATTGGCCAAAAATAAAACACAGAAAATCCCATTCCTAACTTTAAAAACACCAAAGTTATGCCATTTCCGATCGTTCAGTTATATGGCAGCTGATAAAGTAGCCCGATCTGGCTCGTTCCGACTTATATACTACCTGCAATAGAAAGACAACTTTTGGGAAAGTTTCAAGCAGATAGCTTTAAAACTGAAGGACTAGTTTGCGTAGAAACGGACGGACAGACAGACGGACATAGCCAGATCGACTCTCCTGGTGCTGCTGATCAAGAATATATATACTTTATAGGGTCGGAAATGTATACTTCACTGCGTTGCAAACTTTTGACTGAAATTATAATACCCTCTGCAAGGGCATCATAAAATAACTACAACTATGAACATATGTATGTATGTACAAATTAATTAATTCCTTATTCAGGTTTTTACTTAAGACGCGCGGTACTGCGCGAATGAGAAGACTTAGGTTTCGAGAGGCGATGACCGTCGCGATTTATTTCCAAAATTCAACTAAATACTAAATGCATAAATTCTTATAACGATAGCTAGCCCTATGCCCTGAAAGTGCTGACCCGGCGCCCCGTGTCTGGTGTTGGGTAGCCGTCGGTTTCGTCGCAGTGCATTGCCCGCAAAAACCGCTGACCGAAGCTTGGGCTTCTGGTACAGTCGTTGTGCAATATCCGCAGGTGTCGCTGGCTGTGCATTATTCTCATGCCGGCTACGCGTGATCAGCTTGGCAACTTCTCTGTTGCCGGGTGACCGTGTTAACTCCTCAACCGCTTAGATGAAGGACGTCCTCGGACTTCTTGAAACCGTCAATAATAACTTGAAGGTCATGCTGGCGACGAACTCGCTGGCGTCTTTGGTAGAGCTTGAAAATGATAAAGCAGATGGCGAAGAAAGCGATCGCGGCCACTCCAGATATTATAGGCCGGTTTACCAGTCTCTTTTCCATTTCGCCAAAGTATCGTAGGTTTTCTATGTTTAATTTCTGTAAGTATGGTAAACTCAGTATTTCCTGATAATCTGTAATGTTAAGGACCGTTGATGCAGCGGGTGGTGGGAAATTTTTTTACGTAGCTCTTCAAGTTTCGGTATAAGGTGTTAATTACTTTTACCTCCTCGTCGAATGTAACGAGGAACGTTCCAGTTACCAGTTGTCCATTGACCGTAGCTGTTCCGTCATTGAGAATAATAACGCCGTCATCGATGATTGTTAGTGGCTCGAGGTGGCTGGTGCGAGTCGAACAGTGTGCGTTGCCTCCTGAGTGGAGTTGTTGTGCGCATGTTGCATAGGGCATTTCTCTGCAGAATGTTGTCGTAAGGGCAGCGCTGCAGTTTCTAATCGGCATGATTTTGTTACCGCAGTCAGATATACTATTGCCTTCAGCAAAATTTAGAATAGTGCCGTTGTGTTCAACGGGGTGCAAGATTATTTTCTTACAAGCTATGTAGGGCTTAGGATATTTTAATATAAAGTGTAAAAAGTTATTATTTAATAAAACGTTAATTTGAGCTACTTCCATTAAATCGGTTATAGTAACATTTGTGGAATGTTCATTGATTAAGTTTTGTAAGTCATTTGAGTCTAAAATCGCGGGGTTGATTATTCCAATTTTTGCAAGAGTAACCGACAACATTAAGGCTTCGAGTTCGGAAATAATAATTCTATTTCTTGATAGCAAGTTCTCATATAAATTTTCTGTATTTATCTGTTTTGCTTTTGCATTTTTTACTAAAATGTTTACCGTGTTCGTTAGGATGCTTATTTGTTCCTGGGTCTTTGTGTTAATATTTATTTGTCTACTTTCTGATTCTATGAGTTCTTTCTGCCTAAATTTAATGTTCTCAAAGTCATTAAAATCTGGAGTACCGGCTACGATTTTTAATGCGGTGCCTAATAAATTTATGCTTCTAGCGTGTCTATGATGAACATTTACGGTATCTATGAGAGTTTTAATGTGTCGTAAATCTGAGTCTAATATTTGCGTCATATGTGACTGGGGGAAATGGTTTCTCATTTCTTCTGTTTTCTTAACTATTTCCGGGTACATGGTTAAGTTGGTTGAGTGTTTGAGGTATTGGAAGTCTCTCCAAATAGTCACAAGCCCGTCTATGATTGGTATGTAATTTGAGGTCGTGTAGTCGGTCATTTTAGCTTCTATTGGTACGGCGAGGAGTAGAATCATCCAAATCCTAGTGTGTCGAAGATAAAAATAAAAAGAAAAATAAGTTTTATTGTAAGTACCTCAAATTGTCCTTATGGACCACCCTCCCTTTTATTAAGACTGTGGTCCCCAAGTCTGCTTCGACGGTTTCCTCGGAGTACAAATCTGAAATTTTTTTTCCCAACCTCTTATTTGATTTTACAAGAACCTTGTCTCCTACCTGAAAATTTCTGTCTTGTCTTGTTTTGTTCAATCTTTGTAGTTGAATGTTCTGGGCATTTAAGACTTTATCCCTAATTTCTGTGTTAAGCTCAATGGTCGATGAGTGTATTATTGTATTCTATAGCCGCGAGAAGTATTAATTCAACAGTGTCTTCAATACTTCTTTCAATTTTTAAGCACCGTGCAATTTCTGTCAGTGTACTGTGGAATCTTTCCACTTGTCCGTTCGATGTACTATGAAGTGGCGGTGCATTAACGATTTGTACGTTAAACGGTTACTTAAAAGGGACTTAATTGTTTCGGATTTAAAAGAAGGCTCATTATCGCAATATATTGTTTTTGGTCGTCGATAGAAATTTATAAGTTGTAAGATCGCGGTTTGTATGTCTGCAATGGTTCTGGAAGCAATTGGTTGGACAATTGAAAATTTTGAAAATTTATCTACACAAGTAAGAAAGTATTTTTTGTCGGTCGAAAATATGTCAATATGTAATATTTCACCCGTATATGAGGGAATCTGTTTCTGAGGGTGTCGATCATATTTTGCCTTCCTGCAAATTTTACAATTTGCGACGACCTGATTTGCATTATGAGTCATTTTCGGAAAAAAATAGTCCTGCATTATCTGCTTCACGTTTTCCTGTCCAGCTCTATGAGCCCTGTTATGTTCTGACACAGTAATTTCTTTTTGTTCGTTTTTGTCTAAGATTTCGGTCACCATGCGGTTTGTGTAACGAAAAGAGGTTGTCGGAAATGTTTCTATTAATTTATGCTGGATAAATGCCAGTACTGGCAGTTCGCAAAAAATTGCATTGATTACGTCCTTCTTGACCACATCACATGTTTTCTGCATAAGTTTTCCCTATCCGAGAAATATAAGAGATGCCGAGTCTTTTCACCAAACATAATGACCGTTCTAACTGAAGCAGTTCCGCTTTCTTCTATTATTATTTGGTTCCGAAAGCAGTTGACCGGCTTGTCCGTTTTTTCGATGGTGTAGGTTAGTGATAATTCGCTATGTATTGTGGCAATATCTGACTGCGCATCTTCTTCTAGCGAGTGAATGTGCTGTCGGGACAGCGCGTCAGCAACGTAGTTCTCTTTTCCGGGCTTGTAAAAAATTTGTGCATTGTGCTCGTCAATGAAAGCTTTCCAGCGCTTAATTTTTGCGTTTGGATTGCGATCTGAGACGGCGAAAGTTAGTGGTTGGTGGTCAGTAAAAATGTTTAAATTTTTACGCCGTATAGGTAATTTCTGAGGCTCTTTAAGGCCCACACAATTGCCAACAACTCTCTTTCGCTTGTTGCAAAATTTAGTTCCCTGTCTTTTAAAGTTCGTGAAATCATGGTTATGGGTTTTCCGTCCTGTGATAAGACTGCTCCCAAACCGAAAGACGAAGCATCTGTCGTTAAGTCAAAGGTTTTTTTATAATTTGGATATAATAACATTACGTTTTCTGACGCGAGAACATTCTTAAGCTTCTCAAATACCTGGCGCTGATGTTCATCAAAGTTAATGGGTATTTTTTTTGATTGACCTGCGCTTACTTTGCCACTCTCTCCTTTTCGGATGTCACTAATAGGTTTTGCAATAAATGCAAAGTCCTTAATAAAACACCTATAGTAACTTGCTAATCCAAGGAATGATCTGACCTTAAATAATGTGGTTGGTTGCTCGTAGTTACGAACTGCATCTACTTTGCTAGGGCATGTTCTTATGCCTTCTCGTGAAACTACGAAACCTAAATACTGTACGCTTTCTTTAAAGAAATTAGATTTTTCACGCAAAACCCTGATGTTGGCCTCATATAAATTGTCCAAGACCCATGCTATGTGTTTCACATGATCGTGCATATTTTCTGAAAAAATAATTACGTCATCGACATACACATAGCATGATTTCCCTATTTGTTCTCTGAGCACATCATCGATGGCTCTCTGAAAAATGCTGGGCGCATTCTTCAATCCAAAGGGCAGTGTGCAAAATTCATATTTCCCATTTCCTACTGAGAAGGCCGTTTTCTTTCTGTCGTTTTCGGCGAGAAGTATCTGGTGGAAACCAGACTTCAAATCCAATATGGTAAAGTGTTTCGCCCTCCCTAAATTTGCCAGGATAAAAACAACATTCGGGATAGGGTATTTGTCGTCTATTGTCTTTAAGTTAAGTTTTCGGAAGTCTATTACTAGGCGTTTTTTTGTGTTTCCCTGCTCATCGGTCCCTTTTTTATCTACAACCCAAACAGGGTTGTTATACGGAGACCGAGATGGTCGGATTATGCCGTCTCGTAACATGGCTTTTGTTTCTTTATTTACAAAGTCGGACACACCCATCGGGTATGGGTACAATTTTAAATATATTGGGTCTTCGTTCTCTGTCCGGATAGTACCAATGATATTAGTATTGTAAGGCAGCGCCTCGTTCGGCTCTGCGAATACGCCTGTGCGATTTCCCAACATGTCCTGGAATTTTTCTGAAATTTCCTGCGGTACCTCAATATCCTCAAACTTTGTAAAATTAACATTTGCACATTTTAAAAATTTAATTTCTTCTGCACTGCTATTAGTTATTAATTTCTTGTCTTTTAGGTCGAGTACGACATCAGTTTTTATACCCTTGCAGAGGGTATTATAATTTCAGTCAAAAGTTTGCAACGCAGTGAATGAGACATTTCCGACCCTATAAAGTATATATATTCTTGATCAGCATCACCAGAAGAGTCGATCTAGCCATGTCCGTCTGTCCGTCCGTCTGTCCGTGTGTCCGTCCGTCTGTCCGTCCGTCTGTCCGTCCGTCCCTCAGTTTTAAAGCTATCTGCTTGAAACTTTCTCAAAAGTTGTCTTTCTATTGCAGGTAGTATATAAGTCGGAACGAGCCGGATCGGGCGACTATATCATATAGCTGCCATATAACTGAACGATCGGAAAAGCCATAACGTTAATGTTTTTAAAGTTAGGAAGTTGGGATTTTCTATGAGTTTTATTTTTGGCCAATTAATCCGACCTACCGAATTTCATAAGGATCGGACGACTATATCCTATAGCCGCCATATAACTGATTGATCGGAAATGCCATAACTTTGGTGTTTGTTAAGTTAGGAAGTTGGCCAATTAATCTGACCTACCAAATTTCATAAGGATCGGCCGACTATATCCTATAGCTGCCATATAACTGATTGATCGGAAATGGCATAACTTTGGTGTTTTTAAAGTTAGTGTTCAAACATGAACACGTCTAAATATAAATATAGCAGGCACTTGTATAAAACAAGATATACACACAACATGTAAAATGACCTCCTGCGGAACGGTCACATAATGTCATTGAGTACACATAAGTGCTATCAGGGTAGTTGTGATCTCCCTTATCGCACTTAAGAATGTTTTCCCAATTTAGGGGTAAACAAGACACTCCATGGGTTATTAGAAATAAGATAATAATCCCAATTATAAGATTTTATGAGCTCGTGCATGTCACATTGTAAATCGATCCAGAGCCAGAATTTACGATCTGTTACCTAAACCATGCGAGGGAACAGTTGTTTGCACTTGTAATCTGTAAGTGCAGACCACTTGAGCCTCCAAATATAATCACTTAAAAATGTTTCCTACACTACACAAAGGACTTGTGCGGGGGTCAAAATATAGCTCCCCCGCCCAGGGCAAAACAGATACGGTCTCTGCGTAGGCCATAGATAAGAATAGAATACGAATCACACCAATGTTACTTGTTACTTGTTACTTCATGAAATAAAAACAGTTTGAAATTATAACTCAGCAAATGTAGACGTCTTTTATTAGAACGCTCTAACATTTTGGTCCTTCGAGGCACTCTGTAGTTTTCCCCCACCAGTGGTAAGAGACTCAGAGTTTTTTGAAACCAGCACCTTAGAGTCTGATTTGTTGCGAGTGCACGGTCAGCTAAAGGTTGCAAAACAAATAATACTCGTGTTTTCCCCCATCAGTGGTAAGAGACCGAGAATATACAAATTTACAAGTTTGAATCTTGTTAAAAAAAAAAAAAATATAAGTTAATAAGCCAAACGGGGACACAAAAAATTCTGCGAAATTACACGGGTGTGTTACGCGACGTGGGCGTTACCAAGGCCAGAAACATTGGTTAATTGTTAAAAAAAAAAAAAGGTGTTCGGTTAAACGGGAACAGTGTTTTAAAAGGACGAACAATAGCTCGAACCTAAAGTGGTTACAATCAAAATAAATAAATAAACAACCACAACAACCAAGTCTCAACAACAACGACATCGAAGTAACAACCAAATCTCGCCGACAAGTAACAACCAAATAAAGGACATCGAACCAACAACAACGACATCGAAGTAACAACCAAATCTCGCCGACAAGTTACAACCAAATAAAGGACATCGTAGCAGCAACAACCCAGTCTCAACAACAACGACATCGAAGCCACAATCTCGCAGACGTCATCGAAACAGCAGATAAGTTAACGTTTAAAAATATTTTTTCGTAACAAAACATATAAGAAATAGATTATAAGAATATAAGTATAAAAAGACCTAAATACCATATTTAAATATTAAAAAAAAAAATGTTGTCCGAAACCATTATAAAGTTCCTTGAAGCACAGGCAAGCTTAACAAGAGAAATTAGAGTAATTGAAGCAGGTCAATTAACAAGTGAAAGCATTTCAAAATTAGATAGCCTCAAAGCTAGATTTGTTGCAAATCATGCATCATTATTGAAATGTGGAGTAGTCGATCATGACTATTTTAACAAAAAGTGTTTGAGGAGATTTGTAGGGTTGTTGAAAGCCTAAAAAATAAATTTGCAAATTTAAAAGTTGGTTCTGAAACCAAAATGGTAAAGGTAGCAGAGAGTGACCCAAACAAATTGGCGGAGGTGTTCGACCAAAATGTCGAACAATTAAACAATTATTTAAAGGAAACCATTAACGAGCTCAATAAAGCTAGCCGTGAAGACTGCTTACTAAGAGCTAATAAAATAGAATTTTTATGGAATAGAACAAGCAGTAAAATAAAGGAGTTCTGCAAAAGATATGAACACAACATATCATTCGACGAAACTGTCGAAGAGTTAGAATTTGACGTTAAAAACGTGTTAGACATCCTAGACGAAAGGATAAATTCTTCCGATGTGAGCATAGGAAGTAATAATGGGGTATTGGTAAGGGATAGAGTTGATGACCTTCCCCTGTTACCAAAAATACAAGTTCCCACATTTTCTGGAGAAGGAAAAGAGTGGGACTTATTTTCTGAATTATTTAAAGAAATAATTCATAATAGAGATGATCTGAGCTCATCTCTAAAATTTAATTATTTGAAAACCGCTCTTAAAGGAGAGGCAAGGAGTATGGTTGCTCACTTGCTGACAGGTTCTGCCGAAAATTATACTGCCGCTTGGGAACTATTAACCAAGCGGTATGAAAATAAGAGAAAAATATTCTCAGATCAGCTAAATCGTTTGATCGAGTTGCCCATTCTAGACAACGATTCAGCAAAACAGATTAAATGGTTTATTGATTCAATAAATGAATCAATTCATTTAATCAGAACAAAAGCAAATTTAAGTGAGGATGTTGATGTGATTTTCGCACACATTATCATCCGAAAATTCAACAGGGAAGCGCTTCAATTATACGAAACGCATATAAAAAAAACTAAGGAAATTCAATTACTAGGCGATGTAATGGAATTTTTAGAGCAACGTGTGAGTTCTCTTAGCTCAACAATAAATGAGGAAAAGAAAGTTTTTAAAAAAGTGGTAAATACCACTGTTAAGGAAAGTTGTCTACTTTGTAAAATGGTTGGACACTTTGTAACAAATTGTTATAAGTTTAGGGGAATGAGTCCGATAGAAAGAGTGTATCAGAAAACAGCGCTTGTGCAACAGATGCTTTAAGCATTCTGTTTTCAAGAAGTGTAACTCGGAATATTTATGCTCAATTTGCAAAAAACCGCATCACACCATGCTCCATGTTTCGACTGAAAAAAGAGAAAAAGTAAACACCTGTGTTACTAAGGAACAAGCATTTCTAGCTACCGCATTGATTAAGGTAAAATCAAATAAAGGTGGCTATGAAAACCTAAGGGCATTAATTGATAGTGGATCGCAGTGCACCATTATTTCAGAAGAAGCTGCGCAAATATTAAATTTATCTCGTAAACAAACTATCACCGAGGTTAGTGGAGTGTCCTGTTCAGACACTTGTACTTCAAAGCACAAAGTTAATTTAAGTATAAAGATGCGCGACGATACAAAAAATCCCCTGAATATTGAAGCTATCATTCTTCCAAAAAAAATAATGAAGGCTTTACCGATCAAAACTTTAGATGTTGACAAGTCAAAGTGGACGAAATATACGTTGGCGGACCCTCACTTTAATAAACCAAGTAGGGTAGATATTATAATAGGAGTTGATTTATATCCCTATATAGTAAAAGATGGAGTAGTTAAAATAGACGGACTACTAGGACAGAACACTGAATTCGGATGGATTATATCTGGTTGTACAAAATCTAAAGGTACAAAATTAATTGTGGCTACTACTATGGAAGTAGGAGATTTAGAGAGGTTTTGGGAAATGGAAAATGATGATAATGACATTGAGGAAGAAATTTGCGAAAGACATTTCTTAGAGACCACTAAAATAGATAAAAATGGGAGATATGTGGTCAAAATTCCATTTAAAAATGAAAAAGAATTAGGAGACTCCAAAGCGCAAGCCATAGCGCGATTTTATAACTTAGAAAGAAAACTAAATAAAAATATAAAACTTAAAGAAAATTACATAAAATTCATGCATGAATATATTGACTTGGGACACATGATAGAGACCAAGAAAGAAGGAAAATATTATTTACCCCATCAAGGTGTTGTAAGGAAATCTAGCCTTACAACAAAATTAAGGGTAGTTTTCGATGCCTCAGCGAAAACTACAAACAATAAAAGTCTAAATGACATTATGTGGGTTGGACCAAGGGTCCAAAAAGATATCTTTGATATCATCGTCAAATGGCGTAAATGGCCATTTGTATTATCAGCGGACATTGAAAAAATGTACCGGCAAATAAACATGGATAAAGAAGATCAAGATTATTTGCACATTATTTGGAGGGACTCTCCAAACAAAAAACTAAAAAATTACAAACTAACAACAGTTACTTACGGTACAGCATCAGCACCCTATTTAGCTACAAGAGTGCTTGCTGAAATTTCGAATAAATCCGAAAAATCGTCAATAACAGATATAATTAAAAATGATTTTTATATGGATGACCTAATGACAGGTGCTAATTCCATACAGGAAGCCAAAGAACACGTAGAAAATATAACCTTTGAATTAGAAAAGGTAGGCTTCAATCTTAGAAAATGGATTTCCAATGTCTCAGAAATAGTTGAGACACTGGAAAGCAAAGAAGAAAATAAAATATTACAGATTCAAGAAAATGAATCTATAAAAACACTGGGTCTTCAATGGGAACCTGTTAAAGATGAATTTAAATTCAATTTTAACAGTGAACCCTGTACTAAAATTAATAAGCGAGTAGTGTTATCAACACTTGCAAAAATGTATGACCCTTTAGGCTGGTTATCTCCAGTGACAATAATAGGAAAATTATTTATGCAACAGCTTTGGTTAACAGAGCAAAAATGGGATCAGAACTTGTCAGATTCAGATGCCAGTAAATGGAAAAACTTTATAAAAATTTTACACTTCTTGAAAGTATAAGAATTCCAAGGTGGGTGAAATCCCAAGATAAAATGCCAATTCAAATTCATGGATTTTCTGATGCGTCCGATAAAGCATACGCAGCTATTGTATATGCTAAGGTGGGAACCTCTTTGATGATTATAGCTAGCAAAAGCAAAGTTAATCCGAAGAAAAATCGAAAAACTATTCCTAAACTAGAACTTTGTGCTGCACATCTCCTGTCGAAATTAATAGATAGAGTTAGGACAGCAATTGGAAGTCAAACAAAGGCATATGGTTGGAGTGATTCAACAATCACACTTGCATGGATTAAAAATGGGAATAATAAAGACAAATTTATTCGACGGCGAACCGACGAAATAAGGAAAATTAAGGAGATCGAGTGGAGACATGTTCGATCAGAAGACAACCCAGCAGCAGTGCTGCCAGTTTAGCTATTTAGTTGCTAGATCTAGCAACTTTTGAAAAAATTTGCAACTTTTTTTTCGATTTGCTATTAGCAACAAACTAGCAACTTTTCATTTTTTTTTTAGCAAATTTAGCAACTTTTTACAAAACTTAACATTTTTTTTTTTTTTTAATCATTTTGAACTTTTTCATACCTATTCCAATTTACTGAACCAATTACGATCGAAAATGGTTCACAAAGATATCGGAACTAATTTTTAACTCAGTGGTTCAATCATATGAACACTGTTGATCACTTTTGTGCTGTGTTGTGTCGGTAAAGATGCCAAAAATTTATAAACAACATTTTCGGGATGCCTGGCTGTGCGACGACGAGTTTAAGGAGTGGATTCGCAAGGACTGCACGGACACTAACAGGGCCTATTGTGCGTATTGCAAATCCACAATAGGAGCGAAACTTTTTGAGATCCGACACCATGCCGCATCAAAAAAACACGTGGCTGCGATGGGCGCTGTTACTCAAAAAAATAAGTTGCCCTTCCTTCAAAAGTCCACGAAAACGGAGGAACAAGAAGCGGCACTATGCCTATACATTGCAAAACACACGGCGATGGCAACAAGCGATCATTTGTCGAAATTGTGTGTGGAGCAGTTTTCTGCTTGCAAAGCTGCTGCAAATATAAAATTGGAAAGAACCAAGTGCACCTACATTATTAAAAATGTACTTGCAGTGCATTTTATGGACGACTTACGCTCTGACATCGGAAACGCCGCTTATAGCCTTCTGTTGGACGAGTCCACTGACATTGGTGTGACAAAAATTCTTGGTAAGCTTTTTGTCTCAGTATATATACATATATAATAATGTACATACATATATGACAACTGTATTTTTAAATGTTTTTAAATCTTCAGGAGTCGCTATAAATTACTTTAGTAAGACTAAATGGGAGTTGGTGTCTACATTTTTAAGCCTAGTAGAACTCGAAGCTGGAGATGCTATTTCTATAGCAGATGCTGTTAAAAAGTTATTATTAAAACATAATATCAAAATAGAAAATATGGTCGGAATTGGTACCGATAACGCTAGTGTTATGACGGGCTCAAAAAAAGTGTCTTCACAGAGCTAAAAAGTCAGTTCCTTCCCTGAAACTCTTAAAATGTGTTTGCCATTCAGTACAGCTAGCCGTTACAAAGTCTTGCAAAAGAGTATTACCGGAAAGCTTAGAGTTTCTTGTGCATGAGACTTACTCATGGTTTTCAAAAAGTTCGAGTCGTCAAATTCATTATAAAAAAGTATACCAATCTATAAATGGTGATGAGGTATACATACAAACATATGTATTAACAAAAATTAATCCATATTGTGATTGTCCATTACTAATATATTAACGGTTGACAGATATGGTAGAGCTTAGAGTTGTTGTGGGTACTTACTATTTATGTTTAATTTTTAAATTTTCGAAGATTATACTAATCGATTTTTCTTCATCACGTTAGAATCCTTTGAAAATACCGAGAGTATCTGACACGAGGTGGTTGTCAATAGAGAGTGCAGTTTCCCGAATAGTAGATCAGTGGACAGAGTTAAAGCTCCATTTCGAGTTAGCAGCTACTGTGGAAAAATGCCACAAGGCTCACATTCTCAACGGTCTATATAAGGATGAAATAAATTATCTGTATCTGGTGTTTTTAAAACCCATTCTAAAAGACATGCAAAGCCTTAACAAAAACTTTCAAAGCCGAAGTGGAAACCCAACCCAATTACTTTCGGATGTAATAGTTGCGATTAATACACTAAAATCCAAAATAATACCACCTGATTGTGAAATAAACATTTTAAGAGATGATTTGGAAAACGCAGCAGGTCCAAATTTGTATTTGGGCTATGCTTTTGAAACAAAGCTCAAAGAGACCCAATTCCGATCGCAAGAGACTGAAGTTAGGAAAATTTGCATGAATTTCATAAAAGAGTTAATAATCCAACTTCGCGAAAGGTATTATGGTTATTTTTTATCATGTTACATATGTACACATCTATATAACTCCCTTTTTTTAGATTGCCAGAAAATATTGAAATAATGAAACGTGTAAATTTGTTTTCCGTTCAATATATACTAAGGCCTTCAATGAGAAAGGACATTGTCGAAGTCTTGGAATATTTCGAATGTAAAAACATTGATGATATCAACTACCAAATTGATAAAATTCAATTTATTAAATGGGAATTTATAGAGGACACCAGCAAATTTTGGGCGGAAGTCCTAAAATACAAGGACGCTGCAAACAACAACACCTTTAAAGATTTAGCGGAATTTGCACTAAAAATTCTTTCGTTGCCATGGTCAAATGCAGAAGTAGAGCGTATATTCTCTCAAATGAATTTAGTGAAGAGCAAATTACGCAACGCCATGAGCCTTACAACATTAAATGCGATATTATATATAAGGTTAGTTATACATTCCAATAATTTAAATAAAAATTGAAAATAATAAACTTCAATTATTTTAACAGGTATGGATTACAGAGGCAAGAAAAATGTTGCCCTAATTATGTTCTTCCGAACAAATACCTGGCGCAAATCACTGGCAGTGAAAAGTATTTGGATTCAAGTGAAGCTGACGAATTGGATAACATTATAAGCATTCTTTAATTAAGTTATATATAATTGATACTATTTTGAAATCATGTTCCTTTTAATTTTATTTTGTATTTTTAATTTCATATTTTTAATTTTTGTTCTCTTTAAATATAATAATATATAATATAATCATACTTATTAAAACACAGAAAGCTCGTTATTTATTTGTATTTTAAATTTCTATATTTTCCTTAAATATATGCATAATTAGTTTAAAAGTTAAATGTAACTGGTCTAGCATTTTTTTTGGCTATTTTCGACGAATTTTTAGCAATTTCTAGCAACTTTTTTTCAAAATCTAGCAATTTCTGCTTGGGAGTTTCTGGCAGCACTGCCCAGCAGACGTAGCATCAAGGGGAATAACACCGAAAAAATTATTAGAATGTGAAATTTGGTGGAACGGACCTCAATGGTTAGCCAAGTCGGAAAAATACTGGCCAATGGAGGATGAAGCAGATAGTATTATTGTCAGCACTACCTTAATAAAGAAACCAAGCCACTTTATACTATCACTAATAAAAAAGTACTCCTGTATGCGTAAATTGGAAAGAGTTATTGCATATACCCTAAGATTTATTGAAATTAAATTAAAAAATAAATCATTTCCCGCATATCTAACAGTAAATGAAATAAAGTTAGCAAGCGTTTTAATAATTAAAAAACAACAAGAAATTCAGTTTAGTTCGGAGATAATTTGCTTAAAGCTTAAAAAAGATATTCAAATTAAAAGTAAAATTTAAGGATTGAATCCATTTTTGGATAAAGACGGACTATTAAGAGTAGGAGGTAGATTACAGAACTCCAGCGCCGAATTTCATACAAAACATCCGATAATTCTAGATAAGTGTCATTTAACTTCACTAATTATCAAAAATTCACATAGAGAAACATTACACGGCGGAATTAATTTGATGCGAAATTATATTCAAAGAAAATTTTGGATATTCGGGTTAAGGAACAGCTTGAAGCAATACTTGAGGCAGTGTGTCAAATGTGCAAGATATAGACAACTTACGGCAGAACAAATTATGGGAAATTTACCAAAGCATAGAGTTACTATGGCCCACCCGTTTTTAAATACTGGGGTAGACTATGCTGGCCCATATCAGATAAGATGCTCAAAGAATCGAGGTCAAAAATCCTATAAAGGTTATATTGCTGTGTTTGTTTGCATGGCAACGAAGGCTATCCATTTAGAAGTTGTTAGCGATTTGACTTTAGATGCCTTTTTAGCTGCGCTGAGTAGATTCTTTTCCAGAAGAGGAAAATGTGCAAAAATGTTTTCTGATAATGGAACAAATTTTGTGGGTGCGTTCAGGAAATTAAATGAAGATTTACAGAAAGTACTCAATGAAAATACTAAGATTATTCCCGTTTTAGAAAATGAACAAATTGAATGGCATTTTATACCCCCGGCAGGACCTCATTTTGGAGGTATATGGGAGGCCGGAGTAAAATCGGTAAAATATCACCTTAAAAGAATAATAGGGGATAATAATTTAACTTATGAAGAGATGGCAACTCTCTTATGCCAAATTGAAGCTGTATTAAATTCTAGACCTTTGTATACAGCCAATACTGACATTGACGATTTAGAAGTCTTAACACCAGGTCATTTCCTGATAGGAAGGCCCACTATAGGACCTATTGAAGCGGTTTCCGAGGAAAAACTTGGAAATTTGGATAGATGGAAGTTGATTCAAAAAATGAAACGGGAATTTTGGAATAAATGGAAGAATGACTATTTAAACACTCTTCAACAGAGAAATAAATGGAAAATAGGACTGCAAAATATTAACAAAGGTCAAATTGTGTTATTAAAAGATGAAAATTGTCACCCCGCTAGATGGCCCTTGGGAAAAGTAGAAGAGGTACATAAAGGAAAAGACGACCGAGTCAGAGTAGTGAAAATAAAACTTCAAGATGGTTCAATTTTAAGACCGATTACGAAAGTTTGCCCTTTAACTGGAATAGAGGCCGAAGAAAGTGAATCACCTAGTCTTTTGAAACAGACAAGGGGGACTCGAAATAGCCCTAGAATCCATAAACTTGGAGTAATGACAATAATGTTACTCCTAATGTTAGTTTGCCAAGTGTCTAATGCAAGTTTACCTGCACAAGGGCAACAAAAGTGGTCAATTGAAAAATTCAAAAACACTACATCAATCTATTTAGATCCGATGGGAAACGTCGAAGTCATAGCATCATCTTGGGATCTAATTGTGTATTATAACATGGAGCCGTATTTTAATATGATAAAAAGGGGAAAGATTTTAAATGAAAAAATGAGAGTGGTATGTGGTAAGCTTCATGGATTTGAAGATCAATGTAATACTGTCCTTGATAACACTCAACGACAGATTACAGATTTGGAAGAAAATAATAAACTTTTTATGACCCAAGATAGAAAGAGATTTAAGCGAGCTCCATTTAAGTTTATGGGCTCTCTCTATCACATATTGTCTGGTGTAATGGACGCTGAAGATAGGGAAAACCTAGAGAGCAACATGAAAAACCTCTTAGAGAATCAAGAAAATACGTCAGATTCAGTAAAAAGGCAAACTTCTGTTGTAGAGTCGACATTAAATATCCTTAAAAGAACAACGGATGAAGTCAACTCAAATTTTAGAAGCATGGATACGAGAATAGAAAATATAACACAGGTTTTAAAAGAAAGTTATTATGTTTATAAAGAGTCAATTAATTTCTTTATGGTAACTAAGCAGTTAGGTTCTTTAATTGAGGAATGCGAAAAGATTCAAGCTGGAGTTATTAACCTACTTATAGATATAAACCGTGGTAGATTAAATCCAAATATATTGAAGCCTTTGCAACTGAAATCCGAAATAGCTCGGATAAAGGATGCATTAATTGAGACTCTAGTACTACCAGGTAAAAGAACTGGAACGGAAATAAAGGAAATTTATACTTTATTAACGGCTAAGGGAATTTTTGTAGATAATAAACTAATTTTGAATGTAAAAATTCCTTTATTTGGTCGACACCCTTCCCATTTGTTTAGGGTAATTCCAATACCAGTAAAAACCGAAAATGGTATAATTATTCCAGACTTAAATTCAAAATATTTAGTTTACAATTTTGAAATTGATTCCTATCACTTAATGACAGAAGCTACCTTAAATAAGTGTCAAAAATGGAAAACTAATAATGTTATATGTGAAGGTAACTGGCCTTGGAGTAGCGTAAATGACAATACGTGCGAAATAACCCCCTTTAAACCAAATAGTCATTCTAATTGTGTTTATAAAAAAATGACTCAAGAAAGTTCTTACTGGGTCGAGTTACAAAAGAAAGGTAGTTGGATATTTAAGGTTTCAGAACCAACAAAGGCTAGGATACAATGTAATAATCTTCCACAAGAATTAATAGATCTTCCGGAGCAAGGAATTCTTACTATAGTATCTGGCTGCACTATAAGAACAGATGACAAAATATTAATAGCCCATTATAGTATTAAATCAGAAAATTATGAGCCAATAGCAGTTTCTTATGTAAGTAACATAAGTAAGACTCCAAGTATTGTTTGGAACCCATTAACATCACCTGTCATCAACCATAATGAAGAAATAAATAAATTAAGAAATGAATTAAAAGAAATAAGAGAAAATCATTATGAAATAAAAGGACTGAATTTTCATCATATTTCAGGCCACGCTGCCTTGATCATAGGATTAATAATCATGCTAGTTTTAATCCTGTATATGATAAGAGGAATTAATGTAGCAAGGCGCATACAAGCCATAGTTCTTCCTGGCCCTTGGCAGAATGTTCAAACATGAACACGTCTAAATATAAGTATAGCAGGCACTTGTCTAAAACAAGATATACACACAACATGTAAAATGACCTCCTGCGGAACGGTCACAAAATGTCATTGAGTACACATAAGTGCTATCAGGGTAGTTGTGATCTCCCTTATCGCACTTAAGAATGTTTTCCCAATTTAGGGGTAAACAAGACACTCCATGGGTTATTAGAAATAAGATAATAATCCCAATTATACGATTTTATGAGCTCGTGCATGTCACATTGTAAATCGATCCAGAGCCAGAATTTACGATCTGTTACCTAAACCATGCGAGGGAACAGTTGTTTGCACTTGTAATCTGTAAGTGCAGACCACTTGAGCCTCCAAATATAATCACTTAAAAATGTTTCCTACACTACACAAAGGACTTGTGCGGGGGTCAAAATATAGCTCCCCCGCCCAGGGCAAAACAGATACGGTCTCTGCGTAGGCCATAGATAAGAATAGAATACGAATCACACCAATGTTACTTGTTAAGAAACTTCATGAAATAAAAACAGTTTGAAATTATAACTCAGCAAATGTAGACGTCTTTTATTAGAACGCTCTAACAGTTAGGAATGGGATTTTCTATGTGTTTTATATTTGGGCAATCAATCTGACCTACCAAATTTCATAAGGATCGTCCGACTATATCCTATAGCTGCCATATAACTGATTGATCGGAAATGGCATAACTTTGGTGTTTTTAAAGTTAGTGTTCAAGCATGAACACGTCTAAATATAAGTATAGCAGGCAGAATACTTCGTAAATTATATTCTCCAAAATTATTCATATGATGCATTTCAACACTCATAAAAAATCCCAACTTCCTAACTTTAAAAACACCAAAGTTATGGCATTTCCGATCAATCAGTTACATGGCAGCTATAGGATATTGTCGGCTGATCCTTATGAAATTTGGTAGTTGTGATCTCCCTTATCGCACTTAAGAATGTTTTCCCAATTTAGGGGTAAACAAGACACGCCATGGGTTATTAGAAATAAGATAATAATCCCAATTATAAGATTTTATGAGCTCGTGCATGTCACATTGTAAATCGATCCAGAGCCAGAATTTACGATCTGTTACCTAAACCATGCGAGGGAACAGTTGTTTGCACTTGTAATCTGTAAGTGCAGACCACTTGAGCCTCCAAATATAATCACTTAAAAATGTTTCCTACACTACACAAAGGACTTGTGCGGGGGTCAAAATATAGCTCCCCCGCCCAGTTCAAAACAGATACGGTCTCTGCGTAGGCCATAGATAAGAATAGAATACGAATCACACCAATGTTACTTGTTAAGAAACTTCATGAAATAAAAACAGTTTGAAATTATAACTCAGCAAATGTAGACGTCTTTTATTAGAACGCTCTAACAGTTAGGAATGGGATTTTCTATGTGTTTTATATTTGGGCAATCAATCTGACCTACCAAATTTCATAAGGATCGTCCGACTATATCCTATAGCTGCCATATAACTGATTGATCGGAAATGGCATAACTTCGGTGTTTTTAAAGTTAGGAATGGGATTTTCTATGTGTTTTATATTTGGGCAATCAATCTGACCTACCAAATTTCATAAGGATCGTCCGACTATATCCTATAGCTGCCAGATAACTGATTGATCGGAAATGGCATAACTTTGGTGTTTTTAAAGTTAGGAATGGGATTTGCTATGTGTTTTATTTTTGGCCAATCAATCCGACCTACCAAATTTCATAAGGATCAGCCGACAATATCCTATAGCTGCCATGTAACTGATTGATCGGAAATGACATAACTTTGGTGTTTTTAAAGTTAGGAAGTTGGGATTTTTTATGAGTGTTGAAATGCATCATATGAATAATTTTGGAGAATATAATTTACGAAGTATTCTGCCTGCTATACTTATATTTAGACGTGTTCATGCTTGAACACTAACTTTAAAAACACCAAAGTTATGCCATTTCCGATCAATCAGTTATATGGCAGCTATAGGATATAGTCGGCCGATCCTTATGAAATTTGGTAGGTCAGATTGATTGCCCAAATATAAAATCCCAACTTCCTAACTTTACAAACACGAAAGTTATGGCATTTCCGATCAATCAGTTATATGGCAGCTATAGGATATAGTCGGCCGATCCCGGCCGTTCCCACTTATATACTGCGTGAAAAGGAAAGAAGGGTGTGTGCAAAGTTTTAATTCGATATCTTTAAAACTGAGAGACTAGTTTGCGTAGAAACAGACAGACGGACAGACGGACATGCTTATATCAACTCAGGAGTATCCTGATCAAGAATATATATACTTTATAGGGTCGGAGATGTCTCGTTCACAGCGATGCACACTTTTGAACAAAATTAGAATACCCTCTGCAAGGGTATAACAAGAAAGAAAAGCTAACTTCGAGCGGAGCCGAAGTTGATATACCCTTGCAGAATATTCTGTAAACTATATTCTCTAAAACTATTGATATGATGAGTATCCTGATCAAGAATATATATACTTTATAGGGTCGGAGATGTCTCGTTCACAGCGATGCACACTTTTGAACAAAATTATAATACCCTCTGCAAGGGTATAACAAGAAAGAAAAGCTAACTTCGAGCGGAGCCGAAGTTGATATACCCTTGCAGAATATTCTGTAAACTATATTCTCTAAAACTATTGATATGATGAATTCTTAATACTCATAAAAAATCCCAACTTCCTACCTTTACAAACACCAAAGTTATGGCATTTCCAATCGTTCAGTTATAAGGCAGCTATAGGATATAGTCGGCCGATCCTTATGAAATTTGGTTGGTCGGATTGATTGGCCAAATATAAAACCCATAGGAAATCCCAACTTCTTAACTTAACAAACACCAAAGTTATGGCATTGCCGATCAATCAGTTATATGGCGGCTTTAGGATATAGTCGGCCGATCCTTATGAAATTTGGTAGGTCGGATTAATTGGCCAAATATAAAACCCATTGGAAATCCCAACTTCTTAACCTAACAAACACCAAAGTTATGGCATTGCCGATCAATCAGTTATATGGCGGCTGTAGGACAAAGTCGGCTGATCCTTATGAAATTTGGTAGGTCAGATTGTTTGCCCACATATAAAACCCATAGAAAATCCCAACTTCCTAACTTTACAAACCCCAAAGTTATGGCATTTCCGATCAATCAGTTATATGGCAGCTTAAGGATATAGTCGGCCGATCTCGGCCGTTCCGACTTATATACTGCGTGCAAGGAAAGAAGGATGTGTGCAAAGTTTCAATTTGATATCTATTAAACTGAGAGACTAGTAGAAACAGACAGACGGACATGCTTATATCAACTCAGGAGGTGATCCTGATCAAGAATATATATATACTTTATAGGGTCGGAGATGTCTCCTTCACTGCGTTGCACACTTTAGACCAAAATTATAATACCCTCTGCAAGGGTATAACAAGAAAGGAAAGCTAACTTCGGGCGGAGTCGACGTTGAAATACCCTTGCAGAATATTCTGTAAATTATATTCTCCAAAATTATTCATATGATGCATTCTTAACACTCATAAAAAATCCCGACTTCCTAACTTTAAAAACACCAAAGTTATGGCATTTCCAATCGTTCAGATATATGGCAGCTATAGGATATAGTCGGCCGATCCTTATGACATTTGGTAGGTCAGATTGATTTAAAACCAAATATAAAACCCATAGAAAATCCCAACTTCCTAACTTTACAAACACCAAAGTTATGGCTTTTCCTATTAATCAGTTATATGGCGGCTGTAGGATATAGTCGGCCGATCCTTATGAAATTTGGTAGGTCAGATTGATTTAAAACCAAATTTAAAACCCATAGAAAATCCCAACTTCCTAATTTTACAAACACCAAAGTTATGGCATTTCCGATCAATCAATTATATGGCAGCTATAGGATATAGTCGGCTGAGCTTTATGAAATTTGGTAGGTCAGATTGTTTGGCCAAATATAAAACCCATAGAAAATCCCAAATTGCTAACCTTACAAACACCAAAGTTATGGCATTTCTGATCAATCAGTTATATGGCAGCTATAAGATATAGTCCTAACTTTAAAAACACCAAAGTTATGGCATTTCCAATCGTTCAGTTACATAGCAGCTATAGGATATAGTCGGCCGATCCTTATGAAATTTGGTAGGTCAGATAGATTGGCCAAATATAAAACCTATAGCAAATCCCAGCTTCCTAACTTTACAAACCCCAAAGTTATGGCATTTCCGATCAATCAGTTATATGGCAGCTTAAGGATATAGTCGGCCGATCTCGGCCGTTCCGACTTATATACTGCGTGCAAGGAAAGAAGGATGTGTGCAAAGTTTCAATTTGATATCTTTTAAACTGAGAGACTAGTAGAATCAGACAGACGGACATGCTTATATCAACTCAGGAGGTGATCCTGATCAAGAATATATATATACTTTACAGGGTCGGAGATGTCTCCTTCACTGCGTTGCACACTTTAGACCAAAATTATAATACCCTCTGCAAGGGTATAACAAGAAAGGAAAGCTAACTTCGGGCGGAGTCGACGTTGAAATACCCTTGCAGAATATTCTGTAAATTATATTCTCCAAAATTATTCATATGATGCATTCTTAACACTCATAAAAAATCCCGACTTCCTAACTTCAAAAAAACACCAAAGTTATGGCATTTCCAATCGTTCAGATATATGGCAGCTATAGGATATAGTCGGCCGATCCTTATGAAATTTGGTAGGTCAGATTGATTGCCCAAATATAAAACCCATAGAAAATCCCAACTTCCTAACTTTACAAACACGAAAGTTATGGCATTTCCGATCAATCAGTTATATGGCAGCTATAGGATATAGTCGGCCGATCCCAGCCGTTCCCACTTATATACTGCGTGCAAAGGAAAGAAGGGTGTGTGCAAAGTTTTAATTCGATATCTTTAAAACTGAGAGACTAGTTTGCGTAGAAACAGACAGACGGACATGCTTATATCAACTCAGGAGTATCCTGATCAAGAATATATATACTTTATAGGGTCGGAGATGTCTCGTTCACAGCGATGCACACTTTTGAACAAAATTATAATACCCTCTGCAAGGGTATAACAAAAAAGAAAAGCTAACTTCGAGCGGAGCCGAAGTTGATATACCCTTGCAGAATATTCTGTAAACTATATTCTCTAAAACTATTGATATGATGAATTCTTAATACTCATAAAAAATCCCAACTTCCTACCTTTACAAACACCAAAGTTATGGCATTTCCAATCGTTCAGTTATAAGGCAGCTATAGGATATAGTCGGCCGATCCTTATGAAATTTGGTTGGTCGGATTGATTGGCCAAATATAAAACCCATAGGAAATCCCAACTTCTTAACTTAACAAACACCAAAGTTATGGCATTGCCGATCAATCAGTTATATGGCGGCTTTAGGATATAGTCGGCCGATCCTTATGAAATTTGGTAGGTCGGATTAATTGGCCAAATATAAAACCCATTGGAAATCCCAACTTCTTAACCTAACAAACACCAAAGTTATGGCATTGCCGATCAATCAGTTATATGGCGGCTGTAGGATAAAGTCGGCTGATCCTTATGAAATTTGGTAGGTCAGATTGATTGCCCAAATTTAAAACCCATAGAAAATCCCAACTTCCTAACTTTACAAACTCCAAAGTTATGGCATTTCCGATCAATCAGTTATATGGCAGCTTAAGGATATAGTCGGCCGATCTCGGCCGTTCCGACTTATATACTGCGTGCAAGGAAAGAAGGATGTGTGCAAAGTTTCAATTTGATATCTTTTAAACTGAGAGACTAGTAGAAACAGACAGACGGACATGCTTATATCAACTCAGGAGGTGATCCTGATCAAGAATATATATATACTTTATAGGGTCGGAGATGTCTCCTTCACTGCGTTGCACACTTTAGACCAAAATTATAATACCCTCTGCAAGGGTATAACAAGAAAGGAAAGCTAACTTCGGGCGGAGTCGACGTTGAAATACCCTTGCAGAATATTCTGTAAATTATATTCTCCAAAATTATTCATATGATGCATTCTTAACACTCATAAAAATCCCGACTTCCTAACTTTAAAAACACCAAAGTTATGGCATTTCCAATCGTTCAGATATATGGCAGCTATAGGATATAGTCGGCCGATCCTTATGACATTTGGTAGGTCAGATTGATTTAAAACCAAATATAAAACCCATAGAAAATCCCAACTTCCTAACTTTACAAACACCAAAGTTATGGCTTTTCCTATCAATCAGTTATATGGCGGCTGTAGGATATAGTCGGCCGATCCTTATGAAATTTGGTAGGTCAGATTGATTTAAAACCAAATTTAAAACCCATAGAAAATCCCAACTTCCTAATTTTACAAACACCAAAGTTATGGCATTTCCGATCAATCAATTATATGGCAGCTATAGGATATAGTCGGCTGAGCTTTATGAAATTTGGTAGGTCAGATTGTTTGGCCAAATATAAAACCCATAGAAAATCCCAAATTGCTAACCTTACAAACACCAAAGTTATGGCATTTCTAATCAATCAGTTATATGGCAGCTATAAGATATAGTCCTAACTTTAAAAACACCAAAGTTATGGCATTTCCAATCGTTCAGTTACATAGCAGCTATAGGATATAGTCGGCCGATCCTTATGAAATTTGGTAGGTCAGATAGATTGGCCAAATATAAAACCTATAGCAAATCCCAGCTTCCTAACTTTACAAACCCCAAAGTTATGGCATTTCCGATCAATCAGTTATATGGCAGCTTAAGGATATAGTCGGCCGATCTCGGCCGTTCCGACTTATATACTGCGTGCAAGGAAAGAAGGATGTGTGCAAAGTTTCAATTTGATATCTTTTAAACTGAGAGACTAGTAGAATCAGACAGACGGACATGCTTATATCAACTCAGGAGGTGATCCTGATCAAGAATATATATATACTTTATAGGGTCGGAGATGTCTCCTTCACTGCGTTGCACACTTTAGACCAAAATTATAATACCCTCTGCAAGGGTATAACAAGAAAGGAAAGCTAACTTCGGGCGGAGTCGACGTTGAAATACCCTTGCAGAATATTCTGTAAATTATATTCTCCAAAATTATTCATATGATGCATTCTTAACACTCATAAAAAATCCCGACTTCCTAACTTTAAAAACACCAAAGTTATGGCATTTCCAATCGTTCAGATTTATGGCAGCTATAGGATATAGTCGGCCGATCGTTATGACATTTGGTAGGTCAGATTGATTTAAAACCAAATTTAAAACCCATAGAAAATCCCAACTTCCTAATTTTACACACACCAAAGTTATGGCACTTCCGATCAATCAATTATATGGCAGCTATAGGATATAGTCGGCTGAGCTTTATGAAATTTGGTAGGTCAGATTGTTAGGCCAAATATAAAACCCATAGAAAATCCCAAATTGCTAACCTTACAAACTTTAAAAACACCAAAGTTATGGCATTTCCAATCGTTCAGTTACATAGCAGCTATAGGAAATAGTCGGCCGATCCTTATGAAATTTGGTAGGTCAGATAGATTGGCCAAATATAAAACCCATTGGAAATCCCAACTTCCTAACTTTACAAACACCAAAGTTATGGCATTTCCGATCAATCAGTTATATGGCAGCTATAGGATATAGTCGGCCGATCCCGGCCGTTCCGACTTATATACTGCGTGCAAAGGAAAGAAGGGTGTGTGCAAAGTTTCAATTCGATATCTTTAAAACTGAGAGACTATTTTGCGTAGAAACAGACAGACGGACAGATGGACATGCTTATATCAACTCAGGAAGTGATCCTGATCAAGAATATATATACCTTATAGAGTCGGAGATGTCTCCTTCACTGCGTTGCACACTTTTGACCAAAATTATAATACCCTCTGCAAGGGTATAACAAGAAAGAAATGCTAACTTCGGGCGGAGCCGAAGTTGATATACCCTTGCAGAATATTCTGTAAATTATATTCTCCAAGACTATTCATATGATGAATTCTTAATACTCATAAAAAATCCCAACTTCATATCGTTAAAAACACCAAAGTTATGGCATTTCCAATCGTTCAGTTGTTTGTCAGCTGTAGGATATAGTCGCCCGATCCTTATAAAATTTGATAGGTCAGATTGATTGGTTAAATATAAAACCCATAAAATCCCAACTTCCTAACTTTAAAAACACCAAAGTTATGGCATTTCCAATTGTTCAGTTATATAGCAGCTATAGGATAAAGTCGGCCGATCCTTTTGGTCAGATTGATTGGCCAAATATAAAACCCATAGAAAATCCCAACTTCCTAACTTTACAAACACCAAAGTTATGGCATTTCCGATCAATCAGTTATATGGCGGCTATAGGATATAGTCGGCCGATCCTTATGAAATTTGGTAGGTCAGATTGATTGGCCAATTATAAAACCCATAGAAAATCCCTAATTGCTAACTTTACAAACACCAAAGTTATGGCATTTCCGATCAATCAGTTATATGGCAGCCATAAGATATAGTCCGAACTTTAAAAACACCACAGTTATGGCATTTCCAATCGTTCAGTTACATAGCAGCTATAGGATATAGTCGGCCGATCCTTATGAAATTTGGTAGGTCAGATAGATTGGCCAAATTTAAAACCCATTGGAAATCCCAACTTTCTAACTTTACACACCAAAGTTATGGCATTTCCGATCAATCAGTTATATGCCAGCTATAGGATATAGTCGGCCGATCCCAGCCGTTCCGACTTAAATACTGCGTGCAAAGGAAAGAAGGGTGTGGGCAAAGTTTCAATTCGATATCTTTAAAACTAAGAGACTACTTTGCGTAGAAACAGACAGAGGGACAGATGAACATGCTTATATCAACTCAGGAGGTGATCCTGATCAAGAATATATATACCTTATAGAGTCGGAGATGTCTCCTTCACTGCGTTGCACACTTTTAACCAAAATTATAATACCCTCTGCAAGGGTATAACAAGGAAGAAAAGCTAACTTCGGGCGGAGCCGAAGTTGATATACCCTTGCAGAATATTCCGTAAATTTTTTCTCCAAAACTATTCATATGATGAATTCTTAATACTCATAAAAAATCCCAACTTCATAACTTTAAAAACACCAAAGTTATGGCATTTCCAATCGTTCAGTTATATGTCAGATGTAGGATATAGAGGCCCGATCCTTATGAAATTTGATAGATCAGATATAAAACCCATAGAAAATTTCAACTTCCTATTTTTACAAACACCAAAGTTATGGCATTTCCGATCAATCAATTATATGGCAGCTATAGGATATGGTCTGCTGAGCTTTATGAAATTTGGTAGGTCAGATTGATTGGCCAAATATAAAACCCATTGGAAATCCCAACTTCCTAACTTTACAAACACCAAAGTTATGGCATTTCCGATCAATCAGTTATATGGCAGCTATAGGATATAGTCAGCCGATCCCGGCCGTTCCGACTTATATACTGCGTGCAAAAGAAAAGAGGGTGTGTGCAAAGTTTCAAGTCGATATCTTTAAAACTGAGAGACTTCTTTGCGTAGAAACAGACAGACGGACAGACGTACATGCTTATATCAACTCAGGAGGTGATCCTGAACAAGAATATATATACCTTATAGAGTCGGAGATGTCTCCTTCACTGCGTTGCACACTTTTGACTAAAATTATAATACCCTCTGCAAGGGTATAACAAGAAAGAAAAGCTAACTTCGGGCGGAGCCGAAGTTGATATACCCTTGCAGAATATTCTGTAAAATATATTCTCCAAAACTATTCATATGATGAATTCTTAATACTCATAAAAAATCCCAACTTCATATCTTTAAAAACACCAAAGTTATGGCATTTCCAATCGTTCAGTTATATGTCAGCTGAAAATTGCTTTCAATTCGGCTGCGTGCAGACGTGTTTTATTAACGCTCCGGAAAAACAATTGGCCAATCAGTCGAAAACGTTCGAAAAAATTAATAAGCGCGCGGTCTTGCGTTTCGCGATGCAAATCGCATATCGTAAACTTAAGTTTTAATTAATTAAATAATTAATCTTTACGCACTAACTATAAACAAATGAGTAAGAACGTGGATCAGCGCACTGAACGACAAAAACAACAAGACGAAGCCCGTGAAAAAATTCAGAGAGAACAAGACAAACGTCGTCTCTCTTTGGCCCGTAACAACGCCTATTTTACGGTGAGGAGTAATACTCTAGAACCGAAAGTGCTTGAAGGTGCAAGTTTACTGACCGCCGAAAACCAGAGAGCTAACTCTTGCTCTCCCGCCCTGCTCTTCACCGCTCGAACGCCATGGAGTGAGCAATGCAAGACTTCAACAGAGCTTCTGCCGCCTAGCGCAACAACAACAGAAACTACTACGACTACTACAACGGTCTCTGTCGCCAACAATGCAATAACGACTACACCCTCTTCTTGTGCTGCGGGTAAAGCAACAACACAACCAAATGCAAAAATTGGTGCAAACGGCAAAAACAAAGCTACGGTAGAAGAAATGACAATTCTGCAAGCGGGTTCGACCATGCAGACAGGCATGGATCGCTATATTAATATCTCCAAGCGCAAGCTAACAACCCCAAAAAACTCGGACGGCAATAAGCCCAAAATAAATCGTTCCAACAAAGGCCCTGTAAATCCCGGGCCATTAGATGAAAATAGATTTTCCATTCTGGCGGAGCCTGAAACAGAGTCTGAACAATTAGCCCCAAGGAAACAAAACACTTACATGAGATCACAAACGACACCGGAAGTTTTCTTCGCAAAAGCAGCCAGATCATCATTTGGCCCTTCAATTACCACCAACGGAATTTCTTACGCCAGTGCTCTAAGATCAGGCACAGCTCACATAGAGCCGAAAATTGATAACATCCAGCAGGCCATGGGACAGCCACAAAGTAACATGGAATCTATGATGATTACTTTGCAACAAAATATGATGGAATTTATGTCCTTCATGAAAACCACCATGCAAACCCTTATGCAAAACCAAAATATCTTACTACAAATGCTTGCAGCTCAGCAGTCCAAATAAACCATGCCTAGCCTTGGAATAACTCTGTGGAACGCCAACGGTGTTTCACGGCATAAACCTGAAATAACTCAATTTCTGAACGAAAACCACATCGACGTTATGTTGCTGGCAGAAACGCATCTCACCAGCAAATATAACTTTCAAATACGGGGATACACGTTCTATGGCACCGATCATCCAGATGGTAAAGCGCATGGCGGAACTGGAATCTTAATAAGAGACCGCGTCAAACACCACTTTCACCAACGGTTTGCTAAAAATCATCTGCAAGCTACATCGATAAAATTACAGTTGGGCAACTGCAACCTTGCCATTGCCGCTGTCTACTGCCCACCCCGCTTTACAGTCTCCGAAGACCAATTCATGGACTTCTACAATTCGCTTGGAGAGCGATTCATAGCAGCAGGAGATTACATCGCCAAGCACACGCATCCCGCCTTGTGACCCCCAAAGGAAGGCAACTATATAATGCACTCATTAAAACATGCAACAAACTGGACTACGTTTCACCAGGCAGCCCTACATACTGGCCTACAGATCCTAGAAAACTACCTTATTTAATTGATTTTGCTGTGACAAAAAACATCTCTCGCAATCTAATATCTGCAAAATCGCTCTTGGATCTATCATCGGACCACTCACCAGTGCTAATAACTCTTCTTCAAAGCCCGGAATTAATCGAGCACCCTCGCAGGCTGATGTCGCATCGAACCAACTGGCTGAAGTTCAAAAAGTACGTAAGTTCCCACATTGAACTAACTCCACAGCTCAACATCAAGGAGGACATCGACTGCTACGCCGATGCACTGGAGTCTGTACTCGTCGCAGCAGCCAAAGTCTCAACACCGCAAGGGAGGGATGGGCACACACACCAACACAAAACTAACCATGAAATCGAACAGCTTGTTCTGGAGAAAAGACGTTTGAGACGTACTTGGCAAACCAGCAGATCGCCATCTTCAAAACAAAGTCTTAAAGAAGCTGGTCGCAGACTTACCAGGGCTCTAAGGCAAGAAGAAGAAAAAGCACAACGCCAGTACATTGAGAAACTTTCACCCACCAGCACTAAGCATCCCTTGTGGAGGGCCCACCCAAATCTAAGTGCGCCGGCCGAAACAGTAATCCCCATAAGAGACTCTTCAGGCAGCTGGGCCAGAAGCGACAAAGACAGAGCTTGTACATTTGCTTTACACCTTCGAAATGTTTTTCAGCCAAACCCTGCAACTAATTCATTCGCACTACCGTCGCCGTCAATTCGAATTGAATCTGAGACGGAGCCAATTCTGTTTCAACCAAATGAAATTGCAAAAGTAATCAGCGAGCAATTGAAACCAAAAAAGGCCCAGGCGGTGATCAAATAACTCCCAAAATGTTAATCGAACTTCCAAACTGTGCAGTTGAGGTTATTTGTAAACTCTTCAACGGGATTACACGACTTGGCTATTTCCCAAAAAAATGGAAAAAATCGGTAATCATAATGATCCCAAAGCCAGGGAAAGATCACACAATACCAGCTTCGTACAGACCGATAAGTTTACTCTCGTGTCTGTCAAAACTGCTCGAAAAATGCCTTTTGACGCGCATCATTCCATATCTGAAAGAGCACAACGTTATTCCAGCACATCAATTTGGCTTTCGAGAAAGCCATGGAACAATAGAGCAAGTCAACAGATTAACAACAGAAATAAGGACTGCATTCGAGCTTCGGGAATACTGCAGTGCGGTATTCCTTGACGTTGCACAGGCTTTCGACCGAGACTGGCTTGATGGCCTTATCCATAAAATCAGAACGATCCTGCCGGGAAACACTCACAGGATACTTGAATCGTACCTTTACAACAGAGCCTTCGCCGTGAGATGCAACACCACAACATCCGATGACTACGCTATAGAGGCTGGAGTTCCCCAAGGTAGCGCCCTTGGTCAAACTCTATTTCTCCTCTACACCGCAGATATTCCCACGAACGAGCGGCTAACTACTTCTACATTCGCAGACGATACCGCGATCATAAGTCGGTCCAAATGCCCAACTCAGGCAACAGCACTACTAGCTGATCATCTCGTTGTAGTGGAGAGGTGGTTATCAGACTGGCGAATAAAAATAAATGCGCAAAAGTGTAAACACATAACGTTTACTCTTAACAGACAAACGTGTCCCCCGCTAACCCTGAATAACACGCCACTTCCACGAGCTGACGATGTACCTTGGCATCCACCTAGACAGGATATCGAAGCTAAGAAAATTCACCTAAAACTAAAATCAAACAGTCTCCATTGGCTTATAAACGCGCGCTCCCCCCTCTGCCTGGACTTCAAGGTCCTGCTCTACAATTCAACGCTTAAGCCAGTCTGGACCTACGGCTCTCAATTGTGGGGAAACGCGAGCAGCAGCAACATCGACATTATTCAGCGAGCACAATCAAAAATCCTGAGAACTATCACTGGGGCACCTTGGTATGTTCGGAACGACAACATCCACAGAGATCTTGGCATTCTACCCGTAAAAGATGAAATATCAAAACAAAAAGCGTCCTACCACACCAACTTCTCATCCAAACCAGCTCGACAGGGGCCTAGCCAGGGCTTCCATCCGGACCCGATTGCAACGCAATGACCTTCCAGCTCAGCAATAAATTTTCGCGCCAGTCACCTTGACTGCCAGATAGTTTTTATACCCTTGCAGAGGGTATTATAATTTTGGTCAAAAGTGTGCAACGCAGTGAAGGAGACATCTCCGACCCTATAAAGTATATATATTCTTGATCACGATCATCTCCTGAGTTGATATAAGCATGTCCGTCTGTCCGTCTGTCTGTCCGTCTGTCTGTCCGTCTGTCTGTCCGTCTGTCTGTTTCTGCGCGAACTAGTCTCTCAGTTTTAAAGATATCGAATTGAAACTTCGCACACACCCTTCTTTCCTTTGCAAGCAGTATATAAGTCGGAACGGCCGGGATCGGCCGACTATATCCTATAGCTGCCATATAACTGATTGATTGGAAATGCCATAACTTTGGTGTTTGTTAAGTTAGGAAGTTGGGATTTCCTATGGGTTTTATATTTGGCCAATCAATCTGCCCTACCAAATTTCGTAATGATCGGCCGACTATATCCTATAGCTGCCATATAACTGATTGATCGGGAATGCCATAACTTTGGAGTTTGTAAAGTTAGTACGTTGGGATTTTCTATGGGTTTTATATTTGGCCAATCAATCTGACCTACCAAATTTCATAAGGATCGGCCGACTATATCCTATAGCTGTCATATAACTGAACGATTGGAAATGCCATAACTTTGGTGTTTTTAAAGTTAGGAAGTTGGGATTTTTTATGAGTATTAAGAATGCATCATATGAATAATTTTGGAGAATATAATTTACGAAGTATTCTGCAAGGGTATATCAACTTCGGCTCCGCCCGAAGTTAGCTTTCCTTTCTTGTTTTAATTTAAGATTCTATATACTTATTGTTAGTCTCAATTCAGAGAAGATCCAATAAATAAAATGCAAATGTTCAAAAAAAAAAAAATTAATAAATAAAAAATCCCAATTTCATATCTTTAAAACCACCAAAGTTATGTCATTTCCAATCGTTCAGTTATATGTCAGCTGTAGGATAACGTCGCCCGATCCTTATGAAATTTGTTAGGTCAGATTGATTGGTTAAATATAAAACCCATAAAATCCCAACTTCCTAACTTTAAAAACACCAAAGTTATGGCATTTCCAATTGTTCAGTTATATAGCAGCTATAGGATAAAGTCGGCCGATCCTTTTGGTCAGATTGATTGGCCAAATATAAAACCCATAGAAAATCCCAACTTCCTAACTTTACAAACACCAAAGTTATTGCACTTCCGATCAATCAGTTATATGGCGGCTATAGGATATAGTCGCCCGATCCTTATGAAATTTGGAAGGTCAGATTGATTGGCCAAATATAAAACCCATAGAAAATCCCAAATCGCTAACTTTACAAACACCAAAGTTATGGCATTTCCGATCAATCAGTTATATGGAAGCTATAAGATATAGTCCTAACTTTAAAAACACCAAAGTTATGGCATTTCCAATCGTTCAGTTAAAAGGCAGCTATAGGATATAGTCGGCCGATCCCGGCCGTTCCGACTTATATACTGCGTGCAAAGCAAAGAGGGGTGTGTGCAAAGTTTCAATTCGATATCTTTAAAACTGACAGACTAGTTTGCTTAGAAACTCATAGAAAATCCCAACTTTCGAACTTTAAAAACACCAAAGTTATGGCATTTCCGATCAATCAGTTATATGGCAGCTATAGGATATAGTCGGCTGATCCTTATAAAATTTGGTAGGTCGGCTTGATTGGCCAAATATAAAACCCATAGATAATCCCAAATTGCTTACTTTACAAACACCAAAGTTATGGCATTTCCGATCAATCAGTTATATGGCAGCTATAAGATATAGTCCTAACTTTAAAAACTCCAAAGATATGGCATTTCCAATCGTTCAGTTATATGACAGCTATAGGATATAGTCGGCCGATCCCGGCCGTTCCGACTTATATACTGCGTGCAAAGCAAAGAAGGGTGTGTGCAAAGTTTCAATTCGATATCTTTAAAACTAAGAGACAAGTTTGCTTAGAAACCCATAAAAATCCCAACTTCCGAACCTTAAAAACACCAAAGTTTTGGCATTTCCAATCGTTCAGTGATATAGCAGCTATAGGATAAAGTCGGCCGATCCTTTTGGTCTGATTTATTGGGCAAATATAAAACCCATAGAAAATCCCAACTTCCTAACTTTACAAACACCAAAGTTATGGCATTTCCGATCAATCAGTTATATGGCGGCTATAGGATATAGTCGGCCGATCCTTATGAAATTTGGTGTGTCAGATTGATTGGCCAAATATAAAACCCATAGAAAACCCCAACTTACTAACTTTACAAACACCAAAGTTATGGAATTTCCGATCAATCAGTTATATGGCGGCTGTAGGTTATAGTCGGCCGATCCTTATTAAATTTGGTAGGTCAGATTGATTGGCCAAATATAAAACCCATAAAAAATACCAAAGTTAGTAAACTTTACAAACACCAAAGTTATGGCATTTCCGATCAATCAGTTATATGGCAGCTATAGGATTTAGTCGGCCGTTCCGACTTATATACTGGAAAGAAGGGTGTGTGCAAAGTTTCAATTCGATATCTTTAAAACTGAGAGACTACTTTGCGTAGAAACAGACAGACGGACAGACGGACATGCTTATATCAACTCAGGAGGTGATCCTGATCAAGAATATATATACCTTATAGAGTCGGAGGTGTCTCCTTCACTGCGTTTGCACACTTTTGACCAAAATTATAATACCCTCTGCAAGGGTATAACAAGAAAGAAAAAATAACTTCGGGCGGAGCCGAAGTTGATATACCTGTTTGGGGGAAGACAACAAAAATGCCACCCTTAGGTTATGTAATAAAAACGCTTTTAATATTATAAGTTTATGTACGTGTCGTGTTTATTTTGCCAGTCGAATCTGCACTGCTGCAGCCGAAAGCCAGGCTTCATATTTTAATTTGGGTTTTACAAATGTAGTCGCTGAATAGGTAGCGCGACAGCTTAGCGAGAAAAGGCAAATATAAAGAGGAGAGCGCAAGACCGCTACAGGTTCAGCCATACACCTATGCGCACTAGACTAGGCGCTGGCGGGCTGCTCCGAACAATACCCTTGCAGAATATTCTGTAAATTATATTCTCCAAAACTATTCATATGATGAATTCTTAATACTCATAAAAAATCCCAACTTCATATCTTTAAAAACACCAAAGTTATGGCATTTCCAATCGTTCAGTTATATGTCAGCTGTAGGATAACGTCGCCCGATTCTTATGAAATTTGTTAGGTCAGATTGATTGGTTAAATATAAAACCCATAAAATCCCAACTTCCTAACCTTAAAAACACCAAAGTTATGGCATTTCCAATTGTTCAGTTATATAGCAGCTATAGGATAAAGTCGGCCGATCCTTTTGGTCAGATTGATTGGCCAAATATAAAACCCATAGAAAATCCCAACTTCCTAACTTTACAAACACCAAAGTTATGGCACTTCCGATCAATCAGTTATATGGCGGCTATAGGATATAGTCGCCCGATCCTTATGAAATTTGGAAGGTCAGATTGATTGGCCAAATATAAAACCCATAGAAAATCCCAAATCGCTAACTTTACAAACACCAAAGTTATGGCATTTCCGATCAATCAGTTATATGGAAGCTATAAGATATAGTCCTAACTTTAAAAACACCAAAGTTATGGCATTTCCAATCGTTCAGTTAAAAGGCAGCTATAGGATATAGTCGGCCGATCCCGGCCGTTCCGACTTATATACTGCGTGCAAAGCAAAGAGGGGTGTGTGCAAAGTTTCAATTCGATATCTTTAAAACTGACAGACTAGTTTGCTTAGAAACTCATAGAAAATCCCAACTTTCGAACTTTAAAAACACCAAAGTTATGGCATTTCCAATCGTTCAGTTATATAGCAGCTATAGGATAAAGTCGGCCGATCCTTTTGGTCAGATTGATTGGCCAAATATAAAACCCATAGAAAATCCCAACTTCCTAACTTTACAAACACCAAAGTTATGGCATTTCCGATCAATCAGTTATATGGCAGCTATAGGATATAGTCGGCTGATCCTTATAAAATTTGGTAGGTCGGCTTGATTGGCCAAATATAAAACCCATAGATAATCCCAAATTGCTTACTTTACAAACACCAAAGTTATGGCATTTCCGATCAATCAGTTATATGGCAGCTATAAGATATAGTCCTAACTTTAAAAACTCCAAAGATATGGCATTTCCAATCGTTCAGTTATATGACAGCTATAGGATATAGTCGGCCGATCCCGGCCGTTCCGACTTATATACTGCGTGCAAAGCAAAGAAGGGTGTGTGCAAAGTTTTAATTCGATATCTTTAAAACTAAGAGACAAGTTTGCTTAGAAACCCATAAAAAATCCCAACTTCCGAACCTTAAAAACACCAAAGTTTTGGCATTTCCAATCGTTCAGTTATATAGCAGCTATAGGATAAAGTCGGCCGATCCTTTTGGTCTGATTTATTGGGCAAATATAAAACCCATAGAAAATCCCAACTTCCTAACTTTACAAACACCAAAGTTATGGCATTTCCGATCAATCAGTTATATGGCGGCTATAGGATATAGTCGGCCGATCCTTATGAAATTTGGTGTGTCAGATTGATTGGCCAAATATAAAACCCATAGAAAACCCCAACTTACTAACTTTACAAACACCAAAGTTATGGAATTTCCGATCAATCAGTTATATGGCGGCTGTAGGTTATAGTCGGCCGATCCTTATTAAATTTGGTAGGTCAGATTGATTGGCCAAATATAAAACCCATAAAAAATACCAAAGTTAGTAAACTTTACAAACACCAAAGTTATGGCATTTCCGATCAATCAGTTATATGGCAGCTATAGGATTTAGTCGGCCGATACCGGCCGTTCCGACTTATATACTGGAAAGAAGGGTGTGTGCAAAGTTTCAATTCGATATCTTTAAAACTGAGAGACTATTTTGCGTAAAAACAGACAGACGGGCAGACGGACATCCTTATATCAACTCAGGAGGTGATCCTATCAAGAATATATATACTTTATAGGGTCGGAGATGTTTCCTTCCCTGCGTTGCACACTTTTGACCAAAATTATAATACCCTCTGCAAGGGTATAACAAGAAAGGAAAGCTAACTTCGGGCGGAGCCGAAGTTGAAATACCCTTGCATAATATTCTGTAAATTATATTCTCCAAAATTATTCATATGATGCATTCTTAACACTCATAAAAAATCCCAACTTCCTAACTTTAAAAACACCAAAGTTATGGCATTTCCAATCGTTCAGTTATATGACAGTGATGGTGAATAGATCACGCTAAATGGTTTGTAAGACCACTTTCAAATTGGGTTGATAGAAAAATGCTCAATTAGTTCACAATAAGAACTTACGCTTTATTTCATGTTGACAGCTCGTGGTCAGGAGGAAGAGAGAGAGATATCAAAGTGAGACCAGACCATCTCAAGAAAGAATATCTTACATTCTAATAAATATACTAGATTATTGTAATTAGTAGTGAGGTTCCTCAACATCCCGGCCCACCCTGAAACTAAGTTTTTGAATTAGGCAGGATGGCAATTTTAAAAATGGGTCTAACAAGTTCTCCTGATAAAGTTCGCAGCTTTACGGCGCGTACCAGCCCGTCCTTGCCTGGATAGACCTCAATAATGCGCGCCAAAGTCCAAGCGGCGGGGGGTGTGTTTGAATCCTTGATGATCGCCATATCCCTAGTAGCAATGTTCGTCCTCTCCGTATTCCACTTAGGGCGTTGTTAAAGTGTAGTGAGGTACTCCTGATGCCATCTCTTCCAAAAGCCTTGTAGCATTGCCTGTACATTTTGCCAGTAATCCAGTCGGTTAACTGCTATGTGGCCAAGATCGCCCTCTGGAACTGATGTATAAGGGCGTCCAATCAGCAGGTGTGCGGGTGACAAGTAGGAAACTTCGATGTCTGACGTAGCGAAGAGTGGGCGTGAATTGACGACGGATTCAATTTGAGCCAGAAGAGTGTGCATTTGCTCAAATGTGAGGATCGAATTCCCGACGACACGACGCAGATGAAGCTTAACGGAGCGAACAGCTGATTCCCATTTTCCGCCCCAGTGGGGTGCGTGCGGTGGTATAAAACTCCATTTGATACCCTCGCTGGCCAACGCTTGGGTGACTTGAGTGTTATGCTGCTGCGACAGGATGAGCGTATACATTTCGTCTAACGCCTTCTTTGCTCCCACAAAGTTGCGACCGTTGTCACTGTAGATGTGGGTAAATTTGCCTCGACGGGAGATAAAACGACGAAGAGCAGCAAGAAATGTCTCCGTGCTAAGATCTGTAGCCAATTCCAAGTGAATTGCGGAGGTCACTAGGCAGACGAATAGACAAATGTAACCTTTTTCCTTTCGTGGATTCCGTCCCTTGTGCACCTTGAGTAGAAGCGGTCCGGCATAGTCGCACCCAGTATTTTCGAATGGGTATGCTTGACGTACCCGAACAGCTGGCAAGTCCGCCATGTATTGATCAGTTACTTTGTGGCGTTGGCGAAAACATTTGTGACAAGCATGTGTAAGCTTGCGAATCATGTTGCGTGCGCCAACTATCCAATACTGTTGGCGAACGATGACGAAAAGTGCTGTCACACCTGGGTGAAGATGTATCCTGTGCTCGTGTTCCAAAATAAGCAGAGAAATGCGATGATGTTTCGGCAGAATAATTGGATGCTTGACTTCCTCCGGTAGTAGCGAGTTTGAGAGGCGCCCACCTACACGAAGCAGGCCGTTCTTGCAAACTATGGGTGAGAGTGTTCGAAGTGTTGACGAATTTGACACAGCTTTTCCCCTTTGCAATAGGTGTAGATCGGATGAGAAGCTTCCTTGAGCCTGCCTTAGACAATAAATGCGGGCCTCGCTGATTTCCTCAAACGTGAGTGTGAGGTTTGACGGAATCGGTTTCTTTCTTCTTCGATGCATAAACCGTAAAACATAAGCAGTGCAGCGAATCAGCTTGGTCCAGGAAGAAACTCGAAACGATAGACACTTAATCGGGGACGCTTCAGGTTCAGTTCCATACGGCTGGATAGTGAAGAGGATTTCAGCCCATCCATTATGGTCGTGTCCAAAATTGTGTTGGAATTGTTGCCACTACGCAGCTTTGAAGCAAGAAGATCGTTGAGGTGTAGCCAATGTGGACCCTTCCACCACAGCTCATAGCTCATGAGATTGGCTGCTAGCATTCCCCTCGATGCGCAATCGGCAGGGTTATCCTTTGAGCCAACGTGATGCCATGCGCTGCGTGGTATGACATCCAGGATCTCCGAAGTACGGTTGGCGATAAAGGTCTTCAGCTTCGATGGGGTGTGCGACAACCACGAAAGGACAATCGTGGAATCGCACCAAGCATGCACAACTATATTCTTGTGGTGCAAGCCTTCTTTAACAGCTCGGAGAAGGCGAGTCAGCAATAGCGCGCCACAGAGTTCCAGCCGAGGAAGACTTTGTTGCTTTAGTGGCGCAACGCGTGTTTTAGCTGCCATAAGTGACACCAAGCAGGTGCCGTCTGCGTTGCTTACACGGCTGTATATGACAACGGCATATGCCTTTATAGATGCATCTGAAAATCCATGTAATTCTTGGAAAAGGATCTTGAACTGTACTACCACAGGCGCCAGAATACCTAGAGGATCAAAAATTCGTGAGACATCTGACAATACTTGCCGTTTAGTAGCATCTGGCTTCGTAGAAAGTGAAGCTTTGTAGGACAGGACGTCGTCTTGGGGATTCCATAGCATTCCTAAAACTTTAACCGCACTGGTTATTTGGAGCTCGTCTTGCCGGGTGTGGCTGATGACGCTGCTGTTAGACACCCATTAGCCAAGCTCAAGCTTAGCCTTGGACATCAGCTGGATGAGTTCGTCACGGCAGCTAAGTAGTTCGTCTTCAGTTTCAGCGCCGGTGAGGACATCGTCTACGTAAAAGTCCTCAAGCACAATTTTTGAGGCTGTGGGAAACTCATCCTGGTGGTCTCGCGCTAGTTGTTCCAGTACTCTGACAGCAAGAAACGGTGCACAGCTTGTTCCATAGGTCTCGCTGTGTATGCTCAGTGTTATCCTCGATCTCCCAAAAGCGTTGAAGAGAGGCGTTTATGTCAACAGTAGTCATGAGCATGTTGGCGGTTAATGGATGCGGCATTGCAACGGAAGTGATTATCCATCCAAAGATCGAGCTGATGGCAATAATATTTCCATCGGTGTCATATTTTTTATCACCTGACAAAACGGACCAAATTTGTTCATTTCCCAGTAATATGTCTACAGGTGAAGATGTGTTAAACGAAGTATCGGCTAACTGGAGTCCATCGTAGATCCTTAAAGCTGTTTCGTCAATGTCGTCCCGTTGAAGTGATGATGTGATTTTGCCCAGCACATGGGCTGCGACAACAATCGTATGCAGTGACACCATTGACTTGATATGCAGCGTTGCCAATCCTCTAGTAGTTTCGGCCTTGACGGAAGATATTCCGGAAATTAGAATTCTTGAGGGTGAACGTGCGAGCCCAAGTGCGTTGACGCATCGTTCAGAAACGTAGGATAGCTCAGAGCCGCTATCCAAAAGCACACGGCAAATTGTGTAAGTCCCTTTTGAGTTTTGGACATACACCAAAGCTGTGGGCAATGTGCTTCTTTTGAGTCCCGGTGACTGAAGTTTGAGGACTGGCCTGTGTAGTGTCCGCAGGAGCAACTGTCATGGAATCCATGTTTTCAGGATGTACAAGAGAATGATGACGGCCATTGCAGTGCTTGCACGAATGTTTCGATTGACATTGTGAAGATCGGTGGCCTGGGCGTAGACAATTGAAGCAAAGCGATTTTCCTTTCACAAAGGAGCGTCGATGTTCGGTGCTCAGATTTTGAAATTGAGAGCATCTATACAGCTGATGGTCAGCAGAGCCACACTTACCACAATTGCCACGGTTCACTGCAATAAGTGCGCGCTTTACTCTGGCAGGCTTGTCCGTGTGGCTGCCAGGTTCGAGTTTGATTGCCGATGTAGCTTGGCTTAATTCAAAATCCTCGCAACGGTCATCAAGGAATTTAAACAGGTCTGTAACGGTTGGTGTCGCAGCGCCTCTGGTGTCCTCTATCCACTTCCTTCTAGAGTCGGGATCAATTTTAGCCAGTACAAGATGAATGACCCAGCAGTCACGGCTGGTCTCCCCAACTGCATCTAGCCCACGAATGATTTCGTTGGCGCCATCAGTAAGTTTGCGTAGATTAGATACCTCGCCGTTGGGGGCAGTAGCCAGTCCATGAAAGTGTCCAGTAAGGAGTTCACGATATGCCTTGGGCGATCATAGCGATCATTGAGGCGTTCCCATGCTGAATCATAAGCTGATTCCGTAATGGACATGTGACTGAAACTTTTGAATCTTTCCCAGGTGGGTCTTGTTGTGGACGGTGCTCTCGTAAATGTCCTTAAAGGCTGGCCATTCCTTGTAGTCTCCACCAAAGGGTTTGATGTGGATTTTCGGCAACGGGTTTTCAGTTAAACAAAATGCAGCAGGCGGCGGCGTGGCCAAGGTAGATGCTCCGTTCTGAGAAAGTCGCTGCAAGAACTCACTTTGCTGTTGCAGAAATGTGGCCATGTTGTGATCCGCTTGAGGTATGGCGCTTGGCTGAAGTTCGCTTTTTAACGACGCTAATAAGGTAAGCGCGCGCAGGTACTTCTCCTCATACGCTTGGAAGTCTTCGGTAGGATCCTCGAAACCCTCAACGTTATCGTACACGTGCATTTCGTCAGTGATCTCCTCAAGGCTTCTGAAGGCTTGATTTAGCCGTACCAGCATGGCATCGACTCCGGAGTTTGTGCTCTGTGGAGGTGGATTCTCAATGTAATTGACCAAGCGAGTTACGGTCGCCTTTAGCCGACCACGTGCTTGGGTAAGGCGTTTAAGCGTCTGTTGCTCCATGGCGTGTAGATTTACTTAAAACAGTTTGTAGATGCGGAAGTATTCCGGCTCTCGAAGGACCAGACAATGATGGTGAATAGATCACGCTAAATGGTTAGTAAGACCACTTTCAAATTGGGTTGATAGAAAAATGCTCAATTAGTTCACAATAAAAATTTACGCTTTATTTCATGTTGACAGCTCGTGGTCAGGAGGAAGAGAGAGAGATATCAAAGTGAGACCAGTCCATCTCAAGAAAGAATATCTTACATGCTAATAAATATACTAGATTATTGTAATTAGTAGTGAGGCTCCTCAACAGACAGCAATAGGATATAGTCGGCCGATCCTTATGAAATTTAATAGGTCAGATTGATTGGCCAAATATAAAACACATTGAAAATTCCAACTACCTAGCTTTACAAACACATCAAAGTTATGGCATTTCCGATCAATCAGTAATATGGCGGCTATAGGGTATAGTCGGCCGATCCTTATGAAATTTGGTAGGTCAGATTGATTGGCCAAATATAAAACCCATAGAAAATCCCAACTTACTAACTTTAAATATAAACCCAAAGAAAATCCCAATTTCCTAACTTTACAAACACCAAAGTTAAGGCATTTCCGATCAATCAGTTATATGGCGGCTATAGAATTAAGTCGGCCGATCCTTATGAAATTTGGTAGGTCAGATTAATCCTTATGAAATTTGGTAAGTCAGATTGATTGGCCAAATATAAAACGCATAGAAAATCCCAACTCCCTAACTTTACAAACACCAAAGTTATGGCATTTCCGATCAATCAGTTACATGGCAGCTATAGGATATAGTCGGCCGATCCTTATGAAATTTAATAGGTCGGATTGATTGGCCAAATATAAAACCCATAGAAAATCCCAACTTCCTAACTTTACAAACACCAAAGTTATGGCATTTCCGACCAATCAGTTATATGGCGGCTATAGGATATAGACCTCCGATTTTTATGAAATTTAATAGGTCAGATTGATAGAACCCATAGAAAATCCCAACTCCCTAACTTTACAAACACCAAAGTTATGGCATTTCCGATCAATCAGTTATATGGCAGCTATAGGATATAGTCAGCCGATCCTTATGAAATTTGGTAGGCCGGATTAATTGGCCAAAAATAAAACTCATAAAAATCTCACTTTAAAAATACCAAAGTTATGGCATTTCCAATCGTTCAGTTATATGACAGGATATAGTCGGCCGATCCCTATAAATTTAATAGGTCAGATTGATTGGCCCAATATAAAACCCATTGAAAATCCCAACTTCCTAACTTTACAAACACATCAAAGTTATGGCATTTCCGATAAATCAGTTATATGGCGGCTATTGGATATAGTCGGCCGATCCTTATGAAATTTGGTAGATCAGATTGATTGGCCTTATATAAGACCCATAGAAAATCCCAACTTACTAACTTTACAAACACCAAAGTTATGGCATTTCCGATCAATCAGTTATATGGCGGCTATAGGATTTATTCTGCCGATCCTTATGAAATTTAATAGGTCAAATTGATTGGCAAAATATAAAATCCATAGAAAATCCCAACTTCCTAACTTTACAAACACCAAAGTTAAGGCATTTCCGATCAATCAGTTATATAGCGGATATAGGATTTAGTAGGCCGATCCTTATGAAACTCAATAGGTCAGATTGATTGGCCAAATATAAAAACCATAGAAAATCCCAACGTACTAACTTTACAAACACCAAAGTTATGGCATTTCCGATCAATCAGTTATGTGGCAGCCATAGGATATAGTCGGCCGATCATTATAAAAATTGGTAGGTCAGATTGATTGGCCAAATATAAAACCCATAGAAAATCCCAAATCCCTAACTTTACAAACACCAAAGTTAAGGCATTTCCGATCAATCAGTTATATGGCGGCTATAGGATATAGTCGGCCGATCCTTATAAAATTCAATAGGTCAGATTGATTGGCCAAATATAAAAACCATAGAAAATCCCAACTACCTAACTTTACAAACACCAAAGTTATGGCATTTCCGATCAATCAGTTATATGGCAGCTATAGGATATAGTCGGCCGATCCTTATGAAATTTAATAGGTCAGATTGATTGGCAAAATATAAAACCCATAGAAAATTCCAACTTACTAACTTTACAAACACCAAAGTTATGGCATTTCCGATCAATTAGTTATATGGCTGCTATAGGATATAGTCGGCTGATCCTTATAAAATTTGGTAGGTCGGCTTGATTGGCCAAATATAAAACACATAGGAAATCCCAACTTCATATATGGCGGCTATAGGATATAGTCGGCCGATCTTTATGAAATTTAATAGGTCAGATTGATTGGCAAAATATAAAACCCATAGAAAATTCCAACTTACTAACTTTACAAACACCAAAGTTATGGCATTTCCGATCAATTAGTTATATGGCAGCTATAGGATATAGTCGGCTGATCCTTATAAAATTTGGTAGGTCGGCTTTATTGGCCAAATATAAAACACATAGGAAATCCCAACACACACCCTTCTTTCCTTTGCACGCAGTATATAAGTCGAAACGGGATCGGCCGACTATATCCTATAGCTGCCATATAACTGATTGATCGGAAATGCCATTACTTTCGTGTTTGTAAAGTTAGGAAGTTGGGATTTTCAATGGGTTTTATATTGGGCCAATCAATCTGACCTATTAAATTTCATAAGGATCGGCCGACTATATCCTGTAGCTGTCATATAACTGAACGATTGGAAATGCCAAAACTTTGGTATTTTTAAAGTTAGGAAGTTGGGATTTTTTATGAGTGTTAAGAACGCATCATATGAATAATTTTGGAGAATATAATTTACAGAATATTCTGCAAGGGTATTTCAACTTCGGCTCCGCCCAAAGTTAGCTTTCCTTTCTTGTTATACCCTTGCAGAGGGTAGAAAATCCCAACTTACTAACTTTACAAACACCAAAGTTATGGCATTTCCGATCAATCAGTTATATGGCGGCTATAGGATTTAGTCTGCCGATCCTTATGAAATTTAATAGGTCAGATTGATTGGCCAAATATAAAACCCATAGAAAATCCCAAATCCCTAACTTTACAAACACCAAAGTTAAGGCATTTCCGATCAATCAGTTATATGGCGGCTATTGGATTTTGTCGGCCGATAAAAACCATGGAAAATCCCAACTTACTAACTTTACAAACGCCAAAGTTATGGCATTTCCGATCAATCAGTTATATGGCAGCTATAGGATATAGTCGGCCGGTCCTTATGAAATTTAATAGGTCAGATTGATTGGCAAAATATAAAACCCATAGAAAATCCCAACTTACTAACTTTACAAACACTAAAGTTATGGCATTTCCGATCAATCAGTTATATGGCAGCTATAGGATATAGTCGGCTGATCCTTATAAAATTTGGTAGGTCGGCTTGATTGGCCAAATATAAAACGCATAGGAATATATGGCGGCTATAGGATATAGTCGGCCGATCTTTATGAAATTTAATAGGTCAGATTGATTGGGCAAATATAAAAACCATAGAAAATCTCAACTTCCTAACTTTACATACACACCAAAGTTAAGGCATTTCCGATCAATTAGTTATATAGCGGCTATAGGATATAGTCGGCCGATCCTTATGATATTTATACCCTTGCAGAGGGTATTATAATTTTGGTCAAAAGTGTGCAACGCAGTAAAGGAGACATCTCCGAACCTATAAAGTATATATATTCTTGATCAGGATCGCCTCCTGAGTTGATATAGCCATGTCCGTCTGTCTGTCCGTCTGTCTGTTTCTACGCAAACTAGTCTCTCAGTTTTAGAGCTATCGAATTGAAACTTTGCACACACCCTTCTTTCCTTTGCACGCAGTATATAAGTCGAAACGGGATCGGCCGACTATATCCTATAGCTGCCATATAACTGATTGATCGGAAATGCCATTACTTTCGTGTTTGTAAAGTTCGGAAGTTGGGATATTCAATGGGTTTTATATTGGGCCAATCAATCTGACCTATTAAATTTCATAAGGATCGGCCGACTATATCCTGTAGCTGTCATATAACTGAACGATTGGAAATGCCATAACTTTGGTATTTTTAAAGTTAGGAAGTTGGGATTTTTTATGAGTGTTAAGAATGCATCATATGAATAATTTTGGAGAATATAATTTACAGAATATTCTGCAAGGGTATTTCAACTTCGGCTCCGCCCGAAGTTAGCTTTCCTTTCTTGTTATACCCTTGCAGAGGGTAGAAAATCCCAACTTACTAACTTTACAAACACCAAAGTTATGGCATTTCCGATCAATCAGTTATATGGCGGCTATAGGATTTAGTCTGCCGATCCTTATGAAATTTAATAGGTCAGAATGATTGGCCAAATATAAAACCCATAGAAAATCCCAACTTCCTAACTTTACAAACACCAAACTAAAGGCATTTCCGATCAATCAGTTATATGGCGGCTATAGGATTTAGTAGGCCGATCCTTGTGAAATTCAATAGGTCAGATTGATTGGCCAAATATAAAAACCATAGAAAATCCCAACGTACTAACTTTACAAACTCCAAAGTTATGGCATTTCCGATCAATCAGTTATATGGCAGCTATAGGATATAGTCGGCCGGTCCTTATAAAATTTAATAGGTCAGATTGATTGGTAAAATATAAAACCCATAGAAAATCCCAACTTACTAACTTTACAAACACTAAAGTTATGGCATTTCCAATCAGTCAGTTATATGGCAGCTATAGGATATAGTCGGCTGATCCTTATAAAATTTGGTAGGTCGGCTTGATTGGCCAAATATAAAACACATAGGAATATATGGCGGCTATAGGATATAGTCGGCCGATCTTTATGAAATTTAATAGGTCAGATTGATTGGGCAAATATAAAAACCATAGAAAATCCCAACTTCCTAACTTTACATACACACCAAAGTTAAGGCATTTCCGATCAATTAGTTATATAGCGGCTATAGGATATAGTCGGCCGATCCTTATGATATTTATACCCTTGCAGAGGGTATTATAATTTTGGTCAAAAGTGTGCAACGCAGTAAAGGAGACATCTCCGAACCTATAAAGTATATATATTCTTGATCAGGATCGCCTCCTGAGTTGATATAGCCATGTCCGTCTGTCTGTCCGTCTGTCTGTTTCTACGCAAACTAGTCTCTCAGTTTTAGAGCTATCGAATTGAAACTTTGCACACACCCTTCTTTCCTTTGCACGCAGTATATAAGTCGAAACGGGATCGGCCGACTATATCCTATTGCTGCCATATAACTGATTGATCGGAAATGCCATTACTTTCGTGTTTGTAAAGTTAGGAAGTTGGGATTTTCAATGGGTTTTATATTCGGCCAATCAATCTGACCTATTAAATTTCATAAGGATCGGCCGACTATATCCTGTAGCTGTCATATAACTGAACGATTGGAAATGCCATAACTTTGGTATTTTTAAAGTTAGGAAGTTGGGATTTTTTATGAGTGTTAAGAATGCATCATATGAATAATTTTGGAGAATATAATTTACAGAATATTCTGCAAGGGTATTTCATCTTCGGCTCCGCCCGAAGTTAGCTTTCCTTTCTTGTTATACCCTTGCAGAGGGTAGAAAATCCCAACTTACTAACTTTACAAACACCAAAGTTATGGCATTTCCGATCAATCAGTTATATGGCGGCTATAGGATTTAGTCTGCCGATCCTTATGAAATTTAATAGGTCAGATTGATTGGCAAAACATAAAACCCATAGAAAATCCCAACTTCCTAACTTTACAAACACCAAACTTAAGGCATTTCCGATCAATCAGTTATATGGCGGCTATAGGATTTAGCAGGCCGATCCTTGTGAAATTCAATAGGTCAGATTGATTGGCCAAATATAAAAACCATAGAAAATCCCAACGTACTAACTTTACAAACTCCAAAGTTATGGCATTCCCGATCAATCAGTTATATGGCAGCTATAGGATATAGTCGGCCGATCATTACGAAATTTGGTAGGGCAGATTGATTGGCCAAATATAAAACCCATAGAAAATCCCAAATCCCTAACTTTACAAACACCAAAGTTAAGGCATTTCCGATCAATCAGTTATATGGCGGCTATAGGATTTTGTCGGCCGATCCTTATGAAATTCAATAGGTCAGATTGATTGGCCAAATATAAAAACCATGGAAAATCCCAACTTACTAACTTTACAAACACCAAAGTTATGGCATTTCCGATCAATCAGTTATATGGCAGCTATAGGATATAGTCGGCTGATCCTTATAAAATTTGGTAGGTCGGCTTGATTGGCCAAATATAAAACACATAGGAATATATGGCGGCTATAGGATATAGTCGGCCGATCTTTATGAAATTTAATAGGTCAGATTGATTGGGCAAATATAAAAACCATAGAAAATCCCAACTTCCTAACTTTACATACACACCAAAGTTAAGGCATTTCCGATCAATTAGTTATATAGCGGCTATAGGATATAGTCGGCCGATCCTTATGATATTTATACCCTTGCAGAGGGTATTATAATTTTGGTCAAAAGTGTGCAACGCAGTAAAGGAGACATCTCCGAACCTATAAAGTATATATATTCTTGATCAGGATCGCCTCCTGAGTTGATATAGCCATGTCCGTCTGTCTGTCCGTCTGTCTGTTTCTACGCAAACTAGTCTCTCAGTTTTAGAGCTATCGAATTGAAACTTTGCACACACCCTTCTTTCCTTTGCACGCAGTATATAAGTCGAAACGGGATCGGCCGACTATATCCTATTGCTGCCATATAACTGATTGATCGGAAATGCCATTACTTTCGTGTTTGTAAAGTTAGGAAGTTGGGATTTTCAATGGGTTTTATATTGGGCCAATCAATCTGACCTATTAAATTTCATAAGGATCGGCCGACTATATCCTGTAGCTGTCATATAACTGAACGATTGGAAATGCCATAACTTTGGTATTTTTAAAGTTAGGAAGTTGGGATTTTTATGAGTGTTAAGAATGCATCATATGAATAATTTTGGAGAATATAATTTACAGAATATTCTGCAAGGGTATTTCATCTTCGGCTCCGCCCGAAGTTAGCTTTCCTTTCTTGTTATACCCTTGCAGAGGGTAGAAAATCCCAACTTACTAACTTTACAAACACCAAAGTTATGGCATTTCCGATCAATCAGTTATATGGCGGCTATAGGATTTAGTCTGCCGATCCTTATGAAATTTAATAGGTCAGATTGATTGGCAAAACATAAAACCCATAGAAAATCCCAACTTCCTAACTTTACAAACACCAAACTTAAGGCATTTCCGATCAATCAGTTATATGGCGGCTATAGGATTTAGCAGGCCGATCCTTGTGAAATTCAATAGGTCAGATTGATTGGCCAAATATAAAAACCATAGAAAATCCCAACGTACTAACTTTACAAACTCCAAAGTTATGGCATTCCCGATCAATCAGTTATATGGCAGCTATAGGATATAGTCGGCCGATCATTACGAAATTTGGTAGGGCAGATTGATTGGCCAAATATAAAACCCATAGAAAATCCCAAATCCCTAACTTTACAAACACCAAAGTTAAGGCATTTCCGATCAATCAGTTATATGGCGGCACACACCCTTCTTTCCTTTGCACGCAGTATATAAGTCGAAACGGGATCGGCCGACTATATCCTATTGCTGCCATATAACTGATTGATCGGAAATGCCATTACTTTCGTGTTTGTAAAGTTAGGAAGTTGGGATTTTCAATGGGTTTTATATTGGGCCAATCAATCTGACCTATTAAATTTCATAAGGATCGGCCGACTATATCCTGTAGCTGTCATATAACTGAACGATTGGAAATGCCATAACTTTGGTATTTTTAAAGTTAGGAAGTTGGGATTTTTTATGAGTGTTAAGAATGCATCATATGAATAATTTTGGAGAATATAATTTACAGAATATTCTGCAAGGGTATTTCATCTTCGGCTCCGCCCGAAGTTAGCTTTCCTTTCTTGTTATACCCTTGCAGAGGGTAGAAAATCCCAACTTACTAACTTTACAAACACCAAAGTTATGGCATTTCCGATCAATCAGTTATATGGCGGCTATAGGATTTAGTCTGCCGATCCTTATGAAATTTAATAGGTCAGATTGATTGGCAAAACATAAAACCCATAGAAAATCCCAACTTCCTAACTTTACAAACACCAAACTTAAGGCATTTCCGATCAATCAGTTATATGGCGGCTATAGGATTTAGCAGGCCGATCCTTGTGAAATTCAATAGGTCAGATTGATTGGCCAAATATAAAAACCATAGAAAATCCCAACGTACTAACTTTACAAACTCCAAAGTTATGGCATTCCCGATCAATCAGTTATATGGCAGCTATAGGATATAGTCGGCCGATCATTACGAAATTTGGTAGGGCAGATTGATTGGCCAAATATAAAACCCATAGAAAATCCCAAATCCCTAACTTTACAAACACCAAAGTTAAGGCATTTCCGATCAATCAGTTATATGGCGGCTATAGGATTTTGTCGGCCGATCCTTATGAAATTCAATAGGTCAGATTGATTGGCCAAATATAAAAACCATGGAAAATCCCAACTTACTAACTTTACAAACACCAAAGTTATGGCATTTCCGATCAATCAGTTATATGGCAGCTATAGGATATAGTCGGCTGATCCTTATAAAATTTGGTAGGTCGGCTTGATTGGCCAAATATAAAACACATAGGAAATCCCAACTTCATATATGGCGGCTATAGGATATAGTCGGCCGATCCTTATGATATTTATACCCTTGCAGAGGGTATTATAATTTTGGTCAAAAGTGAGCAACGCAGTAAAGGAGACATCTCCGAACCTATAAAGTATATATATTCTTGATCAGGATCGCCTCCTGAGTTGATATAGCCATGTCCGTCTGTCCGTCTGTCTGTCCTGTCTGTTTCTACGCAAACTAGTCTCTCAGTTTTAAAGCCATCGAATTGAAGCTTTGCACACACCCTTCTTTCCTTTGCACGCAGTATATAAGTCGGATCGGCCGGGATCGGCCGACTATATCCTTTAGCTGCCATATAACTGATTGATCGGAAATGCCATAACTTTCGTGTTTGTAAAGTTAGGAAGTTGGGATTTTCTATGGGTTTTATTTTTGGCCAATCAATCCGACCTACCAAATTTCATACGGATCGGCCGACTATATCCTATGGCTGCCATATAACTGATTGATCGGAAATGCCATAACTTTGATGTGTTTGTAAAGTTAGGAAGTTGGGATTTTTTATGAGTATTAAGAATGCATCACATGAATAATTTTGGAGAATATAATTTACAGAGTATTCTGCAAGGGTATATCAACTTCGGCTCCGTCCGAAGTTAGCTTTCCTTTCTTGTTGATAGGTCAGATTGATTGGTTAAATTTAAAACCCATAGAAAATCCCAATTTCCTAACTTTACAAACACCAAAGTTAAGGCAATTCCGATCAATCAGTTATATGGCGGCTATAGGATATAGTCGGCCGATCCTTATGAAATTTAATAGGTCAGATTGATTGGGCAAATATAAAAACCATAGAAAATTCCAACTTCCTAACTTTACAAACACACCAAAGTTAAGGCATTTCCGATCAAGTAGCCGATCCTTATGAAATTTGGTAGGCCGGATTGATTGGCCAAATATAAAACCCATAGAAAATCCCTACTTCCTAACTTCACAAACACCAAAGTTATGGCATTTCCGATCAATCAGTTATATGGCAGCTATAGGATATAGTCGGCCGATCCTTATGAAATTTGGCCAAATATAAAACCCATTGGAAATCCCAACTTCCTAACTTAACAAACACTAAAGTTATGGCATTTCCGATCAATCAGTTATATGGCAGCTATAGGCTATAGTCGACCGATCCCGGCCGTTCCGACTTATATACTGCGTGCAAAAGAAAAAAGGGTGTGTGCAAAGTTTCAATACGATATCTTTAAAACTGAGAGACTAGTTTGCGTAGAAACAGACAGACGGACAGACGGACATGCTTATATCAAATCAGGAGGTGATCCTGATCAAGAATATATATACCTTATAGAGTCGGAGATGTCTCCTTCACTGCGTTGCACACTTTTTACCAAAATTATAATACCCTCTGCAAGCGTCTGTCTGTTTCTACGCAAACTAGTCTCTCAGTTTTAAAGATATCGTATTGAAACTTTGCACACACCCTTTTTTCTTTTGCAGTATATAAGTCGGAACGGCCGGGATCGGCCGACTATAGCCTATAGCTGCCATATAACTGATTGATCGGAAATGCCATAACTTTGGTGTTTTTAAAGTTAGGAAGTTGCGATTTTTTATTGATTTTATTTTTGGCCAACCAATATTGCAATTTACAGAATATTCTGCAAGGGTATATCAACTTCGGCTCCGCCCGAAGTTAGCTTTTCTTTCTTGTTTCAAGGAATTTCTTACAAAATATTATCTTTAAAAATTTTATGATTAAGTTAAAGCATTTTTAAGGAATATTAATAATATGTTGCTCCTCCCTTGTTTACAAGGACTTCGCAAACTCGATTGGGGAGAGAGTTATACAAGTTTTTTAGATATTCCAACGTTATTGTTGACCAGGCCTGTTTTATACCGGAAATTAAATCCTCCTTGGTGGCATATTGCTTGCCACCCTCGTACACCTTCCTAGCTAACCATCCCCAAACGTTTTCTATTATGTTCAAGTCTGGGGAGTACGGAGGCCACTCCAGGACACTGACATTTTCCTTTTGAATCCATAGTTTGACCTGGTCCTGGCTGTGTGGATTGGGGCATTGTCGTGCTGAAAATGCCATTTGAGTTTTCCAAATAAGTTTTTAAAAACGGGAAATTCAGTTTTCAGAACGCAATTGTAATTTTCCGCGTTCATCTTTGGTGTTAAAAACTGCAGTTCGCATTTGCCATAATAGGATATGGCTCCCCATACCATTACTCCACCAACTCGGCTATGTAAGCGATCCAGATGATGCTCTTCCTTGCGTGAATCGTGGAAATAATAATTATATCCGTCAGGACCCTCTAGGTTAAATTTTTTTCGTCTGAAAATACGACGTTATGCCACTCGTTGGACCATGTCATATGCGTTCGAGCAAACTTTAGGCGGAGTTCTTTTCGCACTTTGTTACGAGGTGGCTTTTTTTTAGTTTTAGCCTCTTTAAATGGTCAGCTTTCTTGATCACTCTTAAAACAGTCGTTTTGCTTGCCTTAACACCAGTTTTTTCTATTATTTTGGCGGTAGAGTCGTTGGAGTTGGACGTGTAGCGTGTAACGTTCGGCTGAAGTGTTTGGAATCGAGGGATCTGTACTTGCGGGGCACGCTATAGGGTCCGGCACTAACTCGTCGGCTTTGGGGGTGTTGTTCTTGCTTTATACAGACCCTGACACAGTCTACACATTATTATTAACAGACAAAGAAATGAGCGTGCTTGCGACAAAATTATAATTTAGTCTACTAAACCGGAAGAAATATAAATAAATTCAATAAAAAAAAAAATATAGAATGTAAAGGATCAGGAAAAGAAAAGAAAGAAAAGAAAAGAATAGAAAGAGAGAAATCTTAACACAGCGAAGACACTGATGTTATTGTGTTCGCATGTTGCCCACCCTGCCTATGATCACCTGCCGCAAGAGCATGGCTCTGGTGACCCCTTTTGCACCCTACGACTGTGAAAACATCAGCTGGGTTCAGTAAGTTTTGGACTTAAACTTCCATTTTTATAATAAATTCAGGGAAAGAAACCATAATTAATAGTAGTTCAGTAATAGTAATTCGTAATAAAGTAATTGATATAAGAATGGTAATAATGTTTAAACAATGACATTGGTAGATAATCTTAATTATAAGAATATATATATATGGTTTTTGTCAGATAAGGTTAGAATTTCAATTTGTTTTGGAGTAATTTGTTTGTTTTAATTTAATTAGAATTAATAAAATATTTAGTTTAAATCCAAAATTAAATTCAAGTTAATTCTCTATTTAATTAAGGGTAAGCTATTAATTTGATTTGTTTGTTTTAATCTAATTAGAATTAATAAAATATTTGGATTAAATTCAAAATTAAATTCAAATTAATTTCTTACTTTATATTTGTTAGATAATATTTTTTTTCGTTAATTTAATGCATCATTGATTTCTCGTGATTTATAATATTGGCAATTCAAATAAAAGTCATGTTTAGTTTTCAAAACAAATATAAAGGTGGATATATGAAATAAACAATTAATTTTCAAACTCACTGCAACTTTTCCATCGACGAAAGATCGATCTCCCGACTCAGGTGTGCTGGAAAAAACTTATGGCGTTTTCACCATAGGGTTAAAGTAAATTTAAGAACACTCGATGTTTTGAAAACGAATTTTTTAAGAAACTTCCTTGCCATTTTTTTTTTTTTTTTTTTTGTTTTTCTTATTCTTTATACGCGAAAAATTGTTATTTAAATTTAGGTAGTATATATTATAAACTAATTAAGATCAGCTCCATTATATTTTTAAATTTTCATGGGTGATTTCCCATTGGGTTCACTGTGGTTGCAGTTTAAATAAGCTCACAATTGATTGCCAGAGATAATACCAAAAAAAAATTTGCGCCTGTGTGCATTGGGGTAAGGCTGCTGCTGATGTGTATGTGCACCCAAGAGATCTCACGCAGGTGTAGCTGCGTATGTGTACGCGCCAAAGGATTTCACACAGGTGTAGCTGCGTAGGTGAGCGCGCCAAAAGATTACACGTCCATGTGTATAGGTAATGGCTCTTAAATGCGCGTATGTGCAATAAGGTTAGGTGCGCATGTGTATTCGTTGTTGTCAGGTTAGGTGCACAGGCCGTTCATGAGGGTGCTCCTCGGTACAGGCGCTGGTTTTCGGCGCTACCAGGTTGTGTACGCATGCGGCTAGGGAGGTGCTCCTCGGTACAGGCGCTGGTTTTCGGCGTCACCAGGTTATATACACATGCGGCTATGGAGGTGCTCCTTGGTACAGGCGCTGGTTTTCGGCGTCACCAGGTTATATACACATGCGGCTATGGAGGTGCTCCTCGGTACATGCGCTAGTTTTCGGTGCTCCCAGGTTATGTGCGCATGTGGTTATGGGAGTGCTCCTCGGTACAGGCGACGTCGGTTTTGTTGGCGCTACCTGGCTTACATGCTCCTCGTCACGTCGACTTTACAAACTGCTAACTGGGCACAACCTGACGATTAAGGAACGGTTACAGCAAATACCTACTAAAAGACACTGTTCTCGAGCATATCTACCTTGCGATCGTGCCCCGAAACGTTTGGGGATTTTCCGGGTCGTGGTCGGCAGAAATCTCGCCAATCCAATCAAAAACACAACTTGCTGCTGGCCGGGACACACTCTCGCGGCCGGGACGACTATAAGTTTTCCCAATTCAGCTGCCTAAAACGCGGCCGGAGGTTAGACACGGAAAGAAAACCAATTCGCCGGGAAACTTACTCGGTTCAAGCTTTGGCGGATGCCTTTATTTAACTTTTCACTATCGAATCGCAATACTTGCGATATGCACACGTACCCGAGTTAAGGTTTCGAACTTCTGGACTGGGAACTTAATTTTTTTTGTGCATGTGCACGCCGCGACGGCTCGATTGAAAAGAACCAGAACGGAACCGGGGAATGTTGGCCTAGGCTGCCAGCGGAAATGCATCGCAGCCGGTAATCACGCCATGGTGGTAGATAAGCTTTCCAGAGCTCCTCTGGTACAGCTGATCATGCCAGCCCTGATTAATTGGCATCCCCAAAAAAAATACTAAGTAAGCTGGGCTTACTAATATTTATGGTCTGAAACTAAGCTAAGCTCAAACTAAAAACCTAACGAATATTTTTCTGGGCCAAACAAAAAAAATTTTCGTTGCTTCAGTCGCCGCTACAGACGCCTCTCGGAGAATAGCCCTGCGATCTGCTGAACTAATAACACTGTTATACCTCCTTTATAATTTTTTCCATAGGTTTCCTTATTTTGAAGAAAATTTGCAATGGTTTTGCGATGTCTTCCCGTTTTTTCAGCGATTTTGTGGAAAGAAAGTTCACATTCATTGAACGCTACGATTTTCGATTTTTCCTCCGAAGATAAGATTGTTCCTCTGCCCATATTGGATGTCAAATTAAAGAAAAATGTTTAATTTAACAGCAAAACAAAAATGGTTGCTGTGCTCAGCAAATTAAGAAAGATATTTTAATTTTTATTTGGAGGGCGCTAATTTGATGACGCAAAGCACGTGCAGACTTTTTCGGCGAAAATATAACAAAGTAGATTAAAAATGTAACGGTTAATCTCACATGCTTCATTTTATTATCAATGAGAGAGATACCGTTTAATTACATATAGCAAAACAAATTACAAATTTAAGAGCAATACAAAAAGAGATAGGAGAATTCAAAGAAAAGAGTAACAGGGGGCGCTAACCTGGTGACGCGCAATGTACATATGTGTACAGTCGCTCAAAGCTTATTTCGTCCAAGAATAAACATAAATTTCCAATCGACACTGCTCTTTATCCACCAAGGGTATTAAAAAAACACTTAATTTATTAAATTAACGAAAAACCATATTCTTTAATATTAAAGCAAACCAATTATTCCAATAAAAAAAAATGGGCTAATTCGTACCCCAAAGCTTACAATACAGTCGTACAATGGACTAAAAATGTGATAACAATTTAATTTCTTAAATTTAATATTTTGATGCGGTAACACCGAAATCGATCCCGTATACTTAGTTTTTCAAAAGTTTGTAGGAGGTTTTACTTTAAAATCTGAAGGTACTTCTCGGCCATCCATGACCCCGTCAATAAAAACAAGGTTGCCCCGCCCAAACGCTGCCAGACAGGCCATAGAGTAAGAATCTATATAGAGGTTTTATTTGCTCTGCCCGATCCTCTGCCGAGCTTCTGCTGAGAGCTTTGGTTTAAAGACAATACACACTTTTTCACAAATTTCATTCAATTAAAGAAAACGAGTCTGAAGATATGGAGTTTTTCATTATTAATAAAAAGTGGGGATAATTTGAAAAAATAATGGCGGTGATGTAATCTCCCCTTTTACAAAAATGTGTTGATCGGTTGACTTAATACGAAAATTTTGAGCAAAACAAATTCCGGTCGCAGGACTATTTCGAGTTGTTAATGTTTGGCCATCGGAAATTTGTATGTTTTGGTCAGTTGATTAATATGGCAGCTGTAATCATGTCTGCCTGTGAGGGTATCTGTGTGATTGACAGGGCTGTGGTTACGCACTTGATTGCAGGATATGAGCAAACACTAATGGCACACCAGTTCGAGATGCGTAATGAAAATTTCAATTTCGAGCGTGTATGCAAGCGGCTCAAGTTCCAGCAGTTTCAATTGCCGCCCAAATGGCTTACCCTGATTTTTTTCATCATTCGCATTTTGCTTGTTTGCAAATTTACTCTGGGTCGTTTAACGCTCCCAAAGTTAGTTATAACTGTTTTCAAAAATTTAAGAACCTGACAGCTTTGAAATTAGGTTCAACATTGGTGGCTGGAGGAAAGGAGCGGGGTTAAAGCAACTTAAAGACGCTTAAGCCTAGTACTTAGATCGGAAAACGAGTTCGCTAGCGGAAAAACTTTAATATTTCCAGTGGGACTGCATTTTTGAGAGTTCATCAGAATTAAGCGTGTTACAGTCGTTCTGTCAATCAGCTGGGTTCGTTGTTAAGCAGTTAAAATCTTATTATGCATTAAATGATATTCTTAACTACTTTGGCAAGACAAGTCTGCCGCAAATTAGAAATCAATACAATTAAAAGTTAATAATTGTTTTTTTAATTTACTGATAATTATTTGGTAATCTAAAGATCTTTGTTTTACTAAGTTCTTGCAGGCGATTTTTCTGGGCTTTTTGTTGGGGTTTCCGTCCATTTTCAATCTTCGAAACACTCTGTTCTGACTTCAGACACATCAAAAGATTAAAATATTTAATCATTTTGCTAAGGCCTGACGAACCTTCATCCAAAGTTAATTTTGGGTGGTTGGCAACGCAATGTAATATTCTTGGATTTTTTTGGCGATCTGAGTACCGGGGTGAAAAAGAGCCTGTCGAAACGTTTTCGCCAGCTGTTTGCCGCTCGCTCTCTCTCATAGCTAGCAAAGAAAACAAAGGACAGTTGTCGATGGCATCAAAAACAAGATTCGCTGAAATCGGAGGACATATCTAACAAAAAACGAACACCCTATCCGAAGTTTATGGTTTAAATTATAATTAAATAGTATTCCAAATTAATGAATACAAGCTCCTTCTCTGATCTTAATTTAATTTAAGAATACATGTATTTTAGGGTCCTGTTATCGAATAACTGTGTCATCAACGAAATACCCTGAAAACATTGATAAACAAAAAAAGAAAACTAACTTCGGACGGACCCGAGTTGATATACCCTTGCAGAATATTCTGTAAATCATATTCCGCAAAATTATTCATATGATGCTTTCTTAATGCTTAAAAAATATCACATCTTCCTAACTTTAAAAACACCAAAGTTATGGCATTTTCAATCGTTCAGTTATATGGCAGCTATAGGATATAGTCGGCCGATCCTAATGAAATTTGGTAGGTCTGATTGATTGGCCAAAAATAAAACCCACAGAACTTTCTAACTTTAAAAACACCAAAGTTATGGCATTTCCGATCAATCAGTTATATGGCAGCTATAGGATATAGTCGGCCAGCAGATAGCTTTAAAACTGAGGGACTAGTTTGCGCAGAAACGGACGGACGGACAGACGGACATGGCTAGATCGACTGTCCTGGTGATGCTGAACAAAAATATGTAGACTTTATGGGTCGGAAATGTCTCCTTCACTGCGTTGCAAGCTTTTAACTTAAATTATAATACCCTCTGCAAGGGTGTAAAAATGAATGAAAATTAAAAATACATTTAAACGTCCTTCGACTAGAGGCTTGTGGCTTGAACAAAAAAAGTACATGTCGACAGGCGTGTGTTTGTTTACCGACTGGTAAACAGCTGTTTGTTAACTGTTTATTAATGCCAGAAATTAGCCATTCAAAAGATAACAACATGAACACAAGCGAGAAACAAATCGAATGCAAACAACCGAATTGGAAAGCGGGCTACCCTGATATGATATGGCGTTATTATAAAAAGCAGATTCGATTATGAGATTGAGATTAGGAACGAGACCTTGTAATCCAATCAAGTCCCAAAATGGGGGCAGTTGATAACCAACATTGAAAATAAGATAATTTACTGCATGTACCGAATTCTCCACTTCCATCCTTAAACACGGACCTCTATCTCCTTCATTCAAGGGAATATCAAGAGTACCAGGTACCAAGACTCACGGAAAAATTGACACGGAAGGGAAGCTTATAATTTGTGCGACCTCACAAATAGTGCAAGTATTAAAATTTTGATTTTCAAGAAAAAAAACAACTGCCTGCATTTTTTTGTTTAGAGCACATATGTACATATTAGGTTGTCAAATAACTCCCTTCCGCTTTTTTGCTCTTTATTCAATGCTTTATAAAAATTGATACAGTGGACGGATTTAGCTAAAATATGCGCCTTTTTGTTCGATTGTGTTCCCGACCAGCACAACAATTTTCTTTACTAGGGCATTTGAATTCCGTTCCCTTATGTAAATTGGTGGGGGCTTTGGTTTCTTTTGAACAGCCTGTCCAGATTCGGATTGATTATTATTTCCGACAATAGGGCGAATCTGTTGTTACTAGATGCCCCTGGTTGTTCGCTGCCTTTATTTGGGCAATTTTGTTTTGGTTTATTTCCAACCATTTTATTTTGCGGGCTTAGCTTCCGTTTGATTTGGATGTAACGATCCGTGCCAGTCTGTATAGCCGGACCCACTTGTTGTTGTTTGATATTGCCGATATTGGCACTCGTACTTACAATTGGCTTTGTAGTTTTATTCGGCGCTGCAGAAGTTGCAAACGCATTCCAAATCGCGTTGTTGTTAACGGCGACCGTTGATGTTGTTGTTGCAGTGGCTGCTGTTGCAGAAATTAACGAGGTCGCAGTGCTCGTGGCTGGTGAGCTGTGAGTCGAAGCTGGGGGTGGGGTTCTACACTGCAAGCTCCATGAAGTGGGAGTTGGTGTGAATAGGGCGGGAGAACAAGACTGTGCTCTCGCACTGTCAATGGTCAGTAGGGCTGAGTTGCTCTTTGAAGAAGTTCTTTCTACTTCTGTATCACGGGTTGAGAAATAAGAGATATAACTGTTTCTCTGGTCTACGGAGCTTCTACGCTCATTTTTTGAATCGCCGCTCATTGAGCTATCACTCGTGGCACTTCTTAGTTTTTATAATAACTTTGCACTAGTTTTATCATAGCACAATTATTATTTACGTTTTTAGCAATTAGATTGCCTTTGTTACACCACTCCAGTATTTTTAGTTATTGTTTTTCACTTTTGAGCGGTTTTTTTCCGGAGCTCGCGCAAAACACGTCTGCACTCTCCGGCTTACTTTAATGAAAAGCAAAAGATGTTAGAATACATAACACAATATAAATATAACAACTATATGATCACAGACTACATCTTCTCAAACGATACCGAATTAAGTTTAGATAACATAAACATCATAAATCCATTTTTAAAAATCGGAAATACAAAAATACCCCTAGAGCTAATATTGTTAATATTAATAATTACTTCCTTATTCATATACAAATCACCCAAAATCTTAAACAAAATAATACAACAAATTCAAAAACGCACCAAAACCAAAATAGAAATAGAAATCCCAGAACCCGAAAATACAATTGAAATCGTTACAGAGAATGAACCCGAAAATAATATAGAAATAACATTTGCTGAACTTAACAGTAGAATCTCCTCCCTCGCAGCACACTTGTAATAAATCGGGACGATTCATCTTAGGAGGGGGAGAATTAACTATAACTTTAATTAAACACAGTGTCAATGTTGGTTTGTCAAATTCCGTTTGGGAGATTTTTCACTCAAAGATTATGCTGTCAGTTTGGTGGGATTGGAAGGGTGTGGTATATTTTGAGCTGGTTAAAAGGAACCAAACGATTAATTCGGATGTTTACTGTAAGCAACTGGACAAATTGAATACAGCTATCAAGGAGAAGCGACCAGAATTGATCAATCGTAAAGGTGTCATATTCCACCAGGACAACGCCAAAAACTGAGTGAACTTGGCTGAGAACTTTTAATGCATCCACCATATAGCCCTGACCTTGCACCCTCAGACTACCATTTGTTTCGGTCTTTGCAAAACTTTTTGAATGGTACAAATTGACCTTTTCCCAATAATTAGTATGACAAGATATTATCGGGTAATGTGAGGTAGGGGCAGCTGTGGGAGTTCCTGGCACCCAAGAATTTGTGGTTATGACTTTTTATACCCTTGCAGAGGGTATTATAATTTAAAGATATCGAATTGAAACTTTGCACACATCCTTCTTTCCTTTGCACGCAGTATATAAGTCGGAACGGCCGGGATCGGGATTTTCTATGGGTTTTATTCTTGGTCAATCGATCCGACCTACAAAAAATCATAAGGATCGGCCGACTATATCCTATAGCTACCATATAACTGAACGATTGGAAATGCCATAACTTTGGTGTTTTTAAAGTTAGGAAGTTGGGATTTTTTATGAGTATTAAGAATGCATCATATAAATAGTTTTAAAGAATATAATTTACAGAATATTCTGCAAGGGTATATCAACTTCGGCTCCGCCCGAAGTTAGCTTTCTTTTCTTGTTTTATATCATTGTGTGTTGAAGGTAACTAAATTAACTTTTACTTTTAATATATCAGGTACTAGTAATAACAAAAATAGAGATAAAGCTAAGCAGTGTGCAGTATATGGACTTTGAGTTAGTTTTCCACTTGCGTATCGACCAAGTATGCAATTGCCATTTTCGTGCATTTTTATACCCTTGCAGAGGGTATTTTAATTTTGTCAAAAGTGTGCAACGCAGTGAAGGAGACATCTCCGACCCTATAAAGTATATATATTCTTGATCAGGATCACCTCCTGAGTTGATATAGCCATGTCCGTCTGTCCGTCTATCCGTCTGTCTGTTTCTACGCAAACTAGTCTCTCAGTTTTAAAGCTATCGAATTGAAACTTTGCACACACCCTTCTTTCCTTTGCACGCAGTATATAAGTCGGAACGGCCGGGATCGGACGACTATATCCTATCTCTGCCATATAACTGATTGATCGGAAATGCCATAACTTTCGTGTTTGTTAAGTTAGGAAGTTGGGATTTTCCATGGGTTTTATTTTTATCCAATCAATCCTACCTACCAAATTTCATAAGGATCGGACTGAATGATTGGAAATGCCATAACTTTGGTGTTTTTTATGTTAGGAAGTGGGATTTTTTATAAGTGTTAAAATGCATCATATGAATAATTTTGGAGAATATAATTTACAAAATATTCTGCAAGGGTATATCAACTTCGGCTCCGCCCGAAGTTAGCTTTCCTTTCTTGTTATACCCTTGCAGAGGGTATTATAATTTTGGTCAAAAGTGTGCAACGCAGTGAAGGAGACATCTCCGACCCTATAAAGTATATATATTCTTGATCAGGATCACCTCCTGAGTTGATATAAGCATGTCCGTCTGTCCGTCTGTCTGTCCGTCTGTCTGTTTCTACGCGAACTAGTCTCTCCATTTTAAAGATATCGAATTGAAACTTTGCACACAGCCTTCGATCCTTTGCACGCAGTATATAAGTCGGAACGGTCGGGATCGGCCGACTATATCCTATAGCTGCCATATAACTGATTGATCGGAAATGCCATAACTTTGGTGTTTGTTAAGTTAGAAAGTTGGTATTTCCTATGGGGGTTATATTAGGCCAATTAATTCGACCTACCAAATTTCATTAGGATCGGCCGACTATATCCTATAGCTGCCATATAACTGATTGATCGGAAATGGCATAACTTTGGTGTTTGTCTAGTTAGGAAGTTGGGATTTTCTATGGGTTTTATATTTGACTAATCAATCCGACCTACCAAATTTCATTAGGATCGGCCGACTATATCCTATAGCTGCCATATAACTGATTGATCGGAAATGGCATAACTTTGGTGTTTGTCTAGTTAGGAAGTTGGGATTTTCTATGGCTTTTATATTTGACTAATCAATCCGACCTACCAAATTTCATAAGGATCGGCCGACTGTATCCTATAGCTGCCATATAACTGAACGATTGGAAATGCCATAACTTTGGTGTTTTTAAACTTAGGAAGTTGGGATTTTTTATGAGTATTAAGAATGCTTCCTATAAATAATTTTGGAGAATATAATTTACATACTATTCTGCAAGGGTATATCAACTTCGGCTCCGCCCGAAGTTAGCTTTCCTTTCTTGTTTTTATCTTCATCTGTGTATACACACAAAGAAAAACACATGTAAAATCATTACAGTATAGTTGCTACCTTTTATACCCTTGCAGAGGGTATTATAATTTTGGTCAAAAGTGTGCAACGCAGTGAAGGAGACATCTCCGACCCTATAAAGTATATATATTCCTGATCAGGATCACCTCCTGAGTTGATATAAGCATGTCCGTCTGGCCGTCTGGCCGTCTGTCCGTCTGTCTGTTTCTACGCGAACTAGTCTCTCAGTTTTAAAGCTAACGAATTAAACCTTTGCACACACCCTTCTTTCCTTTGCACGCAGTATATAAGTCGGAACGGATGGGATCGGCCGACTATATCCTATAGCTGCCTTATAACTGATTGATCGGAAATGCCATAACTTTGGTGTTTGTTAAGTTAGGAAGTTGGGATTTTTTATGAGTATTAAGAATGCATCCTATGAATAATTTTGGAGAATATAATTTACAGACTATTCTGCGAGGGTATATCAACTTCGGCTCCGCCCGAAGTTAGCTTTCCTTTCTTGTTTTTATCTTCATCTGTTTATACACACAAAGGAAAACACATGTAAAATCATTATAGTATAGTTGCTTTTATACCCTTGCAGAGGGTATTATAATTTTGGTCAAAAGTGTGCAACGCAGTGAAGGAGACATCTCCGACCCTATAAAGTATATATATTCTTGATCAGGATCACCTCCTGAGTTGATATAAGCATGTCCGTCTGGCCGTTTTTTTTTTTTTTTTTTTTATTCATAAATTACATATATAGACAAAATAAATAAATATACATATGATATCCAGGCTTGCGGGACTGCCGTGAAGCATTGCTTCGCAAGGCTGGCTGGCCTGTTTAGGACCTCTCGTTCCTTATGCGTTCCAGCCGCCTCAGTTCCGTCGTGACTTCCGCAGCCAGACTGCATACAGCTGTCCAGTTATCCTGACTCTCCAGCATACTAGGAACAAGTCCCTCCACTGTGATCGGGGTCCCCAGGATTTGTTCAGCTCTTCGGCGCTCTTCTCCGAACCTGTGCGTGTTCGGCATTTTCCACTGTTCCGCAGGTATCGCAGATTTGGCTTGTCTCGTGTCCGAAGCGATGTAAATACTCCTTAAAGCATCCATGTCCGCTCAGCACCTGTGTCAGATGGAACGTTAGTTCGCCGTGTGGTCTGTTTACCCAAGCCGCTATATTGGGGATGAGTCGGTGCGTCCACCGGCCGGTTTCTGCCCTATCCCATCTTTGCTGCCAGTTTTCAAGGGACTTTGTTCTTGACCTTAGTTTTGCCAAGCGGTGGTCCGCCTGTGTGTCAGCTAATTTTCTCGCTTCAAAGTTCTCCTTGGCCTCAACAACTGCGAGCTCGACTGGTGTTATACCACTGATGACCAGAATGGCCTCTGTAGCGACCGTGCGGAAGGCGGAGGCTACCCTAAGAGCTCCTATTCTGTAGTCCGACTCTATACCCTTTAAGTAGCTCTTTTTTGTTGTCGCCTCGGCCCATATTGGTGCTGCATACATGATGGACGACTTTGCTATGTTAAACAGTAGCTTCCTGCTCGTGGATTTTGGGCCTCTATGGTTAAGCATCATTCGGGACACTGCCATCGTGACTCCGTGAGCCCTCTTATGAGTCGCCTGCAGGTGCTCCCTGTAGGACAGCCTGGTGTCCAGCATGACACCTATTTTATAGCCCTTTTCGTCTCCACTTGGGCTCCGCCCACAGTGATTCGTGCCGTTTCCACTTTTTTCCTGCTGCTGATGAGTACCGCCTCGGTTTTCTGCTCAGCCAGTTCAAGTCCTACGATTTGTAGCCACTCACTTATCATACTGATTGCTGCGTTTGTAGAGCTTTCTACCTCAGCTATGGACTTTTTGACCACTATGACCGCGACGTCGTCCGCGAAGCCAACAACGTTTACGCCCTGCTGGAAGTTTAGTCGCAGGATACCATCGTACATGGTGTTCCACAATAATGGGCCTAAGACGGACCCTTGTGGCACTCCTCCTGTGATTTTGTAGCGTTGAGGTCCTTCGTCCGTGTCATAGTGGAGCCACCTGTCGCTCAGGTAGTCGCTAACGATCGCCTGCAAGTACTTTGGGATGTTCAGCATCCCGAGTGAGGCCATTATTCTGCTCCAGGATGCCGAGTTGAAGGCGTTTTTGATGTCCAGAGTTGCCACCAAACAGTATTGTTTGTTTCCTCCCAGCCACCTTTTGCCTTCTATGGCCTGCCTGGCTATGCGGTCCACGGCTTCTAGTGCATCTAGGGTTGAGCGAGCCTTTCTAAGGCCATACTGACTTTCTGAGAGCCCTCCGGCAACCTCTATTGCCTCTCCGAGTCTTGCACTGACAATACTTTCCAATATTTTGCCGGCCGTGTCTAGAAGGCAAATGGGCCTATAAGCCGACGGTTCATCCTTGTCTTTTCCTGGCTTTGGAATAAGCACCAGCTTTTGCTGTTTCCACCGTTCTGGGAAGCAGGCTTGGGCCAGGCACTTAGTGTATGCACTGGCAAAGGTGCTCGGGTACATGCTGATGGCAAGTTTGAGTGCCCGATTTGGGATCCCATCTGGCCCTGGTGCCTTGTTGTTTGGTACCTTCTGGGCTATGTTGACCAGCTCCTGTAGGGTAACCGGCGGTATCTGGTGGTCCGGGACACCAAACGCTTCCGCTTGCCTCGTTTCCTGCGCTGGGAAAAGGTGCCTTATAATCTCTCCCAGTTTCTCGGAGCCTGTTGGGGTCACGTTTTTAACGGCGTTGGTTTTTTTCATTACCACCTTGTAGGCCTTTCCCCACAAGTCGTTTTCTGCTTCATCGCAGAGTTGCAGGAAGCACCGCCTTTTGCTGCTTTTTATTTTCCGCTTTAGGATCTTCCTCTTTTGGGTGAAAACTTCCCTGAGTATATGGAAGGCTTCGGTTCCGCGGGCCCTATGGTAGGCTCTCCTAGCGCTTATGCATTCGCGGCGTGCCTCCTCAATCGCTTGGTTCCACCAGTAGACTGGCTTGCGCCCCTTGAAGCTTTTACTGCGCTGCATGCTGGCGTCGCAGGCTTCCTTGACCTTTGCCATCAATGCCCGTTCGTTTTCCGCTAATTCCATCCCTTCCAGGGCCGCTCTAAATGCTGGTATGTCGAGCGTATTTTCTTTGTAGTGTCCTCGAGTAATTGTCGGTGTGGCGGTTCTTCTCATGCGGATGGTGCTTATAATTGCACTATGGTCGCTCGCCGTGTAGGTCTCGCTAATTTCCCAGGTCGCCGTCGCCGCCAAGCTTGCGCTTAAGTAGGTGAGGTCGATTATGGACTGCGCTCCCGCTCTCCTAAATGTAGGGGTAGAACCCCTGTTTTGTAGGAGAACGTCCAGCGATGCGAACGTCTCAGTGACCACTCTTCCTCTGGCGTTTGTTGAGGCTGACTCCCACTCCGTTGACCACGCATTGAAGTCCCCGGCAACAATCGCAGGCGAGTGTGCTCTTATGTCGATTGCCAGGCTGTCTATCGTCTCGCTAAACTCCTCTAGTGTCCAGCTGGGTGGAAAGTAGCAGCTAAAAATCCAAAGGTCTTTTAGCTTCGCCCTTACGTAGCCTTTTGATGCTTTCACGCATGCTAGATGTTGGGCCGGTTGCCCACATGTCCAGATTGCTGCTTTTCCCAATTGATCCGTGACCCACGTGTTGGATCTAATTTGCTTTATAGGGTTCGCTCAGAATTGCCAGGTCTATTTTGAGCTCGGAAATTGTTTGGGTGAGAAGGTCTTGGGCCACCCTGCAGTGGTTGAGGTTTAGCTGCATGACCCTTAGCATCTTTGTTGAGATTTTACCGCCTCGACATACGCTGGGCATTTAAAGCTCCCAGACGCGTGGTTTGTTGGAAGATCTCTTTTCTGCGCGCAGAGTAGGCAATGTGGGTCCCTATTGCAGCTTCTGGCCTCGTGGTCTTTTCCTCCACACTTGAAACATGCTCCGCGCAAATCCGTTTTTTCCGTGCAGTTCGACGAGATATGGCCGAACGCGAGACACTTATAGCAGCGTTTTGGCGAAAAAATGGGTTTAATCCGGCAGATCACCCATCCAATCCTTATTTTCCCCAAGTTTACCAGCTTGTTCGCTGTGGGTGTTGGCAACATTAGTGTGGCTATCTGCAGGCCGTTTCTGGTGGCTCTCAGCGACTTTACGGCCTCCTCCGAAAGAGGGGTATCGCTTAGCTTACTGTTTAGAGCCTCCACTATCTCCTCCTTGGTTGTGACTTCGTCTAAGTCCATGACCTCAAGTCTAGTTTGCTCGGTCAGGGCCCTTACAACTGCTTTAACCCCGAGAGCGTTTCCGACTGCCTTTTTAACCTCCTCCGCGCTGTGGTCTGGAGACTTCTTCAGCTGCAGTAAAAGATCTCCCTTGGCCGTCTTACGGATGGTCTGTACGTCCCCACTGACGTGTTTTAACGTGGAGTCTCCTTTAACGGCCTTGAGAAGTTCCGCGTAGGTAATCTCCCCGACTCTTGCAACCACGATGGCGTCTGGTCTGGCCCTGAGCTGCCTTTTGGAATTTCCCTTAGGGTTTCTGTCGGCTACTTGCTGGAAATCTTCGTGTCGCTTCTCATGTATCCGTTCCCGATGTACCCTCTTCATTGGTGGCGTACATTTTTGGCCTGCTGCTGGCTCTCTTGCCCTTTTTGGTGTCGCTACTATCCTTTCTTTTCCACACAGCTTGTCACGCTGTTCGGCTCTCGGTGTGGTTTGCGTGGCACTTTCCCTGCACTCCTTTCCTGTGGCTTCCTCCTGCTTGATGGAGGCCACTGCCGTTTTATGCAGCTCTACCAGCTCTGTTAGGAGATCGCGCATCGGCTGTTTGACGACCCTGTGGTCCTTAAACAGAAGGGAGAGGCCATTCACGGCGAGGGCTATTTTCGCAATAATGTCCTCCAGGGACGTGATTGCCTCCGCTTGTTTTGGCTGCTGTTCAACCTTATGCTGCGCCTGCACCGTTGGCGATCTGGCCATCGCTGTGCTTTTTGCGAAGGGGTTTGCCTGGTCCATTGGTCTTTCACCGTCCGCGACAGGGGTTCCCTCGCTGGTCTCAGATTTCTCCTAGACTTTCTAACGATGGGGGTTATACCGCCTCTTTTCGGTCCCCAGAGCCCCGTTTGCTGGGGCACCGCCTAAGCGGGGGGGTTGGAATTTGTCGGATCCTTGACTTGCTGCCCCTAATTCCCCTATCTAGACTAGTGTAGAAGATCGGCCTTTTGAACTCAACGCTTCGACCCTTTCAGAAGCTGACTGCTACGAGTTGAATATCTACTGGTTGAGCTCGGCCTAGAATTATGCAATTTTTCCTAGCTGATAGTAGCGGCTGGTTTCTGTTTCCGATTCTGGCTGTGGTTTGAGCGCTTTCCAGCACTATCGGAGTGATCAGCTGTTTGTCCAGTTGCCAAAAAAGGGAAACGCGCAGATCGCCCGCGGGAAAAACTTTGTTTTTGTTTTCCCAGTGGGAAGAGAGCGGGAGAAAACAGAGTCTTGGTGACCCCTCTCCCCTCTACCCTCGGTGGAGCACCAGTTTTAACTGATCTAAACGCTAAAATATGGTGTACTCAACGCACAGACCCACCCTGGTACGTACCGCCTCCTATGGGGATCACGCTGTTCACTTTGTTTACCTTTTCAGGGCTGTTTAAGGCTTTATAATTGGAAAAACACAGGAGGTAATTGAAAACACGTCTACACTCACTGACTACTACTCACTCTCTCTGTCCGTCTGGCCGTCTGTCCGTCTGTCTGTTTCTACGCGAACTAGTCTCTCAGTTTTAAAGCTATCGAATTAAACCTTTGCACACACCCTTCTTTCCTTTGCACGCAGTATATAAGCCGGAACGGATGGGATCGGCCGACTATATCCTATAGCTGCCATATAACTGATTGATCGAAAATGCCATAACTTTCGTGTTTGTAAAGTTAGGAAGTTGGGATTTTTTATGAGTATTAAGAATGCATCATATGAATAGTTTTAAAGAATATAATTTACAGAATATTCTGCAAGGGTATATCAACTTCGGCTCCGCCCGAAGTTAGCTTTCTTTTCTTGTTTTATATCATTGTGTGTTGAAGGTAACTAAATTAACTTTTACTTTTAATATATCAGGTACTAGTAATAACAAAAATAGAGATAAAGCTAAGCAGTGTGCAGTATATGGACTTTGAGTTAGTTTTCCACTTGCGTATCGACCAAGTATGCAATTGCCATTTTCGTGCATTTTTATACCCTTGCAGAGGGTATTATAATTTTGGTCAAAAGTGTGCAACGCAGTGAAGAAGACATCTCCGACCCTATAAAGTATATATATTCTTGATCAGGATCACCTCCTGAGTTGATATAGCCATGTCCGTCTGTCCGTCTGTCTGTCCGTCTGTCTGTTTCTACGCGAACTAGTCTCTCAGTTTTAAAGATATCGAATTGAAACTTTGCACACAGCCTTCGATCCTTTGCACGCAGTATATAAGTCGGAACGGCCGGGATCGGCCGACTATATCCTATGGCTGCCATATAACTGATTGATCGGAAATGCCATAACTTTGGTGTTTGTTAAGTTAGGAAGTTGGGATTTTCTATGAGTTTAATATTTGACCAATCAATCCGACCTACCAAATTTCATAAGGATCGGCCGACTGTATCCTATAGCTGCCATATAACTGAACGATTGGAAATGCCATAACTTTGGTGTTTGTAAAGTTAGAAAGTTGGGATTTTCTATGGGTTATAGAAATATATATTCTTGATCAGGATCACCTCCTGAGTTGATATAAGCATGTCCGTCTGTCCGTCTGTCTGTCCGTCTGTCTGTTTCTACGCGAACTAGTCTCTCAGTTTTAAAGATATCGAATTGAAACTTTGCACACACCCTTCTTTCCTTTGCACGCAGTATATAAGTCGGAACGTCCGGGATCGGCCGACTATATCCTATAGCTGCCATATAACTGTTTGATCGGAAATGCCATAACCTTGGTGTTTGTTATGTTTGGGATTTTCTATGGGCTTAGTATTTGACCAATCAATCCGACCTACCAAATTTCATAAGAATCGGCCTACTGTATCCTATAGCTGCCATATAACTGAACGATTGGAAATGCCATAACTTTGGTGTTTGTAAAGTTAGAAAGTTGGGATTTTCTATGGGTTATAGAAATATATATATTCTTGATCAGGATCACCTCCTGAGTTGATATAAGCATGTCCGTCTGTCCGTCTGTCTGTCCGTCTGTCTGTTTCTACGCGAACTAGTCTCTCAGTTTTAAAGATATCGAATTGAAACTTTGCACACACCCTTCTTTCTTTTGCACGCAGTATATAAGTCGGAACGGCCGGGATCGGGCGACTATATCCTATAGTTGCCATATAACTGATTGATCGGAAATGCCATAACTTTGGTGTTTGTTAAGTTATGAAGTTGGTATTTCCTATGGGTCCAATCAATCTGATATACAAAATTTCATAAGGATCGGCCGACTATATCCTATAGTCGTCATATAACTGATTGATCGGGAATGCCATAACTTTGGTGTTTGTAAAGTTAGGAAGTTGGGATTTTCTATGGATTTTATATTTGGCCAATCAATCTGACCTACCAAATTTCCTAAGGAGCGGCCGACTATATTCTAGAGCCGCCATATAACTGATTGATCGGAAATGCCATAACTTTGGTGTTTGTTAAGTTAGGAAGTTGGGATTTTCCATGGGTTTTATATTTGGCCAATCAATCTGACCTCCGAAATTTCATAAGGATCAGCCGACAATATCCTATAGCTGCCATGTAACTGAACGATTGGAAATGCCATAACTTTGGTGTTTTTGAAGTTAGGAAGTGGGATTTTTCTACCCTTGCAAAGGGTATTATAATTTTGGTCAAAAGTGTGCAACGCAGTGAAGGAGACATATCCGACCCTATAAAGTATATATATTCTTGATCAGGATCACCTCCTGAGTTGATATAGCCATGTCCGTCTGTCCGTCTGTCTGTCCGTCTGTCTGTTTCTACGCGAACTAGTCTCTCAGTTCTAAAGATATCGAATTGAAACTTTGCACACAGCCTTCGATCCATTGCACGCAGTATATAAGTCGGAACGGCCGGGATCGGCCGACTATATCCTATGGTTGCCATATAACTGATTGATCGGAAATGCAATAACTTTGGTGTTTGTTAAGTTAGAAAGTTGGTATTTCCTATGGGTCCAATCAATCTGATATACAAAATTTCATAAGGATCGGCCGATTATATCCTATAGTCGTCATATAACTGATTGATCGGGAATGCCATAACTTTGGTGTTTGTAAAGTTAGGAAGTTGGGATTTTCTATGGATTTTATATTTGGCCAATCAATCTGACCTACAAAATTTCCTAAGGAGCGGCCGACTATAGCCGCCATATAACTGATTGATCGGAAATGCCATAACTTTGGTGTTTGTAAAGTTAGGAAGTTGGGATTTTCCATGGGTTTTATATTTGGCCAATCAATCTGACCTCCGAAATTTCATAAGGATCAGCCGACAATATCCTATAGCTGCCATGTAACTGAACGATTGGATATGCCATAACTTTGGTGTTTTTGAAGTTAGGAAGTGGGATTTTTATACCCTTGCAAAGGGTATTATAATTTTGGTCAAAAGTGTGCAACGCTGTGAAGGAGACATATCCGACCCTATAAAGTATATATATTCTTGATCAGGATCACCTCCTGAGTTGATATAGCCATGCCCGTCTGTCCGTCTGTCCGTCTGTCTGTCTGTCTGTCTGTCCGTCTGTCTGTTTCTACGCGAACTAGTCTCTCAGTTTTAAAGATATCGAATTGAAACTTTGCACACAGCCTTCGATCCTTTGCACGCAGTATATAAGTCGGAACGGCCGGGATCGGCCGACTATATCCTATGGTTGCCATATAACTGATTGATCGGAAATGCCATAACTTTGGTGTTTGTTAAGTTAGAAAGTTGGTATGTCCTATGGGTTTTATATTTGGCCAATCAATTCGACCTACCAAATTTCATTAGGATCGGCCGACTATATCCTATAGTTGCCATATAACTGATTGATCGGAAATGGGTGTTTGTAAAGTTAGGAAGTTGGGATTTTCTATGAGTTTAATATTTGACCAATCAATCCGACCTACCAAATTTCATAAGGATCAGCCGACTGTATCCTATAGCTGCCATATAACTGAACGATTGGAAATGCCATAACTTTGGTGTTTGTAAAGTTAGAAAGTTGGGATTTTCTATGGGTTATAGAAATATATATATTCTTGATCAGGATCACCTCCTGAGTTGATATAAGCATGTCCGTCTGTCCGTCTGTCTGTCCGTCTGTCTGTTTTAAAGATATCGAATTGAAACTTTGCTCACACCCTTCTTTCCTTTGCACGCAGTATATAAGTCGGAACGGCCGGGATCGGCTGACTATATCCTATAGTTGCCATATAACTGATTGATCGGAAATGCCATAACTTTGGTGTTTGTTAAGTTAGGAAGTTGGAATTTCCTATGGGTCCAATCAATCTGATATACAAAATTTCATAAGGATCGGCCGACTATATCCTATAGTCGTCATATAACTGATTGATCGGAAATGTCATAACTTTGGTGTTTGTAAAGTTAGGAAGTTGGGATTTTCTATGGATTTTATATTTGGCCAATCAATCTGACCTCCGAAATTTCATAAGGATCAGCCGACAATATCCTATAGCTGCCATGTAACTGAACGATTGGAAATGCCATAACTTTGGTGTTTGTAAAGTTAGGAAGTTGGGATTTTTTAAGAGTGTTAAAATGCATCATATGAATAATTTTGGAGAATATAATTTACAGAATATTCTGCAAGGGTATATCAACTTCGGCTCCGCCTGAAGTTAGCTTTCCTTTTTTATACCCTGGCAGAGGGTATTATAATTTTTATCAAAAGTGTGCAACGCAGTGAAGGGGACATCTCCGACCCTATAAAGTATATATATTCTTGATCAGGATCACCTCCTGAGTTGATATAAGCATGTCTGTCTGTCCGTCTGTCTGTCCGTCTGTCTGTCCGTCTGTCTGTCCGTCTGTTTGTTTCTACGCGATTTAGTCTCTCAGTTTTAAAGATATCGAATTGAAACTTTGCACACACCCTTCTTTCCTTTGCACGCAGTATATAAGTCGGAACGTCCGGGATCGGCCGACTATATCCTATAGTTGCCATATAACTGATTGATCGGAAATGCCATAACTTTGGTGTTTGTTAAGTTAGGAAGTTGGCATTTCCTATGGGTCCAATCAATCTGATATACAAAATTTCATAAGGATCGGCCGACTATATCCTATAGTCGTCATATAACTGATTGATCGGGAATGCCATAACTTTGGTGTTTGTAAAGTTAGGAAGTTGGGATTTTTTAAGAGTGTTAAAATGCATCATATGAATAATTTTGGAGAATATAATTTACAGAATATTCTGCAAGGGTATATCAACTTCGGCTCCGCCTGAAGTTAGCTTTCCTTTTTTATACCCTTGCAGAGGGTATTATAATTTTTATCAAAAGTATGCAACGCAGTGAAGGGGACATCTCCGACCCTATAAAGTATATATATTCTTGATCAGGATCACCTCCTGAGTTGATATAAGCATGTCCGTCTGTCCGTTTCTACGCGAACTAGTCTCTCAGTTTTAAAGATATCGAATTGAAACTTTGCACACACCCTTCTTTCCTTTGCACGCAGTATATAAGTCGGAACGGCCGGGATCGGCCGACTATATCCTATAGTTGCCATATAACTGAGTGATCGGAAATGCCATAACTTTGGTGTTTGTTAAGTTAGGAAGTTGGTATTTCCTATGGGTCCAATTAATCTGATATACAAAATTTCATAAGGATCGGCCGACTATATCCTATAGTCGTCTAATAACTGATTGATCGGAAATGCCATAACTTTGGTGTTTGTAAAGTTAGAAAGTTGGGATTTTCTATGGGTCATGGAAATATATATATTCTTGATCAGGATCACCTCCTGAGTTGATATAAGCATGTCCGTCTGTCCGTTTCTACGCGAACTAGTCTCTCAGTTTTAAAGATATCGAATTGAAACTTTGCACACACCCTTCTTTCCTTTGCACGCAGTATATAAGTCGGAACGGCCGGGATCGGCCGACTATATCCTATAGTTGCCATATAACTGAGTGATCGGAAATGCCATAACTTTGGTGTTTGTTAAGTTAGGAAGTTGGTATTTCCTATGGGTCCAATCAATCTGATATACAAAATTTCATAAGGATCGGCCGACTATATCCTATAGTCGTCTAATAACTGATTGATCGGAAATGCCATAACTTTGGTGTTTGTAAAGTTAGGAAGTTGGGATTTTCTATGGATTTTATATTTGGCAAATCAATCTGACCTCCGAAATTTCATTAGGATCAGCCGACAATATCCTATAGCTGCCATGTAACTGAACGATTGGAAATGCCATAACTTTGGTGTTTGTAAAGTTAGGAAGTTGGGATTTTTTATGAGTGTTAAAATGCATCATATGAATAATTTTGGAGAATATAATTTACAGAATATTCTGCAAGGGTATATCAACTTCGACTCCGCCTGAAGCTAGCTTTCCTTTCTTGTTTTTATCTTCATCTGTTTATACACACAAAGGAAAACACATGTCAAATCATTACAGTTTAGTTGCTACCTTTTATACCCTTGCAGAGGGTATTATAATTTTGGTAAAAAGTGTGCAACGCACTGAAGGAGACATCTCCGACCCTATAAAGTATATATATTCTTGATCAGGATCACCTCCTGAGTTGATATAAGCATGTCCGTCTGTCCGTCTGTATGTCCGTCTGTCTGTTTCTACGCGAACTAGTCTCTCAGTTTTAAAGCTATCGAATTAAACCTTTGCACACACCCTTCTTTCCTTTGCACGCAGTATATAAGTCGGAACGGCTGGGATCGGCAGACTATATCCTATAGCTGCCATATAACTGATTGATCGGAAATGCCATAACTTCGGTGTTTGTTAAGTTAGGAAGTTGGTATTTCCTATGGGTCCAATCAATCTGATATACAAAATTTCATAAGGATCGGCCGACTATATCCTATAGTCGTCATATAACTGATTGATCGGAAATGCCATAACTTTGGTTTTTGTAAAGTTAGGAAGTTGGGATTTTCTATGGGTTTTATATTTGGCCAATCAATCTGACCTCCGAAATTTCATAAGGATCAGCCGACAATATCCTATAGCTGCCATGTAACTGAACGATTGGAAATGCCATAACTTTGGTGTTTTTGAAGTTAGGAAGTGGAATTTTTTATGAGTGTTAAAATGCATCATATGAATAATTTTGAAGAATATAATTTACAGAATATTCTGCAAGGGTATATCAACTTCGGCTCCGTCCGAAGTTAGCTTTCCTTTCTTGTTTTTGAGTGTTAAAATGCATCATATGAATAATTTTGGAGAATATAATTTACAGAATATTCTGCAAGGGTATATCAACTTCGGCTCCGCCCGAAGTTAGCTTACCTTTCTTGTTATACCCTTGCAGAGGGTATTATAATTTTGGTCAAAAGTGTGCAACGCAGTGAAGAAGACATATCCGACCCTATAAAGTAAATATATTCTTGATCAGGATCACCTCCTGAGTTGATATAGCCATGTCCGTCTGTCCGTCTGTCTGTTTCTACGCGAACTAGTCTCTCAGTTTCGAATTGAAACTTTGCACAAAGCCTTCGATCCTTTGCACGCAGTATATAAGTCGGAACGGCCGGGATCGGCCGACTATATCCTATGGTTGCCATATAACTGATTGATCGGAAATGCCATAACTTTGGCGTTTGTTAAGTTAGAAAGTTGGTTTTTTCCTATGGGTTTTATATTTGGCAAATCAATTCGACCTACCAAATTTCATTAGGATCGGCCGACTATATCCTATAGCTGCCATATAACTGATTGATCGGAAATGCCATAACTTTGGTGTTTGTAAAGTTAGGAAGTTGGGATTTTCTATGAGTTTAATATTTGACCAATCAATCCGACCTACCAAATTTCATAAGGATCAGCCGACTGTATCCTATAGCTGCCATATAACTGAACGATTGGAAATGCCATAACTTTGGTGTTTGTAAAGTTAGGAAGTTGGGATTTTTTATGAGTGTTAAAATGCATCATATGAATAATTTTGGAGAATATAATTTACAGAATATTCTGCAAGGGTATATCAACTTCGACTCCGCCTGAAGCTAGCTTTCCTTTCTTGTTTTTATCTTCATCTGTTTATACACACAAAGGAAAACACATGTCAAATCATTACAGTTTAGTTGCTACCTTTTATACCCTTGCAGAGGGTATTATAATTTTGGTAAAAAGTGTGCAACGCACTGAAGGAGACATCTCCGACCCTATAAAGTATATATATTCTTGATCAGGATCACCTCCTGAGTTGATATAAGCATGTCCGTCTGTCCGTCTGTATGTCCGTCTGTCTGTTTCTACGCGAACTAGTCTCTCAGTTTTAAAGCTATCGAATTAAACCTTTGCACACACCCTTCTTTCCTTTGCACGCAGTATATAAGTCGGAACGGCTGGGATCGGCAGACTATATCCTATAGCTGCCATATAACTGATTGATCGGAAATGCCATAACTTCGGTGTTTGTTAAGTTAGGAAGTTGGTATTTCCTATGGGTCCAATCAATCTGATATACAAAATTTCATAAGGATCGGCCGACTATATCCTATAGTCGTCATATAACTGATTGATCGGAAATGCCATAACTTTGGTTTTTGTAAAGTTAGGAAGTTGGGATTTTCTATGGGTTTTATATTTGGCCAATCAATCTGACCTCCGAAATTTCATAAGGATCAGCCGACAATATCCTATAGCTGCCATGTCACTGAACGATTGGAAATGCCATAACTTTGGTGTTTTTGAAGTTAGGAAGTGGAATTTTTTATGAGTGTTAAAATGCATCATATGAATAATTTTGAAGAATATAATTTACAGAATATTCTGCAAGGGTATATCAACTTCGGCTCCGTCCGAAGTTAGCTTTCCTTTCTTGTTTTTGAGTGTTAAAATGCATCATATGAATAATTTTGGAGAATATAATTTACAGAATATTCTGCAAGGGTATATCAACTTCGGCTCCGCCCGAAGTTAGCTTACCTTTCTTGTTATACCCTTGCAGAGGGTATTATAATTTTGGTCAAAAGTGTGCAACGCAGTGAAGAAGACATATCCGACCCTATAAAGTAAATATATTCTTGATCAGGATCACCTCCTGAGTTGATATAGCCATGTCCGTCTGTCCGTCTGTCCGTCTGTCTGTCCGTCTGTCTGTTTCTACGCGAACTAGTCTCTCAGTTTCGAATTGAAACTTTGCACAAAGCCTTCGATCCTTTGCACGCAGTATATAAGTCGGAACGGCCGGGATCGGCCGACTATATCCTATGGTTGCCATATAACTGATTGATCGGAAATGCCATAACTTTGGTGTTTGTTAAGTTAGAAAGTTGGTTTTTTCCTATGGGTTTTATATTTGGCCAATCAATTCGACCTACCAAATTTCATTAGGATCGGCCGACTATATCCTATAGCTGCCATATAACTGATTGATCGGAAATGCCATAACTTTGGTGTTTGTAAAGTTAGGAAGTTGGGATTTTCTATGAGTTTAATATTTGACCAATCAATCCGACCTACCAAATTTCATAAGGATCAGCCGACTGTATCCTATAGCTGCCATATAACTGAACGATTGGAAATGCCATAACTTTGGTGTTTGTAAAGTTAGAAAGTTGGGATTTTCTATGGGTTATAGAAATATATATATTCTTGATCAGGATCACCTCCTGAGTTGATAAAAGCATGTCCGTCTGTCTGTCCGTCTGTCTGTCCGTTTTAAAGATATCGAATTGATACTTTGCACACACCCTTCTTTCCTTTGCACGCAGTATATAAGTCGGAACGTCCGGGATCGGCCGACTATATCCTATAGTTGCCATATAACTGATTGATCGGAAATGCCATAACTTTGGTGTTTGTTAAGTTAGGAAGTTGGTATTTCCTATGGGTCCAATCAATCTGATATACAAAATTTCTTAAGGATCGGCCGACTATATCCTATAGTCGTCATATAACTGATTGATCGGAAATGCCATATATATCCTATAGCTGCCATATAACTGATTGATCGGAAATTCCATAACTTTGGTGTTTGTAAAGTTAGGAAGTTGGGATTTTCTATGAGTTTAATATTTGACCAATCAATCCGACCTACCAAATTTCATAAGGATCGGCCGACTGTATCCTATAGCTGCCATATAACTGAACGATTGGAAATGCCATAACTTTGGTGTTTGTAAAGTTAGAAAGTTGGGATTTTCTATGGGTTATAGAAATATATATATTCTTGATCAGGATCACCTCCTGAGTTGATATAAGCATGTCCGTCTGTCCGTCTGTCTGTCCGTCTGTCTGTCCGTTTCTACGCGAACTAAACTCTCAGTTTTAAAGATATCGAATTGAAACTTTGCACACACCCTTCTTTCCTTTGCACGCAGTATATAAGTCGGAACGGCCGGGATCGGCTGACTATATCCTATAGTTGCCATATAACTGATTGATCGGAAATGCCATAACTTTGGTGTTTGTTAAGTTAGGAAGTTGGTATTTCCTATGGGTCCAATCAATCTGATATACAAAATTTCATAAGGATCGGCCGACTATATCCTATAGTCGTCATATAACTGATTGATCGGAAATGCCATAACTTTGGTGTTTTTAAAGTTAGGAAGTTGGGATTTTCTATGGATTTTATATTTGGCCAATCAATCTGACCTCCGAAATTTCATAAGGATCAGCCGACAATATCCTATAGCTGCCATGTAACTGAACGATTGGAAATGCCATAACTTTGGTGTTTGTAAAGTTAGGAAGTTGGGATTTTTTGAGAGTGTTAAAATGCATCATATGAATAATTTTGGAGAATATAATTTACAGAATATTCTGCAAGGGTATATCAACTTCGGCGCCGCCTGAAGTTAGCTTTCCTTTTTTATACCCTTGCAGAGGGTATTATAATTTTGGTCAAAAGTGTGCAACGCAGTGAAGGAGACATCTCCGACCCTATAAAGTATATATATTCTTGATCAGGATCACCTCCTGAGTTGATATAGCCATGTCCGTCTGTCCGTCTGTCTGTCCGTCTGTCTGTCCGTCTGTCTGTCCGTCTGTCTGTCCGTCTGTCTGTCCGTCTGTCTGTCCGTCTGTCTGTCCGTCTGTCTGTCTGTCTGTTTCTACGCGAACTTGTCTCTCAGTTTTGAAGATATCGAATTGAAACTTTGCACACAGCCTTCGATCCTTCGCACGCAGTATATAAGTCGGAACGGCCAGGATCGGACAACTATATCCTATAGCTGCCATATAACTGATTGATCGGAAATGCCATAACTTTAGTGTTTGTTAAGTTAGGAAGTTGGGATTTCCTATGTGTATCTTATTTGGCCAGTCAATCCGACCTACCAAATTTCATAAGGATCGGCCGACTATATCCGATAGCTGCTATATAACTGATTGATCGGTAATGCCATAACTTTGGGATTTGTAAAGTTAGGAAGTTGGGATTTTCTATGGCTTTTATATTTGGCCAATCAATCTGACCAACCAAATTTCATAAGGATCGGCTGACTATATCCTATAGTCGTCATATAACTGATTGATCGGAAATGCCATATATATCCTATATCTGCCATATAACTGATTGATCGGAAATGCCATAACTTTGGTGTTTGTAAAGTTAGGAAGTTGGGATTTTCTATGAGTTTAATATTTGACCAATCAATCCGACCTACCAAATTTCATAAGGATCGGCCGACTGTATCCTATAGCTGCCATATAACTGAACGATTGGAAATGCCATAACTTTGGTGTTTGTAAAGTTAGAAAGTTGGGATTTTCTATGGGTTATAGAAATATATATATTCTTGATCAGGATCACCTCCTGAGTTGATATAAGCATGTCCGTCTGCCCGTCTGTCTGTCCGTCTGTCTGTCCGTTTCTACGCGAACTAGTCTCTCAGTTTTAAAGATATCGAATTGAGACTTTGCACACACCCTTCTTTCCTTTGCACGCAGTATAGAAGTCGGAACGGCCGGGATCGGCCGACTATATCCTATAGTTGCCATATAACTGATTGATCGGAAATGCCATAACTTTGGTGTTTGTTAAGTTAGGAAGTTGGTATTTCCTATGGGTCCAATCAATCTGATATACAAAATTTCATAAGGATCGGCCGACTATATCCTATAGTCGTCATATAACTGATTGATCGGAAATGCCATAGCTTTGGTGTTTGTAAAGTTAGGAAGTTGGGATTTTCTATGGATTTTATATTTGGCCAATCAATCTGACCTCCGAAATTTCATAAGGATCAGCCGACAATATCCTATAGCTGCCATGTAACTGAACGATTGGAAATGCCATAACTTTGGTGTTTGTAAAGTTAGGAAGTTGGGATTTTTTAAGAGTGTTAAAATGCATCATATGAATAATTTTGGAGAATATAATTTACAGAATATTCTGCAAGGGTATATCAACTTCGGCTCCGCCTGAAGTTAGCTTTCCTTTTTTATACCCTTGCAGAGGGTATTATAATTTCAGTCAAAAGTTTGCAACGCAGTGAAGGAGACATTTCCGACCCTATAAAGTATATATATTCTTGATCAGCATCACCAGGAGAGTCGATCTAGCCATGTCCGTCTGTCCGTCCGTCTGTCCGTCTGTCCGTCCGTCCGTTTCTACGCAAACTTGTCTCTCAGTTTTAAAGCTATCGAATTGAAACTTTGCACACACCCTTCTTTCCTTTGCACGCAGTATATAAGTCGGAACGGCCGGGATCGGCCGACTATATCCTATAGCTGCCATATAACTGATTGATCGGAAATGCCATAACTTTGGTGTTTGTAAAGTTATGAAGTTGGGATTTTCTATGGGTTTTATATTTGGCCAATAAATCCGACCTACCAAATTTCATAAGAATCGGACGACCATATCCTATAGCCGCTATATAATTGATTAATCAGAAATGCCATAACTTTGGTGTTTGTTAAGTTAGGAATAGGGATTTTCTATGGGTCTTATTATTGGCCAATCAATCCGACCTACCAAATTTCATAAGGATCGGCCGACTATATCCTATAGCTGCCATATAACTGAACGATTGGAAATGCCATAACTTTGGTGTTTTTAAAGTTAGGAAGTTGGGATTTTTTTATGAGTATTAAGAATGCATCATATAAATAATTTTGGAGAATATAATTTACAGAGTATTCTGCAAGGGTATATCAACTTCGGCTCCGCCCGAAGTTAGCTTTCCTTTCTTGTTTTAATATACCCTTGCAGAGGGTATTATAATTTTGGTCAAAAGTGTGCAACGCAGTGAAGGAGACATATCCGACCCTATAAAGTATATATATTCTTGATCAGGATCACCTCCTGAGTTGATATAGCCATGTCCGTCTGTCCGTCTGTCTGTCCGTCTGTCTGTCCGTCTGTCTGTCCGTCTGTCTGTTTCTACGCGAACTAGTCTCTCAGTTTTAAAGATATCGAATTGAAACTTTGCACACACCCTTCTTTCCTTTGCACGCAGTATATAAGTCGGAACGGCCGGGATCGGCCGACTATATCCTATAGTTGCCATATAACTGATTGATCGGAAATGCCATAACTTTGGTGTTTGTTAAGTTATGAAGTTGGTATTTCCTATGGGTCCAATCAATCTGATATACAAAATTTCACAAGGATCGGCCGACTATATCCTATAGTCGTCATATAACTGATTGATCGGGAATGCCATAACTTTGGTGTTTGTAAAGTTAGGAAGTTGGGATTTTCTATGGATTTTATATTTGGCCAATCAATCTGACCTATCAAATTTCCTAAGGAGCGGCCGACTATATTCTAGAGCCGCCATATAACTGATTGATCGGAAATGCCATAACTTTGGTGTTTGTTAAGTTAGGAAGTTGGGATTTTCTATGGGTTTTATATTTGGCCAATCAATCTGACCTCCGAAATTTCATAAGGATCAGCCGACAATATCCTATAGCTGCCATGTAACTGAACGATTGGAAATGCCATAACTTTGATGTTTTTGAAGTTAGGAAGTGGGATTTTTTATGAGTGTTAAAATGCATCATATGAATAATTTTGGAGAATATAATTTACAGAATATTCTGCAAGGGTATATCAACTTCGGCTCCGCCCGAAGTTAGCTTTCCTTTCTTGTTATACCCTTGCAAAGGGTATTATAATTTTGGTCAAAAGTGTGCAACGCAGTGAAGGAGACATATCCGACCCTATAAAGTATATATATTCTTGATCAGGATCACCTCCTGAGTTGATATAGCCATGTCCGTCTGTCCGTCTGTCTGTCCGTCTGTCTGTCCGTCTGTCTGTTTCTACGCGAACTAGTCTCTCAGTTTTAAAGATATCGAATTGAAACTTTGCACACAGCCTTCGATCCTTTGCACGCAGTATATAAGTCGGAACGGCCGGGATCGGCCGACTATATCCTATGGTTGCCATATAACTGATTGATCGGAAATGCCATAACTTTGGTGTTTGTTAAGTTAGAAAGTTGGTATTTCCTATGGGTTTTATATTTGGCCAATCAATTCGACCTACCAAATTTCATAAGGATCAGCCGACTGTATCCTATAGCTGCCATATAACTGAACGATTGGAAATGCCATAACTTTGGTGTTTGTAAAGTTAGAAAGTTGGGGTTTTCTATGGGTTATAGAAATATATATATTCTTGATCAGGATCACCTCCTGAGTTGATATAAGCATGTCCGTCTGTCCGTCTGTCTGTCCGTCTGTCTGTCCGTTTTAAAGATATCGAATTGATACTTTGCACACACCCTTCTTTCCTTTGCACGCAGTATATAAGTCGGAACGTCCGGGATCGGCCGACTATATCCTATAGTTGCCATATAACTGATTGATCGGAAATGCCATAACTTTGGTGTTTGTTAAGTTAGGAAGTTGGTATTTCCTATGGGTCCAATCAATCTGATATACAAAATTTCATAAGGATCGGCCGACTATATCCTATAGTCGTCATATAACTGATTGATCGGAAATGCCATAACTTTGGTGTTTGTTAAGTTAGGAAGTTGGGATTTTCTATGGATTTTATATTTGGCCAATCAATCTGACCTCCGAAATTTCATAAGGATCAGCCGACAATATCCTATAGCTGCCATGTAACTGAACGATTGGAAATGCCATAACTTTGGTGTTTGTAAAGTTAGGAAGTTGGGATTTTTTAAGAGTGTTAAAATGCATCATATGAATAATTTTGGAGAATATAATTTACAGAATATTCTGCAAGGGTATATCAACTTCGGCTCCGCCTGAAGTTAGCTTTCCTTTTTTTTAATATACCCTTGCAGAGGGTATTATAATTTTGGTCAAAAGTGTGCAACGCAGTGAAGGAGACATATCCGACCCTATAAAGTATATATATTCTTGATCAGGATCACCTCCTGAGTTGATATAGCCATGTCCGTCGGTCCGTCTGTCTGTCCGTCTGTCTGTTTCTACGCGAACTAGTCTCTCAGTTTTAAAGATATCGAATTGAGACTTTGCACACACCCTTCTTTCCTTTGCACGCAGTATATAAGTCGGAACGGCCGGGATCGGCCGACTATATCCTATAGTTGCCATATAACTGATTGATCGGAAATAACATAACTTTGGTGTTTGTTAAGTTAGGAAGTTGGTATTTCCTATGGGTCCAATCAATCTGATATACGAAATTTCATAAGGATCGGCCGACTATATCCTATAGTCGTCATATAACTGATTGATCGGAAATGCCATATATATTCTATTGCTGCCATATAACTGATTGATCGGAAATGCCATAACTTTGGTGTTTGTAAAGTTAGGAAGTTGGGATTTTCTATGAGTTTAATATTTGACCAATCAATCCGACCTACCAAATTTCATAAGGATCGGCCGACTGTATCCTATAGCTGCCATATAACTGAACGATTGGAAATGCCATAACTTTGGTGTTTGTAAAGTTAGAAAGTTGGGATTTTCTATGGGTTATAGAAATATATATATTCTTGATCAGGATCACCTCCTGAGTTGATATAAGCATGTCCGTCTGCCTGTCTGTCTGTCCGTCTGTCTGTCCGTCTGTCTGTCCGTTTCTACGCGAACTAGTCTCTCAGTTTTAAAGATATCGAATTGAGACTTTGCACACACCCTTCTTTCCTTTGCACGCAGTATATAAGTTGGAACGGCCGGGATCGGCCGACTATATCCTATAGTTGCCATATAACTGATTGATCGGAAATGCCATAACTTTGGTGTTTGTTAAGTTAGGAAGTTGGTATTTCCTATGGGTCCAATCAATCTGATATACAAAATTTCATAAGGATCGGCCGACTATATCCTATAGTCGTCATATAACTGATTGATCGGAAATGCCATAACTTTGGTGTTTGTTAAGTTAGGAAGTTGGGATTTTCTATGGATTTTATATTTGGCCAATCAATCTGACCTCCGAAATTTCATAAGGATCAGCCGACAATATCCTATAGCTGCCATGTAACTGAACGATTGGAAATGCCATAACTTTGGTGTTTGTAAAGTTAGGAAGTTGGGATTTTTTAAGAGTGTTAAAATGCATCATATGAATAATTTTGGAGAATATAATTTACAGAATATTCTGCAAGGGTATATCAACTTCGGCTCCGCCTGAAGTTAGCTTTCCTTTTTTATACCCTTGCAGAGGGTATTATAATTTTGGTCAAAAGTGTGCAACGCAGTGAAGGAGACATCTCCGACCCTATAAAGTATATATATTCTTGATCAGGATCACCTCCTGAGTTGATATAGCCATGTCCGTCTGTCCGTCTGTCCGTCTGTCCGTCTGTCTGTCCGTCTGTCTGTTTCTACGCGAACTAGTCTCTCAGTTTTAAAGCTATCGAATTGAAACTTTGCACACACCCTTCTTTCCTTTGCACGCAGTATATAAGTCGGAACGGCCGAGATCGGCCGACTATATCCTATAGCTGCCATATAACTGATTGATCGGAAATGCCATAACTTTGGTGTTTGTAAAGTTAGGAAGTTGGGATTTTCTATGCGTGTTATATTTGGCCAATCAATCCGACCTACCAAATTTCATAAGGATCGGCCGACTATATCCTATAGCTGCCATATAACTGATTGATCGGAAATGCTATAACTTTGGTGTTTGTAAAGTTAGGAAGCTGGGATTTTCTATGGGTTTTATATTTGGTTATTCAATCCGACCTACCAAATTTCATAAGGATCGGCCGACTATATCCTATAGCTGCCATTTAACTGAACGATTGGAAATACCATAACTTTGGTGTTTGTAAAGTTAGGAAGCTGGGATTTTCTATGGGTTTTATATTTGGTTATTCAATCCGACCTACCAAATTTCATAAGGATCGGCCGACTATATCCTATAGCCGCCATATAACTGATTGATCGGAAATGCCATAACTTGGGTGTTTGTAAAGTTAGGAAGTTGGGACTTTTATATAAATAATTTTGGAGAATATAATGTACATAATATTCTGCAAGGGTATATCAACTTCGGCTCCGCCCGAAGTTAGCTTTCCTTTCTTGTTTTTAATATACCCTTGCAGAGGGTATTATAATTTTGGTCAAATGTGTGCAACGCAGTGAAGGAGACATATCCGACCCTATAAAGTATATATATTCTTGATCAGGATCACCTCCTGAGTTGATATAGCCATGTCCGTCTGTCCGTCTGTCTGTCCGTCTGTCTGTTTCTACGCGAACTAGTCTCTCAGTTTTAAAGATATCGAATTGAGACTTTGCACACACCCTTCTTTCCTTTGCACGCAGTATATAAGTCGGAACGGCCGGGATCGGCCGACTATATCCTATAGTTGCCATATAACTGATTGATCGGAAATAACATAACTTTGGTGTTTGTTAAGTTAGGAAGTTGGTATTTCCTATGGGTCCAATCAATCTGATATACAAAATTTCATAAGGATCGGCCGACTATATCCTATAGTCGTCATATAACTGATTGATCGGAAATGCCATATATATCCTATAGCTGCCAAATAACTGATTGATCGGAAATGCCTAACTTTGGTGTTTGTAAAGTTAGGAAGTTGGGATTTTCTATGAGCTTAATATTTGACCAATCAATCCGACCTACCAAATTTCATAAGGATCGGCCGACTGTATCCTATAGCTGCTATATAACTGAACGATTGGAAATGCCATAACTTTGGTGTTTGTAAAGTTAGAAAGTTGGGATTTTCTATGGGTTATAGAAATATATATATTCTTGATCAGGATCACCTCCTGAGTTGATATAAGCATGTCCGTCTGCCTGTCTGTCTGTCCGTCTGTCTTTCCGTCTGTCTGTCCGTTTCTACGCGAACTAGTCTCTCAGTTTTAAAGATATCGAATTGAGACTTTGCACACACCCTTCTTTCCTTTGCACGCAGTATATAAGTTGGAACGGCCGGGATCGGCCGACTATATCCTATAGTTGCCATATAACTGATTGATCGGAAATGCCATAACTTTGGTGTTTGTTAAGTTAGGAAGTTGGTATTTCCTATGGGTCCAATCAATCTGATATACAAAATTTCATAAGGATCGGCCGACTATATCCTATAGTCGTCATATAACTGATTGATCGGAAATGCCATAACTTTGGTGTTTGTTAAGTTAGGAAGTTGGGATTTTCTATGGATTTTATATTTGGCCAATCAATCTGACCTCCGAAATTTCATAAGGATCAGCCGACAATATCCTATAGCTGCCATGTAACTGAACGATTGGAAATGCCATAACTTTGGTGTTTGTAAAGTTAGGAAGTTGGGATTTTTTAAGAGTGTTAAAATGCATCATATGAAAAATTTTTCTAAAGTTAGGAAGTTGGGATTTTTTAAGAGTGTTAAAATGCATCATATGAATAATTTTTCAACTTCGGCTCCGCCCGAAGTTAGCTTTCCTTTCTTGTTATACCCTTGCAAAGGGTATTATAATTTTGGTCAAAAGTGTGCAACGCAGTGAAGGAGACATATCCGACCCTATAAAGTATATATATTCTTGATCAGGATCACCTCCTGAGTTGATATAGCCATGTCCGTCTGTCCGTCTGTCTGTCCGTCTGTCTGTCCGTCTGTCTGTCCGTCTGTCTGTCCGTCTGTCTGTTTCTACGCGAACTAGTCTCTCAGTTTTAAAGATATCGAATTGAAACTTTGCACACAGCCTTCGATCCTTTGCACGCAGTATATAAGTCGGAATGGCCGGGATCGGCCGACTATATCCTATAGCTGCCATATAACTGATTGATCGGAAATGCCATAACTTTGGTGTTTGTAAAGTTAGGAACTTGGGTTTTTCTATGAGTTTAATATTTGACCAATCAATCCGACATACTAAATTTCATAAGGATCAGCCGACTGTATCCTATAGCTGCCATATAACTGAACGATTGGAAATGCCATAACTTTGGTGTTTGTAAAGTTAGAAAAGTTGGGATTTTCTATGGGTTATAGAAATATATATATTCTTGATCAGGATCACCTCCTGAGCATGTCCGTCTGTCCGTCTGTCTGTCCGTCCGTTTTAAAGATATCGAATTGAGACTTTGCACACACCCTTCTTTCCTTTGCACGCAGTATAGAAGTCGGAACGGCCGGGATCGGCCGACTATATCCTATAGTTGCCATATAACTGATTGATCGGAAATGCCATAACTTTGGTGTTTGTTAAGTTAGGAAGTTGGTATTTCCTATGGGTCCAATCAATCTGATATACAAAATTTCATAAGGATCGGCCGACTATATCCTATAGTCGTCATATAACTGATTGATCGGAAATACCATAACTTTGGTGTTTGTAAAGTTAGGAAGTTGGGATTTTCTATGGATTTTATATTTGGCCAATCAATCTGACCTCCGAAATTTCATAAGGATCAGCCGACAATATCCTATAGCTGCCATGTAACTGAACGATTGGAAATGCCATAACTTTGGTGTTTGTAAAGTTAGGAAGTTGGGATTTTTTAAGAGTGTTAAAATGCATCATATGAATAATTTTGGAGAATATAATTTACAGAATATTCTGCAAGGGTATATCAACTTCGGCTCCGCCTGAAGTTAGCTTTCCTTTTTTTTAATATACCCTTGCAGAGGGTATTATAATTTTGGTCAAAAGTGTGCAACGCAGTGAAGGAGACATATCCGACCCTATAAAGTATATATATTTTTGATCAGGATCACCTCCTGAGTTGATATAGCCATGTCCGTCTGTCCGTCTATCTGTCCGTCTGTCTGTTTCTACGCGAACTAGTCTCTCAGTTTTAAAGATATCGAATTGAAACTTTGCACACACCCTTCTTTCCTTTGCACGCAGTATATAAGTCGGAACGGCCGGGATCGGCCGACTATATCCTATAGTTGCCATATAACTGATTGATCGGAAATGCCATAACTTTGGTGTTTGTTAAGTTATGAAGTTGGTATTTCCTATGGGTCCAATCAATCTGATATACAAAATTTCACAAGGATCGGCCGACTATATCCTATAGTCGTCATATAACTGATTGATCGGGAATGCCATAACTTTGGTGATTGTAAAGTTAGGAAGTTGAAATTTTCTATGGATTTTATATTTGGCCAATCAATCTGACCTATCAAATTTCCTAAGGAGCGGCCGACTATATTCTAGAGCCGCCATATAACTGATTGATCGGAAATGCCATAACTTTGGTGTTTGTAAAGTTAGGAAGTTGGGATTTTCTATGGGTTTTATATTTGGCCAATCAATCTGACCTCCGAAATTTCATAAGGATCAGCCGACAATATCCTATAGCTGCCATGTAACTGAACGATTGGAAATGCCATAACTTTGGTGTTTTTGAAGTTAGGAAGTGGGATTTTTTATGAGTGTTAAAATGCATCATATGAATAATTTTGGAGAATATAATTTACAGAATATTCTGCAAGGGTATATCAACTTCGGCTCTGCCCGAAGTTAGCTTTCCTTTCTTGTTATACCCTTGCAAAGGGTATTATAATTTTGGTCAAAAGTGTGCAACGCAGTGAAGGAGACATATCCGACCCTATAAAGTATATATATTCTTGATCAGGATCACCTCCTGAGTTGATATAGCCATGTCCGTCTGTCCGTCTGTCTGTCCGTCTGTCTGTCCGTCTGTCTGTTTCTACGCGAACTAGTCTCTCAGTTTTAAAGATATCGAATTGAAACTTTGCACACAGCCTTCGATCCTTTGCACGCAGTATATAAGTCGGAATGGCCGGGAGCGGCCGACTATATCCTATAGCTGCCATATAACTGATTGATCGGAAATGCCATAACTTTTGTGTTTGTAAAGTTAGGAAGTTGGGATTTTCTATGAGTTTAATATTTGACCAATCAATCCGACATACCAAATTTCATAAGGATCAGCCGACTGTATCCTATAGCTGCCATATAACTGAACGATTGGAAATGCCAAAACTTTGGTGTTTGTAAAGTTAGAAAGTTGGGATTTTCTATGGGTTATATAAATATATATATTCTTGATCAGGATCACCTCCTGAGTTGATATAAGCATGTCCGTCTGTCCGTCTGTCTGTCCGTCCATTTTAAAGATATCGAATTGATACTTTGCACACACCCTTCTTTCCTTTGCACGCAGTATATAAGTCGGAACGTCCGGGATCGGCCGACTATATCCTATGGTTGCCATATAACTGATTGATCGGAAATGCCATAACTTTGGTGTTTGTTAAGTTAGGAAGTTGGTATTTCCTATGGGTCCAATCAGTCCAATGCCATATATATCCTATAGCTGCCATATAACTGATTGATCGGAAATTCCATAACTTTGGTGTTTGTAAAGTTAGGAAGTTGGGATTTTCTATGAGTTTAATATTTGACCAATCAATCCGACCTACCAAATTTCATAAGGATCGGCCGACTGTATCCTATAGCTGCCATATAACTGAATGATTGGAAAGGCCATAACTCTGGTGTTTGTAAAATTAGAAAGTTGGGATTTTCTATGGGTTATAGAAATATATATATTCTTTATCAGGATCACCTCCTGAGTTGATATAAGCATGTGTCTGTCCGTCTGTCTGTCCGTCTGTCTGTCCGTTTCTACGCGAACTAGTCTCTCAGTTTTAAAGATATCGAATTGAAACTTTGCACACACCCTTCTTTCCTTTGCACGCAGTATATAAGTCGGAACGGCCGGGATCGTCTGACTATATCCTATAGTTGCCATATAACTGATTGATCGGAAATGCCATAACTTTGGTGTTTGTTAAGTTAGGAAGTTGGTATTTCCTCTGGGTCCAATCAATCTGATATAGAAAATTTCACAAGGATCGGCCGACTATATCCTATAGTCGTCATATAACTGATTGATCGGAAATGCGTTAACTTTGGTGTTTGTAAAGTTAGGAAGTTGGGATTTTCTATGGATTTTATATTTGGCCAATCAATCTGACCTCCGAAATTTCATAAGGATCAGCCGACCATATCCTATAGCTGCCATGTAACTGAACGATTGGAAATGCCATAACTTTGGTGTTTGTAAAGTTGGGAAGTTGGGATTTTTTATGAGTGTTAAAATGCATCATATGAATAATTTTGGAGAATATAATTTACAGAATATTCTGCAAGGGTATATCAACTTCGGCTCCGCCCGAAGTTAGCTTTCCTTTCTTGTTATACCCTTGCAGAGGGTATTATAATTTTGGTCAAAAGTGTGCAACGCAGTGAAGGAGACATATCCGACCCTATAAAGTATATATATTCTTGATCAGGATCACGTCCTGAGTTGATATAGCCATGTCCGTCTGTCCGTCTGTCTGTCCGTCTGTCTGTTTCTACGCGAACTAGTCTTTCAGTTTTAAAGATATCGAATTGAAACTTTGCACACAGCCTTCGATCCTTTGCACGCAGTATATAAGTCGGAACGGCCGGGATCGGCCGACTATATCCTATGGTTGCCATATAACTGATTAATCGGAAATGCCATAACTTTGGTGTTTGTTAAGTTAGGAAGTTGGTATTTTCTATTGGTCCAATCAATCTGATATACAAAATTTCATAAGGATCGGCCGACTATATCCTATAGTCGTCATATAACTGATTGATCGGAAATGCCATATATATCCTATAGCTGCCATATAACTGATTGATCGGAAATGCCATAACTTTGGTGTTTGTAAAGTTAGGAAGTTGGGATTTTCTATGGGTTATAGAAATATATATATTCTTTATCAGGATCACCTCCTGAGTTGATATAAGCATGTCCGTCTGTCCGTCTGTCTGTCCGTCTGTCTGTCCGTTTCTACGCGAACTAGTCTCTCAGTTTTAAAGATATCTAATTGAAACTTTGCACACACCCTTCTTTCCTTTGCACGCAGTATATAAGTCGGAACGGCCGGGAGCGGCCGACTATATCCTATAGCTGCCATATAACTGATTGATCGGAAATGCCATAACTTTTGTGTTTGTAAAGTTAGGAAGTTGGGATTTTCTATGAGTTTAATATTTGACCAATCAATCCGACATACCAAATTTCATAAGGATCAGCCGACTGTATCCTATAGCTGCCATATAACTGAACGATTGGAAATGCCAAAACTTTGGTGTTTGTAAAGTTAGAAAGTTGGGATTTTCTATGGGTTATATAAATATATATATTCTTGATCAGGATCACCTCCTGAGTTGATATAAGCATGTCCGTCTGTCCGTCTGTCTGTCCGTCCATTTTAAAGATATCGAATTGATACTTTGCACACACCCTTCTTTCCTTTGCACGCAGTATATAAGTCGGAACGTCCGGGATCGGCCGACTATATCCTATGGTTGCCATATAACTGATTGATCGGAAATGCCATAACTTTGGTGTTTGTTAAGTTAGGAAGTTGGTATTTCCTATGGGTCCAATCAGTCCAATGCCATATATATCCTATAGCTGCCATATAACTGATTGATCGGAAATTCCATAACTTTGGTGTTTGTAAAGTTAGGAAGTTGGGATTTTCTATGAGTTTAATATTTGACCAATCAATCCGACCTACCAAATTTCATAAGGATCGGCCGACTGTATCCTATAGCTGCCATATAACTGAATGATTGGAAAGGCCATAACTCTGGTGTTTGTAAAATTAGAAAGTTGGGATTTTCTATGGGTTATAGAAATATATATATTCTTTATCAGGATCACCTCCTGAGTTGATATAAGCATGTCCGTCTGTCCGTCTGATATACAAAATTTCATAAGGATCGGCCGACTATATCCTATAGTCGTCATATAACTGATTGATCGGAAATGCCATATATATCCTATAGCTGCCATATAACTGATTGATCGGAAATGCCATAACTTTGGTGTTTGTAAAGTTAGGAAGTTGGGATTTTCTATGAGTTTAATATTTGACCAATCAATCCGACCTACCAAATTTCATAAGGATCAGCCGACTGTATCCTATAGCTGCCATATAACTGAACGATTGGAAATGCCATAACTTTAGTGTTTGTAAAGTTAGAAAGTTGGGATTTTCTATGGGTTATAGAAATATATATATTCTTGATCAGGATCACCTCCTGAGTTGATATAAGCATGTCCGTCTGTCCGTCTGTCTGTCCGTCTGTCTGTCCGTTTCTACGCGAACTAGTCTCTCAGTTTTAAAGATATCGAATTGAAACTTTGCACACACCCTTCTTTCCTTTGCACGCAGTATATAAGTCGGAACGGCCGGGATCGGCCGACTATATTCTATAGTTGCCATATAACTGATTGATCGGAAATGCCATAACTTTGGTGTTTGTTAAGTTAGGAAGTTGGTATTTCCTATGGGTCCAATCAATCTGATATACAAAATTTCATAAGGATCGGCCGACTATATCCTATAGTCGTCTTATAACTGATTGATCGGAAATGCCATAACTTTGGTGTTTGTAAAGTTAGGAAGTTGGGATTTTCTATGGATTTTATATTTGGCCAATCAATCTGACCTCCGAAATTTCATAAGGATCAGCCGAAAATATCCTATAGCTGCCATGTAACTGAACGATTGGAAATGCTATAACTTTGGTGTTTGTAAAGTTAGGAAGTTGGGATTTTCAATGGGTTTTATTTTTGGTCAATCAATTCTGGGATTTTCTATGGGTTTTATATTTGGCCAATCAATCTGACCTACCAAATTTCATAAGGATCGGCCGACTATATCCTATAGCTGCCATATAACTGATTGATCGGAAATGCCATAACTTTGGTGTTGTTAAAGTTAGGAAGTTGGGATTTTCTATGGGTTTTATTTTTGGTCAATCAATTCGACCTACCATATTTCATAAGGATCGGCGGACTTTACTTTAAACCTAATTTAGAATCGTAATTAATCACTGGTTCATATGTATAAGAACATATTTACTAAGTCCAAGAATATGTCGTAGAATATGGCTATCATAGCTATCATCAGCAATAAATCAATAAAATCAATCAATAAAATGCAACCCCCTCGAACTTTTCCTTAATGGTAATCCCAACTTCAGAGAAATAGATTTATTAAATATTATTTTCCATTTTTCCATTTTGAATCTGTCGTCGATTCATTTTTTTTATGAACTAGTTAAAACAAAGGATTGATGCTGGATTCTGTTATATTTATTATGAATCCTCACATACTCAGCCCCCTCACCACGACAAGGTCTCAATCCACGAGAGGGAAATATTATAATAGCTTAATCTATATTGCACTTTATAAATAAAAAAATTTATCACAATCTTTAAACAATATAATAATCTATTTCTATTTTACTTAGATATACAAATCTTAATATCTATATTTAAGAAAAATTCCATCATGATGACTATAGCTCGTTTTGTATGAAAGAGCAACAGCATTCCTCAGCTCATTTTCAGCAAATATCCAATCAATTTGCGTCAAATGTTTCGTTGTTGCAGAATTATTGATTGGAATTAGATTAAATTCATTTAAAGCTTCCTCAAGTCGATCAGTGGTTGTGGATCTGCAAATATTAAAATCTCCTAATATAACCAATTTGCCATTATTTTGTAAGCTGCATATCCTTTCTACGTCCGACATAACTTCATTACGAAATTGTGCTATAGGAAACGTTGGATTCCTATAAACAACAATGAAGGATGTATTAAGATATTTGAATGCAATTGATTGGTATATAGTTCTTGAGCTCGAAGACTTATTTGTCTCAAACAAGAAAACTACATTTTAGGCAATATTTCGCTTGGCATAAATCATAATTCCATTTTTGCCCATACCATTCAATCGATTGCTATCAATTCTTATTATGTCGAAACCTTGTGAAGAAAAGTCTTCGCTGGGAAGAGTCCAAGTTTCGACAAAACAAAGAAAATTTGCAGAACAAATAATAGGGTCGTTAAAAATATCTTCGCGATGGCTTCGAAGAGACTCAACATTATGGTTATGGCAAGCCTCAGACAAATGATTTAGGGCTTGAGCAAATGCATGGTCGCCTCTTTGGCGCATTATTTCTGTGAGCTCAAAATACTTAAAGTTGCTCCATAAGCTATTTCCTGCTAAAACGCTATAAGGATTAATTGTCCTCTCCGAAAATATCCAACTGTCTCCAACTGGGGAAAGCTGCTTCAGATCTCCAAAAACTATTATTGATTTTCCACCAAAACTTAAGTCAGGGCTTCGGAAAATTTGACGAAGCCGTTGATCCAAAAATGAAAGCATTTTAGAACCAACCATAGAAATTTCATCAATTATAATCAGTTGGAGATCAATCAACTTGCAATGAATTGTGTTTAAACTATCATTGCTTAAAGGTCTTAAGGGACCTGAAGCCTGATTAATTGGAAGAGAAAACACTGAATGTAGAGTCAGTCCTCCAATTCCAAAAGCAGCTTTTCCAGTCGGAGCACATAATAAAACCTTTGCTGAATCCGTAGCACCAGGAAGCTTATTTGCTCGCCAAGTCATAGACTGATAGATGGTAGAAATCAGTCTGCTTTTTCCTACACCGACCCTTCCACCAACAAAGCTCTAAACTCTTCGTCTAAAAATTGGGAGGCAGGTTCTTCCGCATCAGGAGCATTATCTCCCCTTTCCTCTGGCAAATCTTCCAGAACTCTTTCTAACACCATATCATCAAACACATCATAGTTCCTTTTCATTGTCTTAATGACTTCATGGTTTACTCGGAATGTGGTTATAATGCCGTTGGAAAGAAGTTCAGCTTCCTCATTTCGCCAAGGATAGAAGAGTATTAAATGCTCTCGGAAATAATCGGAAGGTGAAGAGTTAATACTAAAGCGAACCCACCTAAGAATCAGGGGATGCCTACGTTTCTTAACGCAACCAGATCCATCCATCAGTGAATAACTTTGCTCAGAAACTTCATCTTCGTCATCTACCTCCACATCATTTGCTTCATCATAGTCTTCCCTATGATTAGCGGCAGATCGTGCATTCCGCGTAACAAATTCCTTCCAACTGCTCATGCTTTGCACATATCGGTCAAGAATATTACGCTCAAAAATATCCACCGAGTTGTTTGGAAGTCGCTCTAATTCTGCATTTGAGCGAGCCAATCTAACTCGTTTGTCTGGATGACAAGTGTTTAAAAAAATAGTGCCTTCACTTGCCTTCGACATATGCAGACCCAAAATATTGTAAGCTGCTTCTTGGGCCGATATTTCTGTAGCGTTAATAAACTTATTCCCTAGGTGCTGTAATTTCCTTTTAATAGAAATATTCCCACGGCTTATTTCTGCCATGGCTTCACGGAGCAACTGCGATACGCCTCTGTTTGATTTCTTTATGTAGTTAATGATATAACTACAACAGGCGTACGCATCTAGGATAAATTGAATATCCATATTAGCTCTGTGCAAGCCTAGAATATCTCTATTATAAGCATTGAGCAGTCGGTCGGAGAATTGTCTGCGAAGAAAAATTTGTGGCTTTTTTAAGCTGGAACGTAAGGCTAGTTTGTAGGCTTCAAAATTTGTTTCAAGGTAGGACAGAAAATGATCAAAATTGTTAAATAAAGCTGCGTCTTTATTTGAAATATTCCTTAAGCTTCCTTAATTTTTTAAAACAAAGTTTTATGATCTTTAATATTGACTTCGTTTTCATCTATTGGATGCAAAATAAGCGTTTCGGGCATAGGAGGATATGGCATATTGAATCGGCAGAACTCCTGTCCGCAAAACTCTCTTAGGCAAGAAGCACTATGCTTGTGGCGTTAATACTGAATTACTTCTTGTAGATCGGCCGACTATATCCTATAGCTGCCATATAACTGATTGATCGGAAATGCCGTAACTTTTGTGTCTGTAAAGTTAGAAAGTTGGGATTATCTATGGGTTTTATTTTTGGCCAATCAATTCGACTTACCAAATTTCATAAGGATCGGCGGACTATATCCTATAGCTGACATATAACTGATTGATCGGAAATGCCATAACTTTGGTGTTTGTAAAGTTAGGAAGTTGGGATTTTCTATGGGTTCTATTTTTGGTCAACAAATTCTGGGATTTTCTATGGGTTTTATATTTGGCCAATCAATCTGACCTACCAAATTTAATAAGGATCTTCCGACTATATCCTATAGCTGGCATATAACTGATTGATCGGAAATGCCATAACTTTGGTGTTGTTAAAGTTAGGAAGTTGGGATTTTCTATGGATTTTATATTTGGCCAATCAATCTGACCTCCGAAATTTCATAAGGATCAGCCGACCATATCCTATAGCTGCCATGTAACTGAACGATTGGAAATGCCATAACTTTGGTGTTTGTAAAGTTGGGAAGTTGGGATTTTTTATGAGTGTTAAAATGCATCATATGAATAATTTTGGAGAATATAATTTACAGAATATTCTGCAAGGGTATATCAACTTCGGCTCCGCCCGAAGTTAGCTTTCCTTTCTTGTTATACCCTTGCAGAGGGTATTATAATTTTGGTCAAAAGTGTGCAACGCAGTGAAGGAGACATATCCGACCCTATAAAGTATATATATTCTTGATCAGGATCACGTCCTGAGTTGATATAGCCATGTCCGTCTGTCCGTCTGTCTGTCCGTCTGTCTGTTTCTACGCGAACTAATCTTTCAGTTTTAAAGATATCGAATTGAAACTTTGCACACAGCCTTCGATCCTTTGCACGCAGTATATAAGTCGGAACGGCCGGGATCGGCCGACTATATCCTATGGTTGCCATATAACTGATTAATCGGAAATGCCATAACTTTGGTGTTTGTTAAGTTAGGAAGTTGGTATTTTCTATTGGTCCAATCAATCTGATATACAAAATTTCATAAGGATCGGCCGACTATATCCTATAGTCGTCATATAACTGATTGATCGGAAATGCCATATATATCCTATAGCTGCCATATAACTGATTGATCGGAAATGCCATAACTTTGGTGTTTGTAAAGTTAGGAAGTTGGGATTTTCTATGAGTTTAATATTTGACCAATCAATCCGACCTACCAAATTTCATAAGGATCAGCCGACTGTATCCTATAGCTGCCATATAACTGAACGATTGGAAATGCCATAACTTTGGTGTTTGTAAAGTTAGAAAGTTGGGATTTTCTATGGGTTATAGAAATATATATATTCTTGATCAGGATCACCTCCTGAGTTGATATAAGCATGTCCGTCTGTCCGTCTGTCTGTCCGTCTGTCTGTCCGTTTCTACGCGAACTAGTCTCTCAGTTTTAAAGATATCGAATTGAAACTTTGCACACACCCTTCTTTCCTTTGCACGCAGTATATAAGTCGGAACGGCCGGGATCGGCCGACTATATTCTATAGTTGCCATATAACTGATTGATCGGAAATGCCATAACTTTGGTGTTTGTTAAGTTAGGAAGTTGGTATTTCCTATGGGTCCAATCAATCTGATATACAAAATTTCATAAGGATCGGCCGACTATATCCTATAGTCGTCTTATAACTGATTGATCGGAAATGCCATAACTTTGGTGTTTGTAAAGTTAGGAAGTTGGGATTTTCTATGGATTTTATATTTGGCCAATCAATCTGACCTCCGAAATTTCATAAGGATCAGCCGACAATATCCTATAGCTGCCATGTAACTGAACGATTGGAAATGCTATAACTTTGGTGTTTGTAAAGTTAGGAAGTTGGGATTTTCTATGGGTTTTATTTTTGGTCAATCAATTCTGGGATTTTCTATGGGTTTTATATTTGGCCAATCAATCTGACCTACCAAATTTCATAAGGATCGTCCGACTTTATCCTATAGCTGCCATATAACTGATTGATCGGAAATGCCATAACTTTGGTGTTGTTAAAGTTAGGAAGTTGGGATTTTCTATGGGTTTTATTTTTGGTCAATCAATTCGACCTACCATATTTCATAAGGATCGGCGGACTTTACTTTAAACCTAATTTAGAATCGTAATTAATCACTGGTTCATATGTATAAGAACATATTTACTAAGTCCAAGAATATGTCGTAGAATATGGCTATCATAGCTATCATCATCAATAAATCAATAAAATCAATCAATAAAATGCAACCCCCTCGAACTTTTCCTTAATGGTAATCCCAACTTCAGAGAAATAGATTTATTAAATATTATTTTCCATTTTTCCATTTTGAATCTGTCGTCGATTCATTTTTTTTATGAACTAGTTAAAACAAAGGATTGATGCTGGATTCTGTTATATTTATTATGAATCCTCACATACTCAGCCCCCTCACCACGACAAGGTCTCAATCCACGAGAGGGAAATATTATAATAGCTTAATCTATATTGCACTTTATAAATAAAAAAATTTATCACAATCTTTAAACAATATAATAATCTATTTCTATTTTACTTAGATATATGCAATTCAAATAAATAAATTAGTTAATAAATTAATAAATAAATTAATAAACAAATCTTAATATCTATATTTAAGAAAAATTCCATCATGATGACTATAGCTCGTTTTGTATGAAAGAGCAACAGCATTCCTCAGCTCATTTTCAGCAAATATCCAATCAATTTGCGTCAAATGTTTCGTTGTTGCAGAATTATTGATTGGAATTAGATTAAATTCATTTAAAGCTTCCTCAAGTCGATCAGTGGTTGTGGATCTGCAAATATTAAAATCTCCTAATATAACCAATTTGCCATTATTTTGTAAGCTGCATATCCTTTCTACGTCCGACATAACTTCATTACGAAATTGTGCTATAGGAAACGTTGGATTCCTATAAACAACAATGAAGGATGTATTAAGATATTTGAATGCAATTGATTGGTATATAGTTCTTGAGCTCGAAGACTTATTTGTCTCAAACAAGAAAACTACATTTTAGGCAATATTTCGCTTGGCATAAATCATAATTCCATTTTTGCCCATACCATTCAATCGATTGCTATCAATTCTTATTATGTCGAAACCTTGTGAAGAAAAGTCTTCGCTGGGAAGAGTCCAAGTTTCGACAAAACAAAGAAAATTTGCAGAACAAATAATAGGGTCGTTAAAAATATCTTCGCGATGGCTTCGAAGAGACTCAACATTATGGTTATGGCAAGCCTCAGACAAATGATTTAGGGCTTGAGCAAATGCATGGTCGCCTCTTTGGCGCATTATTTCTGTGAGCTCAAAATACTTAAAGTTGCTCCATAAGCTATTTCCTGCTAAAACGCTATAAGGATTAATTGTCCTCTCCGAAAATATCCAACTGTCTCCAACTGGGGAAAGCTGCTTCAGATCTCCAAAAACTATTATTGATTTTCCACCAAAACTTAAGTCAGGGCTTCGGAAAATTTGACGAAGCCGTTGATCCAAAAATGAAAGCATTTTAGAACCAACCATAGAAATTTCATCAATTATAATCAGTTGGAGATCAATCAACTTGCAATGAATTGTGTTTAAACTATCATTGCTTAAAGGTCTTAAGGGACCTGAAGCCTGATTAATTGGAAGAGAAAACACTGAATGTAGAGTCAGTCCTCCAATTCCAAAAGCAGCTTTTCCAGTCGGAGCACATAATAAAACCTTTGCTGAATCCGTAGCACCAGGAAGCTTATTTGCTCGCCAAGTCATAGACTGATAGATGGTAGAAATCAGTCTGCTTTTTCCTACACCGACCCTTCCACCAACATATTCGTAAAAAAATATTTTTACAAATGTTGTTTGTGCATCACATATGCATAATAATGTCTTTGTTTGTAGTTGAGGGACCGAGTTAGCGAGCAAAGGTCATCATTGGAAACTAACGGGGGGAGTCTAATTAGTTGAAGTTCGCCGTCTTTTTCAGGGTTGCTTATCGCATTGTCATCCTGAAGAATATTTACGTCCCGCTCTATATTTGGAACTGCCAAAGCTCTAAACTCTTCGTCTAAAAATTGGGAGGCAGGTTCTTCCGCATCAGGAGCATTATCTCCCCTTTCCTCTGGCAAATCTTCCAGAACTCTTTCTAACACCATATCATCAAACACATCATAGTTCCTTTTCATTGTCTTAATGACTTCATGGTTTACTCGGAATGTGGTTATAATGCCGTTGGAAAGAAGTTCAGCTTCCTCATTTCGCCAAGGATAGAAGAGTATTAAATGCTCTCGGAAATAATCGGAAGGTGAAGAGTTAATACTAAAGCGAACCCACCTAAGAATCAGGGGATGCCTACGTTTCTTAACGCAACCAGATCCATCCATCAGTGAATAACTTTGCTCAGAAACTTCATCTTCGTCATCTACCTCCACATCATTTGCTTCATCATAGTCTTCCCTATGATTAGCGGCAGATCGTGCATTCCGCGTAACAAATTCCTTCCAACTGCTCATGCTTTGCACATATCGGTCAAGAATATTACGCTCAAAAATATCCACCGAGTTGTTTGGAAGTCGCTCTAATTCTGCATTTGAGCGAGCCAATCTAACTCGTTTGTCTGGATGACAAGTGTTTAAAAAAATAGTGCCTTCACTTGCCTTCGACATATGCAGACCCAAAATATTGTAAGCTGCTTCTTGGGCCGATATTTCTGTAGCGTTAATAAACTTATTCCCTAGGTGCTGTAATTTCCTTTTAATAGAAATATTCCCACGGCTTATTTCTGCCATGGCTTCACGGAGCAACTGCGATACGCCTCTGTTTGATTTCTTTATGTAGTTAATGATATAACTACAACAGGCGTACGCATCTAGGATAAATTGAATATCCATATTAGCTCTGTGCAAGCCTAGAATATCTATATTATAAGCATTGAGCAGTCGGTCGGAGAATTGTCTGCGAAGAAAAATTTGTGGCTTTTTTAAGCTGGAACGTAAGGCTAGTTGTAGGCTTCAAAATTTGTTTCAAGGTAGGACAGAAAATGATCAAAATTGTTAAATAAAGCTGCGTCTTCATTTGAAATATTCCTTAAGCTTCCTTAATTTTTTAAAACAAAGTTTTATGATCTTTAATATTGACTTCGTTTTCATCTATTGGATGCAAAATAAGCGTTTCGGGCATAGGAGGATATGGCATATTGAATCGGCAGAACTCCTGTCCGCAAAACTCTCTTAGGCAAGAAGCACTATGCTTGTGGCGTTAATACTGAATTACTTCTTGTAGATCGGCCGACTATATCCTATAGCTGCCATATAACTGATTGATCGGAAATGCCGTAACTTTTGTGTCTGTAAAGTTAGAAAGTTGGGATTATCTATGGGTTTTATTTTTGGCCAATCAATTCGACTTACCAAATTTCATAAGGATCGGCGGACTATATCCTATAGCTGACATATAACTGATTGATCGGAAATGCCATAACTTTGGTGTTTGTAAAGTTAGGAAGTTGGGATTTTCTATGGGTTCTATTTTTGGTCAACAAATTCTGGGATTTTCTATGGGTTTTATATTTGGCCAATCAATCTGACCTACCAAATTTAATAAGGATCTTCCGACTATATCCTATAGCTGGCATATAACTGATTGATCGGAAATGCCATAACTTTGGTGTTGTTAAAGTTAGGAAGTTGGGATTTTCTATGGGTCATAAGGATCGGCCGACTTTACTTTAAACCTAATTTAGAATCGTTATTAAGCACTGGTATAAGAACATATTTACTAAGTCCAAGAATATGTCATAGAATATGGCTATCATCATCAATAAATCAATAAAATCAATCAATAAAATGCAACCCCCTCGAACTTTTCCTTAATGGTAATCCCAACTTTAGAGAAATAGATTTATTAAATATTATTTTCCATTTTTCCATTTTGAATCTGTCGTCGATTTATTATACCCGTTACTCGTAGAGTAAAAGGGTATATTGTATTCGTGCAAAAGTATGTAACAGGTAGAAGGAAGCGTTTCCGACCCTATAAAGTATATATATTCTTGTTCAGGATCACTAGCCGAGTCGATCTAGCCATGTCCGTCTGTCCGTCTGTCCGTCTCTCCGTCTGTCCGTCTGTCCGTCTGTCTGTCTGTCCGTATGAACGCTGAGATCTCGGAAACTATAAAAGCTAGAAGATTGGCATTTTGCATGTAGATTCTAGGAGTTCCTACGCAGCGCAAGTTTATTTCAAAAGGGTGTCACGCCCCCTTTAACGCCCACAATCGCATATATACGATTTTAAAAATTTAAATATTTCGGAAAAGTAAAAATGCAGTTTTATTGTGTTTATCAATACCTATCGAAATGTAGAAGAAATTTTTCAAATCGAACCATTCGTTAAAAAGTTATGGGTGATCAAAGTTTCTATCTCCATCTCCCTCGCACTCCCTTTACCTGAGTAACGGGTATCTGATAGTCGGGGCACCCGACTATAGCGTTCTCTCTTGTTTTTTTTATGAACTAGTTAAAACGAAGGATTGATGCTGGTTTCTGTGATATTTATTATGAATCCTCACATACTCAGCCCCCTCACCACGACAAGGTCTCAATCCACGAGAGGGAAATATTATAATAGCTTAATCAATATTGCACTTTATAAATAACAAATTTATCACAATCTTTAAACAATATAATAATCTATTTCTATTTTACTTAGATATATGCAATTCAAATAAATAAATTAGTTAATAAATTAATAAATAAATTAATAAACAAATCTTAATATCTATATTTAAGAAAAATTCCATCATGATGACTATAGCTCGTTTTGTATGAAAGAGCAACAGCATTCCTCATTTTCAGCAAATATCCAATCAATTTGCGTCAAATGTTTCGTTGTTGCAGAATTATTGATTGGAATTAGATTAAATTCATTTAAAGCTTCCTCAAGTCGATCAGTGGTTGTGGATCTGCAAATATTAAAATCTCCTAATATAACCAATTTGCCATTATTTTCTAAGCTGCATATCCTTTCTACGTCCGACATAACTTCACTACGAAATTGTGCTATAGGAAACGTTGGATTCCTATAAACAACAATGAAGGATGTATTAAGATATTTGAATGCAATTGATTGGTATATAGTTCTTGAGCTCGAAGACTTATTTGTCTCAAACAAGAAAACTACATTTTAGGCAATATTTCGCTTGGCATAAATCATAATTCCATTTTTGCCCATACCATTCAATCGATTGCTATCAATTCTTATTATGTCGAAACCTTGTGAAGAAAAGTCTTCGCTGGGAAGAGTCCAAGTTTCGACAAAACAAAGACAATTTGCAGAACAAATAATAGGGTCGTTAAAAATATCTTCGCGATGGCTTCGAAGAGACTCAACATTATGGTTATGGCAAGCCTCAGACAAATGATTTAGAGCTTGAGCAAATGCATGGTCGCCTCTTTGGCGCATTATTTCTGTGAGCTCAAAATACTTAAAGTTGCTCCATAAGCTATTTCCTGCTAAAACGCTATAAGGATTAATTGTCCTCTCCGAAAATATCCAACTGTCTCCAACTGGGGAAAGCTGCTTCAGATCTCCAAAAACTATTATTGATTTTCCACCAAAACTTAAATCAGGGCTTCGGAAAATTTGACGAAGCCGTTGTTCCAAAAATGAAAGCATTTTAGAACCAACCATAGAAATTTCATCAATTATAATCAGTTGGAGATCAATCAACTTGCAATGAATTGTCTTTAAGATATCATTGCTTAAACGTCTTAAGGGACCAGAAGCCTGATTAATTGGAAGAGAAAACACTGAATGTAGAGTCAGTCCTCCAATTCCAAAAGCAGCTTTTCCAGTCGGAGCACATAATAAAACCTTTGCTGAATCCGTAGCACGAGGAAGCTTATTTGCTCGCCAAGTCACAGACTGATAGATGGTAGAAATCAGTCTGCTTTTTCCTACACCGACCCCTCCACCAACATATTCGTAAAAAAATATTTTTACAAATGTTGTTTGTGCATCACATATGCATAATAATGTCTTTGTTTGTAGTTGAGGGACCGAGTTAGCGAGCAAAGGTCATCATTGGAAACTAACGGGGGGAGTCTAATTAATTGAAGTTCGCCGTCTTCTTCAGGGTTGCTTATCGCATTGTCATCCTGAAGAATATTTACGTTCCGCTCTATATTTGGAACAGCCAAAGCTCTAAACTCTTCGTCTAAAAATTGGGAGGCAGGTTCTTCCGCATGAGGAGCATTATCTCCCCTATCCTCTGGCAATTCTTCCAGAACTCTTTCTAACACCATATCATCAAACACATCATAGTTCCTTTTCATTGTCTTAATGACTTCATGGTTTACTCGGAATGTGGTTTTAATGCCGTTGGAAAGAAGTTCAGCTTCTTCATTTCGCGAAGGATAGAAGAGTTATAAATGCTCTCGAAAATAATCGGAAGGTGGAGAGTTAATACTAAAGCGAACCCACCTAAGAATCAGGGGATGCCTACGTTTCTTAACGCAACCAGACCCATCCATCATTTGCTTCATCATAGTCTTCCCTATGATTAGCGGCAGATCGTGCATTCTGCTTAACAAATTCCTTCCAACTGCTCATGCTTTGCACATATCGGTCAAGAATATTACGCTCAAAAATATCCACCGAGTTGTTTGGAAGTCGCTCTAATTCTGCATTTAAGCGAGCCAATCTAACTCGTTTGTCTGGATGACAAGTGTTTAAAAAAATAGTACCTTCACTTGCCTCCGACATAAGCAGAACCAAAATATTGTAAGCTGCTTCTTGGGCCGATATTTCTGTAGCGTTAATAAACTTATTCCCTAGGTGCTGTAATTTCCTTTTAATAGAAATATTCCCACGGCTTATTTCTGCCATGGCTTCACGGAGCAACTGCGATACGCCTCTATTTGATTTCTTTATGTAGTTAATGATATAACTACAACAGGCGTGCGCATCTAGGATAAATTGAATATCCATATTAGCTCTGTGCAAGCCTAGAATATCTCTATTATAAGCATTGAGCAGTCGGTCGGAGAATTGTCTGCGAAGAAAAATTGTTGACTTTTTAAGCTGGAACGTAAGGCTAGTTTGTAGGCTTCATTATTTGTTTCAAGGTGGGACAGAAAATGATCAAAATTGTTAAATAAAGCTGCGTCTTCATCTGAAATATTCCTTAAAGCTTCCTTAATTTTTTTAAACAAAGTTTTATGATCTTCAATATTGACTTTGTTTTCATCTATTGGATGCAAAATAAGCGTTTCGGGCATAGGGGGATATGGCATATTGAATCGGCAGAACCCCTGTCCGCGTAACTCTCTTAGGCAAGAAGCACTATGCTTGTGGCGTTGATACTGAATTACTTCTTGTAGATCGGCCGACTATATCCTATAGCTGCCATATAACTGATTGATCGGAAATGCCGTAACTTTTGTGTCTGTAAAGTTAGAAAGTTGGGATTATCTATGGGTTTTATTTTTGGCCAATCAATTCGACTTACCAAATTTCATAAGGATCGGCGGACTATATCCTATAGCTGGCATATAACTGATTGATCGGAAATGCCATAACTTTGGTGTTGTTAAAGTTAGGAAGTTGGGATTTTCTATGGGTCAATCCGACCTACCAAAATTTTATAAGGATCGGCCGACTATATCCTATAGCTGCCATATAACTGATTGATCGGAAATGCCGTAACTTTTGTGTCTGTAAAGTTAGGAAGTTGGGATTATCTATGGGTCTTACTTTTGGTCAATCAATTCGACTTACCAAATTTCATAAGGATCGGCGGACTATATCCTATAGCTGGCATATAACTGATTGATCGGAAATGCCATAACTTTGGTGTTGTTAAAGTTAGGAAGTTGGGATTTTCTATGGGTTTTATTTTTGGTCAACCAATTCTGGGATTTTCTATGGGTTTTATATTTGGCCAATCAATCTGACCTACCAAATTTCATAAGGATCGTCCGACTTTATCCTATAGCTGCCATATAACTGATTGATCGGAAATGCCATAACTCTGGTGTTGTTAAAGATTTTCTATGGGTTTTATCAATCCGACCTACCAAATTTTATAAGGATCGGCCGACTATATCCTATAGCTGCCATATAACTGATTGATCGGAAATGCCGTAACTTTTGTGTCTGTAAAGTTAGGAAGTTGAAGTGGCAAAACACTGTAAAAATAAACACCGCAAAAAACAATTTGAATGGTATATTTTAACTACACTATCAAAAACCGGGCCAAATAGATTTTCGCCAAAAAAACGTCTTTTGCGTATTCTGGCAGCAATAACTGTAAAGAGCATTTAAATTCGATAATAGCTCGACTTTTAGCTTAGTTTCTTTGTTTAGAAGATAGCTAGAGCTCTGGTGAAACAAATGAATCGTTAAAGCTTAAGGAAAAACTTTACCGAAGGAATTTTTGATACTCAGTTTAGAAGTGCCATTTTTCGACGTTTGAAGGTATTTTTGGCTAAATTGTAATTTTAGGACGGGTGTTAAAAATAGTAAAAAGCGGTCAAATTTTTTAAACATTTATAATGTCTTAAACTATTTTTGGGCGAAAACACAGATCCGATTGGTTAAGCGGCTTAGCGTCCAGAATTTTTGAAAGGAAAATTGACCTTTTTTCCAATTGGAAGCGATTGAGGCCACTTGGGGAGCCCCAATAAATCTTAGCAAATCAGTTTAAAGTTATTAGAATGTAATAAAAATGCATATTAATATTGTTAACCAGTGGTTTTGGCTGTGCGTTGATTCCCAGTTTTCTTACTGATAGCTTTACATATAGAAATGACGGCCCCCTGCCCTTTTCCCAAAGCCCAGCGGCTTGAACGCTTTGACTGGGTTTATTCGTGTGTGTTGCTGGTATAATTTAATTTTAATTTGTTGTTAATTTATTGTTAAGTTTAATTTAGTTTTAAGTTTTTAATTTTAAGTTTTAAAAAGAAATCAAGATCAGCCGCCGCACAAATATTGTACTACACAGAGTCAGAGAGAGAGAGAGAGAGACAGTGTGAGAGAATGCATTCGGTGTTCAATGCTTGTGTATAATTTGTTGGAATTATTATTCCTACTTTAGGCTAATGTAACTTTTTTTTAGAATTGACCTAGAGCTTCAGTAAAACCACCATATGAATCCTTAAAGTATCAGGATTCCCTCGATAAATTTTCATATTGCTAATTGACTTAGATCAGTGTTTTTTTGCCGTTAGGAAAAAATGAGGACGATTCTTAGATTTTCAAAGATCGATAAAAAATAGTAAACATTAAAATATCGAATATTAAATTAAATAGAATCTTTATTATGTAGAGGACTAAATTTTGGCCAAAAATCGCATCGATTGATTAACGCGTTTAGCGTCCAGATTTTTTTATAGAAATTGGGGGTTTTTTGCCACTGGAAGAAAATGGGGGCATGTTTGTGGCCAAAATAAATCTTAGCAAATCAGTTTAGTGTTATAAGAATTGAATGGTAAAAAATTTTAATAGGGTCATTTAATTAGTTTAGGCTGTGCGTTGATTCTTAGTTTTCAATGAACAGTTTTATATATAGAGATTATTTTCCATTTTTCCATATTGAATCTGTCGTCGATTCATTTTTATACCCTTGCAGAGGGTATTATAATTTTGGTCAAAAGTGTGCAACGCAGTGAAGGAGACATCTCCGACCCTATAAAGTATATATATTCTTGATCAGGATCACCTCCTGAGTTGATATAGCCATGTCCGTCTGTCCGTCCGTCTGTCTGTTTCTACGCGAACTAGTCTCTCAGTTTTAAAGATATCGAATTGAAACTTTGCACACAGCCTTCGATCCTTTGCACGCAGTATATAAGTCGGAACGGCCAGGATCGGACAACTATATCCTATAGCTGCCATATAACTGATCGATCGGAAATGCCATAACTTTAGTGTTTGTTAAGTTAGGAAGTTGGGATTTCCTATGGGTATTTTATTTGGCCAGTCAATCCGACCTACTAAATTTCATAAGGATCGGCCGACTATATCCTATAGCTGCCATATAACTGATTGCTCGGTAATGCCATAACTTTGGGATTTGTAAAGTTAGGAAGTTGGGATTTTCTATGGCTTTTATATTTGGCCAATCAATCTGACCTACCAAATTTCATAAGGATCGGCTGCTTATATCCTATAGCTGCTATATAACTGATTGATCGGTAATGCCATAACTTTGGGATTTGTAAAGTTAGGAAGTTGGGATTTTCTATGGGTTTTATATTTGGCCAATCAATCTGACCCACTAAATTTCATAGGGATCGGCCTATAGCCGCCACTTAACTGAACGATTGGAAATGCCATAACTTTGGTGTTTTTAAAGTTGGGATTTTTTATGAGTGTTAAGAATGCATCATATAAATAATTTTGGAGAATATAATTCGGAATATTCTGCAAGGGTATTCCATCTTCGGCTCCGCCCGAATTTAGCTTTCCTTTCTTGTTTTTTATGAACTAGTTAAAACAAAGGATTGATGCTGTATTCTGTGATATTTATTATGAATCCTTACATACTCAGCCCCCTCACCACGACAAGGTCTCAATCCACGAGAGGGAAATATTATAATAGCTTAATCAATATTGCACTTATTAAATAAAAAATTGATCACAATCTTTAAAAAATATAATAATCTATTTCTATTTTACTTAGATATATGCAATTCAAATAAATAAATTAGTTAATAAATTAATAAATAAATTAATAAACAAATCTTAATATCTATATTTAAGAAAAATTCCATCATGATGACTATAGCTCGTTTTGTATGAAAGAGCAACAGCATTCCTCAGCTCATTTTCAGCAAATATCCAATCAATTTGCGTCAAATGTTTCGTTGTTGCAGAGTTATTGATTGGAATTAGATTAAATTCATTTAAAGCTTCCTCAAGTCGATCAGTGGTTGTGGATCTGCAAATATTAATATCTCCTAATATAACCAATTTGCCATTATTTTCTAAGCTGCGTATCCTTTCTACGTCCGACATAACTTCATTACGAAATTGTGGATTCCTATAAACATTAATGAAGGATGCATTAAGATATTTGAATGCAATTTATTGATATATAGTTATTGAGCTCGAAGACTTATTTGTCTCAAACAAGAAAACTACAATATTTTGCTTGGCATAAATCATAATTCCATTTTTGCCCATACCATTCAATCGATTGCTAACAATTCTTCTTATTATGTCGAAACCTTGTAATGAAAAGTCTTCGCTGGGAACAGTTCAAGTTTCGACAAAACAAAGAAAATTTGCAGAACAAATAATAGGGTCGTTAAAAATATCTTCGCGATGGCTTCGAAGAGACTCAACATTATGGTTATGGCAAGCCTTAGACAAATGATTTAGGGCTTGAGCAAATGCATGGTCGCCTCTTTGGCGCATTATTTCTGTGAGCTCAAAATACTTAAAGTTGCTCCATAAGCTATTTCCTGCTAAAACGCTATAAGGATTAATTGTCCTCTCCGAAAATATCCAACTGTCTCCAACTGGGGAAAGCTGCTTCAGATCTCCAAAAACTATAATTGATTTTCCACCAAAACTTAGGTCAGGGCTTCGGAAAATTTGACGAAGCCGTTGATCCAAAAATGAAAGCATTTTAGAACCAACCATAGAAATTTCATCAATTATAATCCGTTGGAGATCAATCAACTTGCAATGAACTGTATTTAAGATATCATTGCTTAAAAGTCTTAAAAGACCAGAGGCCTGATTAATTGGAAGAGAAAACACTGAATGTAGAGTCAGTCCTCCAATTCCAAAAGCAGCTTTTCCAGTCGGAACACATAATAAAACCTTTGCTGAATCCGTAGCACCAGGAAGCTTATTTGCTCGCCAAGTCACAGACTGATAGATGGTAGAAATCAGTCTGCTTTTTCCTACACCGGCCCCTCCACCAACATATTCGTAAAAAATATTTTTACAAACAACATTATGCATTACATATGCATAATAATGTCTTTGTTTGTAGTTGAGGGACCGAGTTAGCGAGCAAAGGTCATCATTGGAAACTAACGGAGGGAGTCTAATTAATTGAAGTTCGCCGTGTTCTTCAGGGTTGTTTATCGCATTGTCATCCTGAAGAATATTTACGTTCCGCTCTATATTTGGAACTGCCAAAGCTCTAAACTCTTCGTCTAAAAATTGGGAGGCAGGTTCTTCCGCATCAGGAGCATTATCTCCCCTATCCTCTGGCAAATCTTAAAGAACTCTTTCTAACTCCATATCATCAAACACATCATAGTTCCTTTTCATTGTCTTAATGACTTCATGGTTAACTCGGAATGTGGTTTTAATGCCGTTGGAAAGAAGTTCAGCTTATTCATTTCGCCAAGGATAGAAGAGCATTAAATGCTATCGGAAATAATCGGAAGGTGAAGAGTTAATACTAAAGCGAACCCACCTTAGAATCAGGGGATGCCTACCGTTCTTAACGCAACCAGATACATCCATCAGTGGATAACTTTGCTCAGCAACTTCATCTTCGTCATCTACCTCCACATCATTTGCTTCATCATAGTCTTCCCTATGATTAGCGGCAGATTGTGCATTTCGCTTGACAAATCTGTACAAAGCTGCGAAATCTGCTAAACAAATTCCTTCCAACTGCTCATGCCTTTGCATATATCGGTCAAGAATATTACGCTCAAAAATATCCACCGAGTTGTTTGAGCGACCCAATCTAACTCGTTTGTCTGGATGACAAGTGTTTAAAAAATAGTACCTTCACTTGCCTCCGACATATGCAGACCCAAAATATTGTAAGCTGCTTCTTGGGCCGATATTTCTGTAGCGTTAATAAACTTATTCCCTAGGTGCTGTAATTTCCTTTTAATAGAAATATTCCCACGGCTTATTTCTGCCATGGCTTCACGGAGCAACTGCGATACGCCTCTATTTGATTTCTTTATGTAGTTAATGATATAACTACAACAGGCGTACGCATCTAGGATAAATTGAATATCCATATTAGCTCTGTGCAAGCCTAGAATATCTCTATTATAAGCATTGAGCAGTCGGTCGAAGAAAAATTGTTGACTTTTTAAGCTGGAACGTAAGGCTAGTTTGTAGGCTTCAATATTTGTTTCAAGGTGGGACTGAAAATGATTAAAATTGTTAAATAAAGCTGCGTCTTCATCTGAAATATTCCTTAAAGCTTCCTTAATTTTTTTAAACAAAGTTTTATGATCTTCAATATTGACTTTCTTTTCATCTATTGGATGCAAAATAAGCGTTTCGGGCATAGGGGGATATGGCATATTGAATCGGCAGAACACCTGTCCGCGTAACTCTCTTAAGCAAGAAGCACTATGCTTGTGGCGTTGATACTGAATTACTTCTTGTAGTTCAGTATCGTCTCCATTTGTAGTAGTAAACCTATCCATAAAGTTTATTACTTGCTCGGTATCTTCGTCGTCCTCGAGCTTAGGAGCACCTGCAAGCCAGTACATGCCATGAGAATGCGGAGATCCTCTTTGCTGGAACTCGATTCTCCAATAAAAATGAGAAAGATTGAATTCCCCAAAAATATCGGTTTTTAACTATTTCATTAATTGTCGCAACCTGTAATCTAAGTATCGAGAGCACGTCACTGAATTGGATCGAATTAACCGAGCCTTTTCGGAGCTGCCGCTTCTTTCTCGCTTATAGCCCTATTATCCAATAGAAGAGACAGGATAACTAAAAGTTCATTCCACTTAGTTTCAGCATCGGAAAGAGTTATAAAAAACGTTGGCAGCCCAAATTGTCGAATTATAGCTATAAGTTTTTTTTTCTCAGCCTCCCAATGACCTGGTGCAGACCGTAAGGCTTTCAGGATGTGGTAGCCATCATCATGTTGCACAAGTCGGTCAACAAATGATTCATCCCGCAGATTACCAGCGGTAACCGCTCCTGACTTTTTGCGTAAAGCAATTAAAATTGAATTTTGTATGCGCTGCATTTCGTAAAATTTATCCCTAAAGATTATAAAATGAAAGACCGATTTTTAAGGGGATACGGCCACAGCCCAAACCGTAAGAGCAAGAGCAGCCAAATTTATTCACAGTATTCCATTGGGGGCGTGGGCGCCCACTAAGATCCGATATGTCCCCCCAGTGGCCCCAAACAGCTCCAACATCCATTATTCTGAGCAAAAAAAGTTGATGTATTTAAGCTTAACTTCTAAAGTGGTTGGAATTTCGATATTTGGTTTTTTCCGAATTTTAGGTTTTGAAAAGGCCTAATTAGAAATCTAAAAGAAATTTCGATATCCCCCATAATTTGGGGGCTACATTTAAAATTAACTTTTCGATTTTAAATTTAGTTATTCTACGGCCCAAATGCTTAAGTTTAATTTTTCAAGTTTTTAACATTTTTTAAAGTATTTTTAACGAATTTATTTAGATTTTCTAAGTTCTTGCGTTGCATTTTGCGGGAGCCTGCCGAGAGAGCGAAACCCAGAGAGCGGATGCCAAGAGAGCGACGGCCGAGAGAGCAACAGCCAAGAAAACTGATCAGGAGGATGGGTAGTGCTGCAGGGAAAGCGGAGGGGAAAGAGGCAATTTAAGTTAAATTTGTTTTGGATTTTAAAAACTTAAGCTGCTGCTCCGATTAATATGATTTTCGATCAATAGTCAGTACTGTGGATCAAATGCTTAGGTTTTATTTTTCATTTTGTAGCAGAAGTAAGAGCCTTATTTAATTTCCACCATGGAAGAAAATAGAAAATTACTACAAATTCTGTAAGCAAAGCCAAAATGTTTCCAAGTTAAATATTAATCTTAAGATTCGAACTTTTGACCAAATACGTATGTACATATGTATATTTGGATATGTTTTGATTTGCTTATATGTACAATACATGTACATACATACAATGTGTGTGTATGTTTCTATTCGAAAGTAGATAATGTGCTTAAATACAAATAAAATGATTTATTATACCCGTTACTCGTAGAGTTCGACTATTCAGTAGCAATATGAATTTCAACAGGAGCGGAACATTCCAGGCTGCATGGCAGCCCCAACAACATCAGCAGCAGAATTTGCAATTGCAACTGGAGCAACACAAGCAGCAGCTTGAGTTGTTCCAGCTGCAATTGAACAGCCAACACCCAACGCAGCATCAACAATTGCAGCAGCAGCAACAACAGCTTCAGCAAATGCAGCAGCAGCAACAACAGCTTCAGCAAATGCAGCAGCAAATTTTAATGCAGCAACAAACGAAAGCTGCGCACCCTGGAAAGGATCGGCCGCCATTCCAAACGCTGCGAGAGGACCACAACAAGATTCAGAAGCAGCAGCGCCAAATAAAGGGCCTTCAGGACAAGGTGGCTGCCTTGGAAAGTTTACAGGCTTATGTGAGCTCCGTGATGCGCCTGCCCCAAACATGGAGTCCGCCGCAGGCAGTGCCGCCGCAGGTAGTACCGCTGCAGACAGTGCCGTTGCTGGCAGTGCCGTCGCAGAGTTTCCAGTCTGGCCCTTCTGCGGATGAGCTGATGCAGCAAATCGCCATGTTGCAACAGCAGCTCCAAAAGCAACAGGCGCAGGCGCGAGCCCCAAAAACTATAATTGATTTTCCACCAAAACTTAAGTCAGGGCTTCGGAAAATTTGACGAAGCCGTTGATCCAAAAATGAAAGCATTTTAGAACCAACCATAGAAATTTCATCAATTATAATCCGTTGGAGATCAATCAACTTGCAATGAATTGTATTTAAGATATCATTGCTTAAACGTCTTAAGGGACCAGAAGCCTGATTAATTGGAAGAGAAAACACTGAATGTAGAGTCAGTCCTCCAATTCCAAAAGCAGCTTTTCCAGTCGGAACACATAATAAAACCTTTGCTGAATCCGTAGCACCAGGAAGCTTATTTACTCGCCAAGTCACAGACTGATAGATGGTAGAAATCAGTCTGCTTTTTCCTACACCGGCCCCTCCACCAACATATTCGTAAAAAATATTTTTACAAACAACATTATGCATTACATATGCATAATAATGTCTTTGTTTGTAGTTGAGGGACCGAGTTAGCGAGCAAAGGTCATCATTGGAAACTAACGGGGGGAGTCTAATTAATTGAAGTTCGCCGTGTTCTTCAGGGTTGTTTATCGCACTGTCATCCTGAAGAATATTTACGTTCCGCTCTATATTTGGAACTGCCAAAGCTCTAAACTCTTCGTCTAAAAATTGGGAGGCAGGTTCTTCCGCATCAGGAGCATTATCTCCCCTATCCTCTGGCAAATCTTCCAGAACTCTTTCTAACTCCATATCATCAAACACATCATAGTTCCTTTTCATTGTCTTAATGACTTCATGGTTTACTCGGAATGTGGTTTTAATGCCGTTGGAAAGAAGTTCAGCTTATTCATTTCGCCAAGGATAGAAGAGCATTAAATGCTCTCGGAAATAATCGGAAGGTGAAGAGTTAATACTAAAGCGAACCCACCTTAGAATCAGGGGATGCCTACCTTTCTTAACGCAACCAGATACATCCATCAGTGGATAACTTTGCTCAGCAACTTCATCTTCGTCATCTACCTCCACATCATTTGCTTCATCATAGTCTTCCCTATGATTAGCGGCAGATTGTGCATTTCGCTTGACAAATCTGTACAAAGCTGCGAAATCTGCTAAACAAATTCCTTCCAACTGCTCATGCCTTTGCACATATCGGTCAAGAATATTACGCTCAAAAATATCCACCGAGTTGTTTGAGCGACCCAATCTAACTCGTTTGTCTGGATGACAAGTGTTTAAAAAATAGTACCTTCACTTGCCTCCGACATATGCAGACCCAAAATATTGTAAGCTGCTTCTTGGGCCGATATTTCTGTAGCGTTAATAAACTTATTCCCTAGGTGCTGTAATTTCCTTTTAATAGAAATATTCCCACGGCTTATTTCTGCCATGGCTTCACGGAGCAACTGCGATACGCCTCTATTTGATTTCTTTATGTAGTTAATGATATAACTACAACAGGCGTACGCATCTAGGATAAATTGAATATCCATATTAGCTATGTGCAAACCTAGAATATCTCTATTATAAGCATTGAGCAGTCGGTCGGAGAATTGTCTGCGAAGAAAAATTGTTGACTTTTTAAGCTGGAACGTAAGGCTAGTTTGTAGGCTTCAATATTTGTTTCAAGGTGGGACAGAAAATGATTAAAATTGTTAAATAAAGCTGCGTCTTCATCTGAAATATTCCTTAAAGCTTCCTTAATTTTTTTAAACAAAGTTTTATGATCTTCAATATTGACTTTGTTTTCATCTATTGGATGCAAAATAATAAAAAATATGCGTTTCGGGCATAGGGGGATATGGCATATTGAATCGGCAGAACACCTGTCCGCGTAACTCTCTTAAGCAAGAAGCACTATGCTTGTGGCGTTGATACTGAATTACTTCTTGTAGTTCAGTATCGTCTCCATTTGTAGTAGTAAACCTATCCATAAAGTTTATTACTTGCTCGGTATCTTCGTCGTCCTCGAGCTTAGGAGCACCTGCAAGCCAGTACATGCCATGAGAATGCGGAGATCCTCTTTGCTGGAACTCGATTCTCCAATAAAAATGAGAAAGATTGAATTCCCCAAAAATATCGGTTTTTAACTATTTCATTAATTGTCGCAACCTGTAATCTAAGTATCGAGAGCACGTCACTGAATTGGATCGAATTAACCGAGCCTTTTCGGAGCTGCCGCTTCTTTCTCGCTTATAGCCCTATTATCCAATAGAAGAGACAGGATAACTAAAAGTTCATTCCACTTAGTTTCAGCATCGGAAAGAGTTATAAAAAACGTTGGCAGCCCAAATTGTCGAATTATAGCTATAAGTTTTTTTTTCTCAGCCTCCCAATGACCTGGTGCAGACCGTAAGGCTTTCAGGATGTGGTAGCCATCATCATGTTGCACAAGTCGGTCAACAAATGATTCATCCCGCAGATTACCAGCGGTAACCGCTCCTGACTTTTTGCGTAAAGCAATTAAAATTGAATTTTGTATGCGCTGCATTTCGTAAAATTTATCCCTAAAGATTATAAAATGAAAGACCGATTTTTAAGGGGATACGGCCACAGCCCAAACCGTAAGAGCAAGAGCAGCCAAATTTTTTCACAGTATTCCATTGGGGGCGTGGGCGCCCACTAAGATCCGATATGTCCCCCCAGTGGCCCCAAACAGCTCCAACATCCATTATTCTAAGCAAAAAAAAGTTGATGTATTTAAGCTTAACTTCTAAAGTGGTTGGAATTTCGATATTTGGTTTTTTCCGAATTTTAGGTTTTGAAAAGGCCTAATTAGAAATCTAAAAGAAATTTCGATATCCCCCATAATTTGGGGGCTCCATTTAAAATTAACTTTTCGATTTTAAAAATCTAAACCGCTGCTCCAATCAAGATGATTTTTCGTTCAATAGTTATGCTATGGCCCAAATGCTTAAGTTTAATTTTTCAAGTTTTTAACATTTTTTAAAGTATTTTTAACGAATTTATTTAGATTTTCTAAGTTATTGCGTTGCATTTTGCGGGAGCCTGCCGAGAGAGCGAAACCCAGAGAGCGGATGCCAAGGAAGCGACGGCCGAGAGAGCAACAGCCAAGAAAACTGATCAGGAGGATGGGTAGTGCTGTAGGGAAAGGGGAGGGGAAAGAGGCAATTTAAGTTAAATTTGTTTTGGATTTTAAAAACTTAAACTGCTGCTCCGATTAATATGATTTTCGATCAATAGTCAGTACTGTGGATCAAATGCTTAGGTTTTATTTTTCATTTTGTAGCAGAAGTAAGAGCCTTATTTAATTTCCACCATGGAAGAAAATAGAAAATTACTACAAATTCTGTAAGCAAAGCCAAAATGTTTCCAAGTTAAATATTAATCTTAAGATTCGAACTTTTGACCAAATACGTATGTACATATGTATATTTGGATATGTTTTGATTTGCTTATATGTACAATACATGTACATACATACAATGTGTGTGTATGTTTCTATTCGAAAGTAGATAATGTGCTTAAATACAAATAAAATGATTTATTATACCCGTTACTCGTAGAGTTCGACTATTCAGTAGCAATATGAATTTCAACAGGAGCGGAACATTTCAGGCTGCATGGCAGCCCCAACAACATCAGCAGCAGAATTTGCAATTGCAACTGGAGCAACACAAGCAGCAGCTTGAGTTGTTCCAGCTGCAATTGAACAGCCAACAGCCAACTCAGCATCAACAATTGCAGCAGCAGCAACAACAGCTTAAAGGACTAAAGGCTCTTTTAGTTAAGAACGAATTGTTTGGAGAAGTTCAATGTTTCATGTACACTGTAGAATGGCAAAAACGTGGCCTCCCACATGTTCATATACTACTTTGGCTTAAAAATCGAATTTATGCTGATCAAATAGACGATACAATATGTGCAGAAATTCCAGATCCACAGAAAGATCCCGTGCTACATAATATCGTAAAGTCCAATATGATTCATGGACCTTGCGGAATGTTAAACCGTAGTTCACCGTGCATGAAAGATGGCAAATGTTCAAAAAAATTTCCCCGTCAGCTTTCAAAGGAAACAGTAACAGGAATTGATAGTTATCCTCTGAATCGAAGAAGGGCTTCAGATGATGGTGGCTTTACTGTAGAAAAGAATGGTAATATTTTAGACAACCATATAATTCAGTACTATTACGTGCAATGGAAGCACACATAAATGTTGAAGCCTGCAGTTCAGTTAAGTCTATAAAATACGTATGCAAATATGTCAATAAAGGCAGCGATCAGGCTTCATTTTTCCTTGAAGACCGACAAAATGAAGTTAAAACGTATGAAAATGGAAGATATATAAGCAGTTCGGAAGCCGTGTGGAGAATCCTGGCTTTCCCTATACACGAACGATTTCCAGCAGTTATGCAATTGTCTGTACATATAGAAAATGGGCAGCGTGTGTACTTTAATCCCAATGATCCGAATCAACTAGCGAAGAAGATAAACACTCCTTCGAATACTACACTTCTCGCTTTCTTTGAACTTTGTAAAATTGATGATTTCGCCAAAACTCTTTTATATGTTGAAGTTCCATCCTATTACACATGGAACAATACAAAATTTCTTAGAAGAAAACGAGGCAGTGACGAACCTCATTTTTTTGGAGTTAAAAAGGATTCAGCTTTGGGCAGAGTTTATACCGTTCACCCACATAACAGTGAATGTTATTTTCTTAGACTTTTACTCCATGAGGTACGAGGTCCAACTTCATTTTCGTATTTAAAAACTGTAAATGGCGTAATATACAGTACGTTTCAATTAGCTTGCAAAGCATTGGGCTTACTTGAGGATGATAGTCATTGGGACAAAACTTTGGCAGAAGCTAGCGTTTGTCAAGTTCCAAAAAGTCGTATACAATACAATTTTACAAGCGTTGGGGCTGAGATGGGTGAAATATTTTTTTTGGATGCACCTGGAGGGACAGGTAAAACCTTCTTGACAAACTTATTGTTTGCAAAAGTTCGAAGTTAAAAAAAAACAGCCCTAGCTGTAGCATCTTCCGGTGAAGCTGCTACCCTGCTCAATGGAGGTCGAACTGCTCATTCTACATTTAAACTTCCTTTGGATTTAGTTAATTTAAAAACACATCATTGCTCTATTTCAAAGCAATGTAATATGGCTGCGGTGTTTAAAGATTGTAAGTTAATTGTTTGGGATGAGTGCACAATGTCACATAAAGGTGGGCTTGAAGCCATAAATAGAACCCTGCAAGATATTAATGAGAATACAATGTTGATGGGTGGTATTACAGTCCTGCTAGCTGGAGACTTTCGCCAAACCCTTCCTGTTTTGCCAAGAGGTACAAGAGCTGACGAAATAAAGGCCTGTTTAATATCTTCATTTTTATGGCCACAGATAAAAAAACTAGCGCTCACGAAAAATATGCGAGTGCACTTAAAAGGAGACAGTTCTGCAGGAATTTTTGCCGAAACTCTTTTAAAAATTGGGAATGGCGTCCATCCAACAGTTGATGGAAAAATAGTTATAACATCACGCTTAGGAAATGTAGTCAAAAACGTTCAAGACCTTACATCCAAAATATTTCCTGACATTTCCAACATATCATGTAAAAGCTTAGATTGGCTATCTGAGCGCGCCATTTTTACAACGAAAAATGAAAGAGCAACCACTATTAATAATTTATTGCTAAACTCATTTGATGGTTTAGAAGTCTCCTATAAATCGGTCTACTCTGTTCCTGATGCTGATAATGCTGTTCATTACCCTGTTGAATTCTAAAATTCTTTGAATCCTCCAGGAATTCCTCAGCATAATCTGTCTCTTAGGATTGGAGCACCCGTAATGTTATTGCGAAATTTAAGTCCCCCAAAGTTATGCAATGGGACACGATTGCAGATAAAAGGTCTTCATAAGAATGTAATCGAAGCAACAGTATTTACGGGGTGCGCGAAGGGGGAAACAGTGTTTATACCCAGGATCCCATTAATACCATCCAGTCTGCCGTTTCAGTTTAAAAGGCTACAATTCCCTCTAAAAGTTTGCTTTGCAATAACTATAAATAAATCGCAGGGGCAGACTTTGAAGCTGGCTGGACTAGATCTTAGAGAAGATTGCTTCTCTCATGGACAATTTTACGTCGCATGCTCTAGAGTTAGCTCTGCCAGTAGCCTTATTATTCTCGGTCCTGAAGGATCTTCTAAAAATGTTGTTTACACAGAGGTTTTAAAGTAATCATATTAATTAACATTATTAAACCTAGAAAGTTTCAGTGGAATAGGTCTAATTGGAGATACCACATTAAAAAAACGCGCCAATTTCTCTACCTCAGGGGTGGTGTGGAAATGGGAAAGTCTTGACAACCGTACTCAAAACTAATTTTAAGCGCCGGGTACAGCTAGTACAAGTATAAAACTTTTGGAACTACAGCGCAACGACGGTCGTAAAAACGGATTTGGGATCTGGCTTTTTTCGCATAGGTTTTTTTTCCTTTAAATATTTCTCGGCAAGAAATAGTTGGAAAGGAAAGTTCCTCTGCGTCTTCAAGCGTTAAGCTTGTTGGCCGAAGGCCTTCACCCGGTGCCAATGCAATGCGCTGAATTGCAGTATAATTTTTTTCCAATAATGTTTCATGGCCTCCGGGACTTAAATTTTCTTCGAGCTCTGCAGCATTTTGGGAGTGGTGCTGCTGGTGAAGAAGTTGCTCTACTGCTTCGTGATCAGATTCGTCCGCAATAAAAGAAATATTATTAATTCCCTGAATTTCTGTTAGCCATGATTCGTTTAGTGAAATGTTATGCTTTCTGTAGAGCTCGGTATTTACTAAGTACCGTACAGCTTCAAGGGCCCGAGCGGGTCGAATAGTTTCAGTCATGAAATGGACTTTTTAAATGGACTTTGATGACATGGGTAGAGTCAAAAGAGCGTGGAAGCGCAGTCACAATATCGGGAACTGAAATTGGAACATTCACCACTGCCCCTCTGATTCCACATTGCCTTTCATAGCCGAGGGAAATAATCCTCATAAAAGGGATTCTCGGTGAAATAAGGCGTTCTTCGAGGCAGGTGAGTCCATTTAAGCACTCAGGGATTTCTGGGAAATCGAACCCATTAGAAATGCAGAGTGATGGGAGTTTGCCAAGAGAAATGCACGGCGACAAGTGTGGCAAAAGTTATATTTGCCGGACGGACTGGGAAATTTTCTTGACAAATAAAAGGCGTTGCCAACGTTTAGGAGAGGAAATTTAGAGGAGATATCCAGGATGTATAATCCTTACCTGCGAACGGAACCATGTTCCTCCACAGCAAATACAAATAGCCGTTGGGCCTTCATTAATGTTCCTGTGATACAGATCCCTCGCTGATGATCGAATCCTATTTCGCTGTTGTCCTCGTTCCTGTTCCAGTTCATCCTCCGAAAGTTGAGCTCTTGCGTCCATGTTTCTTTGCGACTGCCTTTGGGAGGCATCCAGTCGATTTTGTGAGTCCATCCTAAAGTTTAATAATCGATCCTCTGCCATTTGCCGAATTTGTTCTTCCCGAATCCTCCGCTGTTGTCGTGTTTCCCGGCGTTGTGATGTGTTTATCCGTTGCTCCTGTGATCTAGCGATGGGATTTCTCCTGGTTGCTCTCCTGTTATCGGCGTCCCTTTCCCGTTCTCGCTGCCTGCCTTCCATATTCCTTCGTCGCTGTCGGTGCTCTCCAGTGTACCTTTCCTGTTTCCTTGCACGTTCCTTTGGGTCCTCGCGATGAGCAGCTCGTGCTGCGGCGTCCCGAATCCGCTCTGAAATTCGAAATTCGTTATTGTTCCTCCGAGTGGTATGGTCAGCAGTATTTTGCACCTGCTCTTGTCGCCGCTCCTCGCTGTTTTCTCGACGAATAGTACGCGAACCCGTTCCTGGACCCGTTCAGGACTTCGGTACTCCGGAATAGTCCTCCGAGTAGAGTGCTCAGCAGTGTTTCGCAACTGCTCTCGTCGTCGCTCCTCGGGGTCCTCTCTACAAATCGCGTGTGCATCCATGTCCGGAATCCGTTCAGGAATTCGAAACTCCGAAACTGATACACGAGGCATTTTTTAAATTGCTGTATGAAAAAAATGAAAATTATGGAATGATAGAATATGAAATCACCTACATGGTAGGTCTACCTTTCCGTCCACGGGTATAAGGGGTTATTAGCGAAATATACTTAAAAAGTTTGTGTTTCAAATGTTAAAAAAATATTTAAAAAAAATTACTTTCTCACTTTAAATTTTGGCACTGACAGAGTAACGTCGTCACTCGATAAATTTTTTCATTGACTGATCTACGGATTATAGGATTTCTGAATATATATAGGTAATATCCCAAATAAAAAAGAATTATCCCTTGACCCTTTAAAGGTTCCCTAGTTTGACCCTTTTAAAAAAGGCATGTATGTGTTTATTTTATGTACCTGGGCTACCTGTTGTGCAATTTAGGTGTTACGAATAATTGGTCCTAACTTGTAGTGCTATTTTTCCAATTCGACCAATCAAAAAAAGGTATTACCTGATATTGTACAGTTACAAAGTGGGCACTTCGGGTCCTTTGCACAATTCTTGCCCCTTGCACGTGTTCATTGAACCACTTGACGGGTTGCCCAATTTTACCTTTATACCAGGTTATAATGGGATAATCCCGTGGATTTCTTTAAATTAAATGTCTCTTTTATCTAAAAAGTAAAGAGTTGTAAACTAGTCGTAATTTTTATGACCGTACTGCCCGTTACTGTATTTCCCTTGCATTATAAATGAGGCTGATAAGGGTAGATATGTCAATTTAAAAAAAGTATGAGTATTAAAAATGCATCATTTTAATAATTTTTGAGAATATAACTTACAGAATATTCTGCAAGGGTATATCAACTTCGGCTCCGCCCGAAGTTAGCTTTTCTTTCTTGTTCAACTTACTTTCGTATTCCCCATTCTTCGCATAAATTCTGCGGTCTCATAGGTCAAATGATTTATCCTTTTGGATCATTGAGACCCGTCGGAAATTTGTTAAAGCAGAGTTATTTTCAAATCAAGCTGCAACATATAAATAGACTAAATTTCAATAGTTTAATAAACAAAACGAAATGTTTTCTTTTTATATTTAATTTTTGAATCTTTTTAACTTTAATATATAGTTTGCCAAATCAGCAAATATCTTAAAAACAACGAAGATTTTAAAATTTCAATCGTTTTATTGAAAGCTAGAGGACTTACTTGCTAATTTTTATTTAAGGTTTGAAATCTTCCTAAAGATAATTCTTTTTTATTTTCTTTTAAAAAATTCATATTTTAACAAGAAAGGAAAGCTAACTTCGAGCGAAGCTGAAGTTGATCAGGTTCGCCTCCTGAGTTGATATAAGCATGTCCGTCTGTCTCTTTCTACGCAAACTAGTCTCTCAGTTTTAAAGATATCGAATTGAAACTTTGCACACACCCTTCTTTCCTTTACACGCAGTATATAAGTCGGAACGTGATTCGCCGACTTTATCCCATAGCTGCCATATAACTGAACGATCGGAAATGCCATTACTTTGGTGTTTTTAAAGTTAGAAAGATGGGATTTTCTATGGGTTTTATTTTTGGCCAATCAATCCGGCCTACCAAATTTCATAAGGATCGGCCGACTATATCCTATAGCCGCCATATAACTGATTGATCGGAAATGACATAACTTTGGTGTTTGTAAAGTTAGGAAGTTGGGATTTTTTATGAGTATTAAGAATGCATCATATGAATAATTTTGGAGAATATATTTTACAGAATATTCTGCAAGGTTAAATCAACTTCGGCTCCGCCCGAAGTTAGAAAATACCAAACAACCGAATTGAAAAGGAGGCTACCCTGATATGATGTGACGTTATTATAAAAAGCAGATTCGATTATGAGATTGAGATTAGGAACGAGACCGTGTAATCCAATCAAGTCCCAAAATGGGGGAAGTTGATAACCAACATTGAAAATAAGATAATTTTCCGCAGGTACCGAATTCTCCACTTCCATCCTTGAACACAGCCCTCTATTTCCTTCACTCAAGGAAATATCAAGCGTACCAGGTACCAAGACTCATGGAAAAATTGACACGGAAGGGAAGCTTATAATTTGTGCGACCTCACAAATAGTGCAAGTATTAAAATTTTGATTTTCAAGAAATAAACAACTGCCTGCATTTTTTTGTTTAGAGCACATATGTACATATTAGGTTGTCAAATAACTCCCTTCCGCTTTTTTGCTCTTTATTCAATGCTTTATAAAAATTGATACAGTGGACGGATTTAGCTAAAATATGCGACTTTTTGTTCGATAATGTGTTCCCATTTAGACGGCAACTTCATAATACCCCCTTCGTAGAAACTTCACTCCTTATTTGCGAAAAACTCTAAGAGCCATTTTTCACAACCCTTCCGCCATGGACAGGAACAGGTGGTAGTCACTTGGCGCTATGTCCCAGCTCTATGGTGGATGCGATAAAATCTCCCATCCGAGCTCCCGTAGCTACTGACGAGTCATCAAAGAAGTGTGTGGTCTGGCGTTGTCCTGGTTAAAGACTACACCCTTCCTGTTGGCCAATTCTGGTCGCATCTGGTCGATCGCCAGCTTCAAGCGGTCCAGTTGTTCGCAGTAGATGGTAGAATTAAGCGTCTGGCCATATGGGAGCAGCTCATAGTGTAGGATTCCCTTCCAATCCCACCAAACACAGAGCAAAACTTTCCTGGCCGTCAATCCCGGCTTGGCCACTGTTTTGGACGATTCACCGGCCTTCAACCACTACCGTTTTCGCTTGATATTGTCGTATGCGATCCATTTTTCGTCGCCAGTCACCATCTGCTTCAAAAATGGGTCGAGTTCATTCCGTTTCAGCAGCATATCGCAGGCGTTGATTCTGTCCAACAGGTTTTTTTGCGTCAAATCATGCGGCACCGAAACATCCAGTTTTTTTTGTATCCAGCCTTCTGCAGATGGTTTAAAACGGTTTGGTGACCAAGTCCTATCTCCTCGGCCGGTCTAGCTCGATGTTTTTCATGATTTTGGTGTCGTTTTCACCGGCTCTGAATCGTCGAAACCGTTCCTTCGCGGTTCGAACCATTAATCTCACGGAATGTTTCTCAAGCGAATTTACCTTTTAGTTTAGTTTTAGTTCGGCGTTAGCGAACTCCATGTTTACAACGCAATAACCAAACTGTTTATGAATAGAGTCGTTTTGTAGGTTATGTCAAGACCTTTCAATCGATATATGTATATTGGGTTGACCGAAAAGAAACCGATGATTTGGCATACAACCGGCGTTGACAATTTTTTGAACGGCTTATGAGTATGTTATTGCATTTTTGCTTCTGTCAAATATCAGCTGGCACTTTTACCTTGCTTTAGAAAAAAAGCGCGCGTAATCTTATCTATATTTGTTTGTTTGGCGGCTATTTTAATATGGAGCCCACAAAGGAGCATTTTCGTCATATTTTACTTTATTATTTCCGTAAAGGAAAAAATTCAGCTCAGGTTGCTAAAAAGTTAAACACAGTGTCAATGTTGGTTTGTCAAATTCCGTTTGGGAGATTTTTCACTCAAAGATTATGCTGTCAGTTTGATGGGATTGGAAGGGGTGTGGTATATTTTGAGCTGCTTAAAAGGAACCAAACGATTAATTCGGATGTTTACTGTAAGCAACTGGACCAATTCAATACAGCTATCAAGGAGAAGCGACCAGAATTGGTCAATCGTAAAGGTGTCATATTCCACCAGGACAACGCCAAAAACTGAGTGAACTTGGCTGGAAACTTTTGATGCATCCACCATATAGCCCTGACCTTGCACCCTCAGACTAGAAAGTTTCAGTGGAATAGGTCTAATTGGAGATACCACATTAAAAAAAACGCGCCAATTTCTCTACCTCAGGGGTGGTGTGGAAATGGGAAAGTCTTGACAACCGTACTCAAAACTAATTTTAAGCGCCGGGTACAGCTAGTACAAGTATAAAACTTTTGGAACTACAGCGCAACGACGGTCGTAAAAACGGATTTGGGATCTGGCTTTTTTCGCATAGGTTTTTTTTCCTTTAAATATTTCTCGGCAAGAAATAGTTGGAAAGGAAAGTTCCTCTGCGTCTTCAAGCGTTAAGCTTGTTGGCCGAAGGCCTTCACCCGGTGCCAATGCAATGCGCTGAATTGCAGTATAATTATTTTCCAATAATGTTTCATGGCCTCCGGGACTTAAATTTTCTTCGAGCTCTGCAGCATTTTGGGAGTGGTGCTGCTGGTGAAGAAGTTGCTCTACTGCTTCGTGATCAGATTCGTCCGCAATAAAAGAAATATTATTAATTCCCTGAATTTCTGTTAGCCATGATTCGTTTAGTGAAATGTTATGCTTTCTGTAGAGCTCGGTATTTACTAAGTACCGTACAGCTTCAAGGGCCCGAGCGGGTCGAATAGTTTCAGTCATGAAATGGACTTTTTAAATGGACTTTGATGACATGGGTAGAGTCAAAAGAGCGTGGAAGCGCAGTCACAATATCGGGAACTGAAATTGGAACATTCACCACTGCCCATCTGATTCCACATTGCCTTTCATAGCCGAGGGAAATAATCCTCATAAAAGGGATTCTCGGTGAAATAAGGCGTTCTTCGAGGCAGGTGAGTCCATTTAAGCACTCAGGGATTTCTGGGAAATCGAACCCATTAGAAATGCAGAGTGATGGGAGTTTGCCAAGAGAAATGCACGGCGACAAGTGTGGCAAAAGTTATATTTGCCGGACGGACTGGGAAATTTTCTTGACAAATAAAAGGCGTTGCCAACGTTTAGGAGAGGAAATTTAGAGGAGATATCCAGGATGTATAATCCTTACCTGCGAACGGAACCATGTTCCTCCACAGCAAATACAAATAGCCGTTGGGCCTTCATTAATGTTCCTGTGATACAGATCCCTCGCTGATGATCGAATCCTATTTCGCTGTTGTCCTCGTTCCTGTTCCAGTTCATCCTCCGAAAGTTGAGCTCTTGCGTCCATGTTTCTTTGCGACTGCCTTTGGGAGGCATCCAGTCGATTTTGTGAGTCCATCCTAAAGTTTAATAATCGATCCTCTGCCATTTGCCGAATTTGTTCTTCCCGAATCCTCCGCTGTTGTCGTGTTTCCCGGCGTTGTGATGTGTTTATCCGTTGCTCCTGTGATCTAGCGATGGGATTTCTCCTGGTTGCTCTCCTGTTATCGGCGTCCCTTTCCCGTTCTCGCTGCCTGCCTTCCATATTCCTTCGTCGCTGTCGGTGCTCTCCAGTGTACCTTTCCTGTTTCCTTGCACGTTCCTTTGGGTCCTCGCGATGAGCAGCTCGTGCTGCGGCGTCCCGAATCCGCTCTGAAATTCGAAATTCGTTATTGTTCCTCCGAGTGGTATGGTCAGCAGTATTTTGCACCTGCTCTTGTCGCCGCTCCTCGCTGTTTTCTCGACGAATAGTACGCGAACCCGTTCCTGGACCCGTTCAGGACTTCGGTACTCCGGAATAGTCCTCCGAGTAGAGTGCTCAGCAGTGTTTCGCAACTGCTCTCGTCGTCGCTCCTCGGGGTCCTCTCTACAAATCGCGTGTGCATCCATGTCCGGAATCCGTTCAGGAATTCGAAACTCCGAAACTGATACACGAGGCATTTTTTAAATTGCTGTATGAAAAAATGAAAATATGGAATGATAGAATATAAAATCACCTACATGGAATGCCGTCCACGGGTATAAGGGGTTATTAGCGAAATATACTTAAAAAAGTTTGTGTTTCAAATGTTAAAAAAATATTTTAAAAAAAATTACTTTCTCACTTTAAATTTTGGCACTGACAGAGTAACGTCGTCACTCGATAAATTTTTTCATTGACTGATCTACGGATTATAGGATTTCTGAATATATATAGGTAATATCCCAAATAAAAAAGAATTATCCCTTGACCCTTTAAAGGTTCCCTAGTTTGACCCTTTTAAAAAAGGCAATTAAAAGTCATGTTTATTTTATGTACCTGTGCTACCTGTTGTGCAATTTAGATGTTACGAATAATTGGGGTCCTAATTTGTAGTGCCATTTTTTCCAATTCGACCAATCAAAAAAAGTATTACCTGATATTGTACAGTTACAAAGTGGGCACTTCGGTTCCTTTGCACAATTCTTGCCCCTTGCACGTGTTCATTGAACCACTTGACGGGTTGCCCCATTTTACCGGTTTACCAGGTTATAATGGGATAATCCCGTGGATTTCTTTAAATTAAATGTCTCTTTTATCTAAAAAGTAAAGAGTTGTAAACTAGTCGTAATTTTTATGACCGTACTGCCCGTTACTGTATTTCCCTTGCATTATAAATGAGGCTGATAAGGGTAGATATGTCAATTTAAAAAAAGTATGAGTATTAAAAATGCATCATTTTAATTATTTTTGAGAATATAACTTACAGAATATTCTGCAAGGGTATATCAACTTCGGCTCCGCCCGAAGTTAGCTTTTCTTTCTTGTTCAACTTACTTTCGTATTCCCCATTCTTCGCATAAATTCTGCGGTCTCATAGGTCAAATGATTTATCCTTTTGGATCATTGAGACCCGTCGGAAATTTGTTAAAGCAGAGTTATTTTCAAATCAAGCTGCAACATATAAATAGACTAAATTTCAATAGTTTAATAAACAAAACGAAATGTTTTCTTTTTATATTTAATTTTTGAATCTTTTTAACTTTAATATATAGTTTGCCAAATCAGCAAATATCTTAAAAACAACGAAGATTTTAAAATTTCAATCGTTTTATTGAAAGCTAGAGGACTTACTTGCTAATTTTTATTTAAGGTTTGAAATCTTCCTAAAGATAATTCTTTTTTATTTTCTTTTAAAAAATTCATATTTTAACAAGAAAGGAAAGCTAACTTCGAGCGAAGCTGAAGTTGATCAGGTTCGCCTCCTGAGTTGATATAAGCATGTCCGTCTGTCTCTTTCTACGCAAACTAGTCTCTCAGTTTTAAAGATATCGAATTGAAACTTTGCACACACCCTTCTTTCCTTTACACGCAGTATATAAGTCGGAACGTGATTCGCCGACTTTATCCCATAGCTGCCATATAACTGAACGATCGGAAATGCCATTACTTTGGTGTTTTTAAAGTTAGAAAGATGGGATTTTCTATGGGTTTTATTTTTGGCCAATCAATCCGACCTACCAAAATTGATAAGGATCGGAAAACTATATCCTATAGCTACCATATAACTGAACGATTGGAAATGCCATAACTTTGGTGTTTTTAAAGTTAGGAAGTTGGGATTTTTTATGAGTATTATGAGTATAAGAATGCATCATATGTGTAAAAGGTAGCTTTTCGAGTGGTGTAGGTTTATTTAGGGATAATTAGGTTGAGTATATATCACATATTAAATTGTAACTTTAAGCGTCTTAACACGTTCTGCTCAGGAGTACGACTCTATTTCGACTGCCTATAATTATAAGTCTGGTAACAATACCGAAAGGGACTTATCGATACTTTTCTAGGGCTGATGACGATATACTACATTAGGCGCTGTTCAGAGACGGCCTCTCCTGACAAATCTCTGCGTCCTCGCAAGATTCAGGGGGTGGATCATCTTCCAAATCGTCATCTTCATCTGGCTCCTCTGGTGGCAGCTCACACCAGCGTTTCATCTTGTCGGACGAATACACCGACTTGTAGTGTCTCTGCTTCCGTTGTGCGTGAGGGATATCTTCAACAAGATATCTGTCGTTCGGCAGGACCTTGTTGATTATAAAAGGACCTTTATAGCGAGGCTCCAATTTGCGAGATGTGCCCGTGCTGAATGGCTCATTCTCGACCAACACAAGGTCTCCAAGGCTGTAAACAGTTGGCTTCGCATGTTTGGCATTGTAGCTTTTCTTGGCAGTAGCTCGATGATCGTTGATAGTTTTTGCAGCGTCTGCTCTAAGCTGTTTTAATTCCACATCTGTAAGCATCTTTTGGTCCTGGCTTTGAATGATGTTGGTTATGGCGTTCCTCAAGATATCTCGGGGTTCATACCCGTACAGGAGCTCGGTAACATTTGCTGGTTTCGGAAACATTCTGATGGCGTTCGTCTTAATTTCTCGTGTATCTGGTGACCAATGAATGTGATTGACTGCTTATATAACTCACATTTGTCCAGGTTTAACGTTAATCCGCACTCCTTTAAGACTTTTAGAATCCTAGCAAGCTTCTCGTACATCATCAAATGTTTGGCTGCCAATAAGGATGTCGTCCATGTAGTGTATCATATCGCCTTTCTGCACCCTCTTCTGTAACTATGCCATGAGTCGATTGAAAACTGCAGGTGCGTTCTTCAATCCAAACGGAAGTCGCTTGAACTCGTACAATCCCTCTGTGGTGATGAAGGCTGTATACTTTCGGCTCTCTGGTGCTATCTCTATCTGATAGTATCCACTGTTGAGATCCAGGGATGAGAAGTACTTAAATCTTTTCGCCTCCTGCAGACGCTCTTCGATGTTCGGCACTGGGAAATTCTCCTTCTTTATCAGCTTATTCAGGCGGCGTTAATCGACACACATTCGATCGCTACCATTCGGCTTCTTAATGAGCACCACCGGGCTGGCGTACTCTGACGTTGACATCGTGATTATATCCTGTTTTAGCAGCTCGTCGACCATTCTGCTAACGATTTCCTTCTTTGGCTCGGAAACTCGGTATGGGGCTTGTGCTACTACCTGATTGCTTTCGACGGTGATGTGTGCTTTGACCACGCTTGTCTTTCCTATGCCTTCCAATCCTGTCGAGAAAACATCGGCGAACTTCTCCAGTAAGCTGCGCATTTGCTCACTTTCCTTGTCGTTCTGAAAATTTTCCAGGAGCTTTGCGATCTTGGTAGCATTTACAGGGGTTGTCGGCTGATGGACTGCTCGTTTGATTTTTGAATCGCCTGACTCAAAGTTGAGTTCGAGATGAGCGGAAATGATGACGTCCTGTCCCAACAGAAAATCCTCTAGCAATAGATCGTCGTCCGCTATACACACCTTTGCTGTGATCGTCTTCCCATCGATTCCTATATCCACAGTCATCGATTCTGTGAGGATTCGTGAACCTCCGCAAATGCCTCTTATCTTCATAGAGCACTTGTGGCGCTTGGCGTTGATTTGCTCGGCAACTGCTTGTCGGATGAGACTGGCTTGACTACCTGTGTCGATGAAAGCGCTGTAATCGTGCGAGTGTACGCAGATTTTCCGGGTAAACAGATTATCCTGATTTGCGGCTCCTAAACGCATGACATTCGTAGCTTGGCAACGTCCGTTTGGCTCGTGGAACTTGTTGCATTTGGTACAGCGTGACTTTTTCCTCTCCTTTGGACACGAATTAGCAAAGTGCTGCTTCTGCTCGAAGTTGCTGGCTTTCGTTGAATATTGTTTCTGGGTCGTACTCGGCCTACCTCTGTAAAGAAAATAAGACTCGGCTGCATCAAGAAGTTGTTTCATTGTTGAGAAATGAATTGCTGCAATACTATTTTGCAATTCTCGATGCTGTAGACCTGAGCGAACATATCTGATGATCGCTGCCTCGCTGAGCTTGTACCGCACCCCAAGGGCTTACATCCTGAAACAGTACTCCTTTACCGTCTCCTTTGATCGCCTGGTTGCATTGGCCATGTTGAAATGCACTTCTGCTTCGTCTGGATTGGCGCCGAACTCGTCCTGTATAGCATCGGCGAAGTGCTTCCACGTAGTATGTAGAACGGGTGATGAATCTAGCCACATCTTGGCTGGACCTTTTAGCCTGGTATAAATGGCAAGTAACAGGAACTTCTCGTCCCACTGGTAGGCATCAACCACTTTGTTGACACGGTCGATGAACTGATCGACTGAAATGGCGCTGTCGTCGCTGGGATCATATTCTGGCAAGGTGTTGGCAATTTCCTTGACTGAAGCTTGCCTCACGTTGTTGGTACAATTCCTGTACAGGAATGTTCCTCTCGTTGCTGATCTCGTCGATATCCAAATCGATTATTGGCTGCCGTTGCTGCTGATAATTTTCTGCATGTGCAGGTGCTGCGTTTCCCATTTGAACGGTAACTAATTGAGCTAGCATGTCCTTTAGTTCCTTCATTTCGTTTTGCAATTGAGAAATTGCCGCTGACTGAGCTGACATCGCTTCTTCTTGCTGCATGGTGAGCCCCACTGATGCTGGCAGCTCGACGTCCTCTGACTGTTTAAACTCTATTAATCTTTGAACCAATTCGGCTCTCGTGCCCGAAACTGACGCGTTTCTAGATCTTAGCAGGAATCTTAACACGTCGCACTTAAGTTCTGCTATCTTCGGCATTTCTGGCAATTACTGGTATTTTTGACAACTAGGTGCAAGCGAGACAACTATATGTACCTCACAAAGTTCTGCATCTGCTTGTTCACTCTACGAATACACACAAACTCCTTATATGCTTCTAGAGAACTCCGGCTTCTAGAGAATTCTTATTTTCTTCGAATTGTGAAATTCACCAATACTCACAACTGGTTTGTGTGTATGTGCTCTGGCTTCTCTTGAGACTTCTGCTGCTCTTGAGACTTCTGCGGAAACAGGCTCACTAAGAATCCTGATCTTACTCCTTTGCTTGAGTCCACGGGTTCACTAAGATTCCCGATCTGTTTCGCTTGAAACCGCCTGCCACGTAAATCTGCAATTTCCGTTGTCACATAGACTTTTGGGAACACATCCCATTGCAAACTTTCCACGCCGACGATTCTCGCTGCTTTTCTTAAACAACTCCTCTGCTTCACACATATCCAACCTCACTAATCCCACTTCTGAACTGTAAAGGGTAGCTTTTCGAGTGGTGTAGGTTTATTTAGGGATAATTAGGTTGAGTATATATATTACATATTAAATTGTAACTTTAAGCGTCTCAGGAGTACGACTCTATTTCGACTGCCTATAATTATAAGTCTGGTAACACTACCAAAAGGGACTTATCGATACTTTTCTAGGGCTGATGACGATATACTAAATTAGGCGCTGTTCACATACGAATAGTTTTGGAGAATATAATTTACAGAATATTCTGAAATGGTATATCAACTTCGGCTCCGCCCGAAGTTAGCTTTCTTTTCATGTTTTATATCATTGTGTGTTGAAGGTAACTAAATTAACTTTTACTTTTAATATATCAGGTACTAGTAATAACAAAAATAGAGATAAAGCTAAGCAGTGTGCAGTATATGGACTTTGAGTTAGTTTTCCACTGCAATTGCCATTTTCGTGCATTTTTTTTATCTTCCTCTGTTTATACAAACAAAGGAAAACACATGTAAAACCATTACAGAATGAGCCAGATCGGGCGACTATATCATATAGCTCCCATAGAAACAACCGGAAAAAAATTCAAAAAAATTATAACTGCTTTTTCAAAAAATGTTTTGTTCCTTGGGATTTGGTAATACGGTTTTAATTAAATTAAAATTGGACAACAATATCATTCAGCTGCCATAGAAACGTTGGCAAAATGCAGCGCAAAGTTGACACTACTTCATTGTTCTTAGTAATATTGGCATAGAAATCGAATTGTAGTCGATTTGTAATGACTGCAAGGGTATATAAACTTCGGCATGCCGAAGTTTGCCTTCTTTCTTGTTATTTTGTATGTTAACTTTGTTTAATACTATTTCTGATATCGGTAAGTCATTATTTAATTCCTCTTCGGCCGAGTGTACAGTTGCCAAAGAGTATATTTTCAGTTTAATAGGACATAGAGTGTCAGCGTTGAAAGAAAGCTGCTTAGTTTTAAGTCTGTACATATTAAGTTAAGAATTTTATTCCTTTAGACTCATTAGCCAAGTTTGGGGCTTATAGTCAGTGACAATGGTGAATTTTTGCGGTATAGGTAAGGCAGAATATATTTGGACGCCCATACTATTGCAGGAAGTTATTTCTCAATTGTAGAGTAATTTTGTTTTGGGAGAGATTTTTGATAGCGTTCGTAATGATACAATAGGTATATTGTATAGTAATACAATTTTTCTGGAAATCGGGTTGAATCCTAAACAGGGTCTCTGCGAAGTAATAGTTTGGAATCCCCGATGGGTTTGACATATTCATATGTTTACATCTTTTTAAACCCTTGCAGAGGGTATTATAATTTTGGTCAAAAGTGTGCAACGCAGTGAAGGAGACATCTCCGACCCTACAAAGTATATATATTCTTGATCAGGATCACCTCCTGAGTTGATAGAGCCATGTCCGTCTGTCCGTCTGTCTGTTTCTACGCAAACTAGTCTCTCATTTTTAAAGCTATCGAATTAAAACTTTGCACACACCCTTCTTTCCTTTGCACGCAGTATATAAGTAGGAACGGCCGGGATCGGCCGACTGCCATATAACTGAACTATCGGAAATGCCATAACTTTGGTGTTTGTAAAGTTAGGAAGATGGGATTTTCTATGGGTTTTATTTTTGGCCAATCAATCCGACCTACCATTTCATAAGGATCGGTGGACTATATCTTATAGCCGCCATATAACTGATTGATCGGAAATGCCATAACTTTGGTGTTTGTAAAGTTAGGAAGTTGGGATTTTTTGCAGAGGGTATTATAATTTTGGTCAAAAGTGAGCAACGCAGTGAAGGAGACATCTCCGACCAAAGACCAATATAATCTCTAAGATTCGTAACGCCATACGATTTTTTTGCACACAAAATTTTTTGTGCTGGCTTTTCAACTGGCTTTTCGCTCTCTTGCCCAAAAGCCAGCGAGAGAGCGGCTGGCTCTAGAGCGGCTGGCTCTAGAGCGCTCTCTCGCTGGCTTTTGGGCAAGAGAGCGAAAAGCCAGTTGTATTCACAAGCGAAGAAATTCGCTGCAGCGCGCTGTCGAAATACACTCTTTATTTTAAAATTCTAACATTATTAAAAATACTTATTTTGTATTGCCTTTATATGATAATTATTCAAATGTAGAATATTTTTTTGTAATGACCAAATATATCTACGTATATAAAGATACATAATTTATTACATACATGACTTCAAATTGGAATAATTGTCATTAGGGTATTCAGCGACAGACGTGTGAACGATTTTTAGGGGCCTCAGAAATTTTGCGATTGAACTGGATGAATATTTTGATATTTATTGTCTATTAAATATATGGATTTAAAAATATGTGGTGTTTTTACATTATACGTATATAATAACATTATATTATATTACATTATAACATTTTAGTTTTTAAGAATTAAGGGAAACCCAGAGGGGAACCAAAAAAGGGTTTGCGCGCTTTCTTTCCAAACATAGGCGCGCGCTTTTCAAATCAAATTTAGAAGGCACAAAATCAATAAAGCTAATTTTATTTATATACGAAATTTTAAAAATGGATAACTTACATAAAATGTACTTGTATTTTATTTAAATATACTCCTAAGGAAGCTACATTTTGAAAATTAAACCTACCATGTAAAAATAAGTAATAAATATTTATATATGTATTTGTATATTAACTATTTTTTTATTAAATATACTTATTAATTAAAATAGTAAATATGTTAAATATTATATTAATTTAATTAAATAATTTAAGTAGTCAATATATTGAATATACTATTTAATAATTAAAATAGTTAATAAATTAATTATACAACCTAATTAAAATAGTTAATTTACAAATAAATACTTAAATTTTTTATATATATTTTATAAAAATTACCCATTTTTAGTATTTCTTATGAAAATTAAATTTGGTTAAATGATTTTGCGCCTTTTAATTTGATTTGTAAAACGCGCGCTTTTGGGTGAAAAAAAAGCGCGCTAACTTTTTGTTTCTCCTTTGGGTTTCTCTTTTTGTGTTCGCTTAAAGCCTACAAGTTCATAGAGCTCCCCGATTCCAACGAATATTAAAGATTTTGAAAGTTTAAAATTTAAACGCTTTCCCTTCTATTAAAAATTGATCCGCTGCATCAGTGCCTTAAAAAATTAAAGAGCGTGCATAAATTTTGCAAAATAGTGAAAAAAAAGAAATTTAAAATCGCTTACATTGTTTTGTAATTTTGCGCGCGAATTTTACGTGCTGCTGGTGTTGCTGCTTATTTTCACAGGTTTGTTTTCCAATATAAATATTATCTCTAGAAATTTCTTATTGCCAAATTTGAATGGCTATGGCAGAGAAAAAAAGAGCAAAGATTAGTGGAAACAAGTGCAGCCTGTCCCACTGCCAAAAATCAAGGCGCGATTTTGCCGACCTTAAATTGTTTAAGTTTCCAGAACAGGATCCAACAATTTTAAAGAAATGGGCGGAAAAGTGTCAATTTTCGGAAGATTTTGTGGCGAGCACTTCATCACTGTTTTTATGCCAAGATCATCAACAATCCCAGCTCGCAACCTAATTAAAGATTTTAGTTGCAATAATAATGAAATAATTTTCAATGCCGTAAGATCGCCTCCAATAAAAAGACGCCGCTCAGAGTCCCCTGCTGAAGTTTGTCGTCAGTGCCATAAGAGCACAAAAACATTAAAAGTCCTCCAAAAAAATATTATACATATAAAAAGTTGTCTGATGAAAGACAAATACGAATAAAGATGCTGCAAAAAGAAAATTTAAATTTAAAACAAAAGGTGATTAGATTAAAATCTAAGTCCGTAAAAAACATAATTTCTGAAATAGATAAAATAAATTTAACGGGAAATGAAAAAATATTGAGCTTCTTAAAGAAAAAAAGGGAACAAATATGAGATGGAATGATTCCGAAAAATTGTTCGCCCAGAGCATTTATTACAGGTCTACTTCAACATATATGTTTTTAAGAGACTCATTAGAATTAAATCTTCCGAGTCCATCATCTTTACAAAAGTGGAACATCATAAAAAAATTTCAGCCGGGAGACAACGAATGTCTGTATTCAGCCCTTAAAGATACTATTAAGGAAATGACTGAACCGGATTAAGAATGCATATTAACTTGTGATGAAGTTGCAATAAAGAAAAACTTAACATATAATGCATCTGTTGATATAATTATGGCTTAGAGCACTTACTTGACCGCTCTAATAAAATGGGAAGCCACATTTGCGTATTTGTTATACGGCGTATTTTAAAGAAATGGAAGTTTATATTAAACTATTTCGTACCCGAAACAAATATAAAAGGCGATTGTTTGAAAAGCCTTATTTATAAAAATATTAATATTGCAAAAAATATTGGGTTTAAAGTAAGGGGTGTTGTGTATGATCAAGGAGGTAAGAATAGAAAATGTACCTCATTACTTGAAGTCACTAATGAGAAGCCTTACTTTACTTTCAATAATAAAAAATATTATATGTTTTATGACATTCCGCATCTTTTCAAATCTATAAGGAATAATTTCCTGAAAGCTCGATTTGAAACCCCTGACGGACTAGTTGACTTTGATGTCATACGGGAGGTATACGAATTAGAACAGGGCTCTGTTACGAGAATGACTAAATTAACAAAAAGTCACGTTAACCCAAATAGATTTGAGCAAATGCGGGTATGTTTGGCAACCCAAACATTTAGTCACACTGTTGCAGCGGCAATTAAAACTTGTAACCAAAACAAGCAATTCCATCGAAATAGTTCCGAAGTGGCAGCCTCTACTGCGGCATTTGTCCAAAAAGTTAATGATTACTTTGATTGCCTGAATAGCAGAGTACTAACTGACAAAAACCCCATGAAAAGCGCCCTTCAATTTAACAATATTGTTTGGAATAAACTGAAGGAAATGAAGGAATACCTAAGGAACATTAAATATCTTGGAAATAGTATATATTGTCTTGATGGCTTGCTCCAAACTACTGAGGCTATGTTTGGACTCGTCGAAGATATATTTAAAGACCGCAAGGATCACTTTTTCTTTTTAACTAGCCGAGTTAAAAAAACCGTACGCCAGTCATGAGAGAGAGCGAGAGGCAAACAGCTGGCGTTCACTTTTCGTCGGGCCTTTTTTTCACGTCGGTCCCCTGATCGACGAAAAAAATACCAGAAAATTCCATAGCGTTGCCAGTCTGCGGAAATGAACTTTGGGTGAACCCTAGCGAAAAGATTAAAAAATTTAATCTTTTGGCTTGCGCTTCTCACTGAACATTATAAGAAATGGAGGGAAAAACTCAAAAAACTCACAAAAGTCGATTGCAGGTGTTTACATGTGAGGACAAATTAACATTAATACTATCTGGGGTGCCTCTTGTCAGAGAAAATGTTTTTTATGTCCAGAATGTACGAAAAAACACAATAAAAGTGCAGCTATGAACTTTAAATTAGCAAATAATTATCAGTAAATTAAAAAAAACAACTGTTAAATTTAAATTGTATTGTATTTAATTTCTTTGTACAGCGGCAGACTTGTCTTGCCAAGGTATTTGATAATATCTTTTAAAGGCTTTTTCCCGCAAATCCGATATTTGAATTTTAACTGCTTGTCAACAAACCCAGCTGATTGACAGTACGACCGTAGCACGCTTAAATCTGATGAACTCTCAAAATGTTGGTCACACTGGAAAGATTAAAGTTTTTACGCTAGCGTAATCGTTTGTCGATCTGGATACTAGGCTTTAGTCCAGAAATGATTTCGTCTTCTCGAACAAATACGCACACATACGCACTTCTTTATTCGTGCAATTCTATTTTTAGATTTTTACGCTCTCAACTTTGTGAGGGCGGAGAGAGCGGAGAGAGCGGAATTTTCGTCGCCACCAAAAAACGAGCTGCATATTGCAAAACCAATGTATGGGCGTTACGCATCTTAGAGATTATATTGGTCTTTGCTCCGACCCTATAAAGTATATATATTCTTGATCAGGATCGCGTCCTGAGTTGATATAAGCTTGCCCGTCTGTCCGTCTGTCTGTTTCTACGCGAACTAGTCTGTCAGTTTTAAAGATATCGAATTAAAACTTTGCACACACCCTTCTTTCCTTTGCACGCAGTATATAAGTCGGAGCGGCCGGGATCGGCCGACTATATCCTATAGCTGCCGTATAACTGAATGATTGAAAATCCCATAACTTTGGTGTTTTAAAGTTAGGAAGTTGTGATTTTTATGAGTATTAAGAATGCATCATATGAAAAATTTTGGAGAATATAATTTACAGAATATTCTGCAAGGGTATATCAACTTCGGCTCCGCCCGAAGTTAGCTTTCTTTTTTTGTTTAAGTTTCAAGTTAGTTCAAAAGTATAATCAAAATTAACTTAGTTACTTTGAACAAAAATTGTGGAAACACAAAATTAATTCTTTCAAAATTAATTCCAGAAAAATATAGTGCAAATATCTGAAATCAAATTCACGAAAAGACGAATTCATGTTGACCATGAAAAAGAGTGTGCAAATAGTGCATCAAATAGTGTTATAAATATTAATATAGACGATATAATAAACGATATAAACAACAAAGATGCCTACTTATTTGAGGCGCGTAAGAGTTATCACTACCAGCAGAAACTGTAACACTACAAGCGAACAGATCAAAAGAACGCTCGCCGAATCCCGTGTTATTGTGTTCCGCGTTATTGTGTCCAAATGCAGTACAAAGTGAGTTGTGGACCTTCAGTATTAAGTTATTAATTTGAGAACAATTTCTCCATTTTAAAATCTTACCCAAAAGGAATTCATCCCTATTTTGAGAATTCGATAACTCAATTTCAAAACGTCGGTATTCTCTCTGTGTACACATATACCGTTGTGTGTGAAAAGTGAAATGCCTCATACCATCATAAATACTTATGAGCAGAAAAATAAGATATGTACATAAATCAACATCAAAAATAAAACTCATCATGAATAAACATATCTCTTTTTATACCCTTGCAGAGGGTATTATAATTTCAGTCAAAAGTTTGCAACGCAGGGAAGGAGACATTTCCGACCCTATAAAGTATATACATATATTGTTGATCAGCATCACTAGGAGAGTCGATATAGCCATGTCCGTCTGTCCGTTTCTACGCAAACTAGTCCCTCAGTTTTAAAACTATCTGCTTGAAACTTTCCCAAAAGGTGTCTTTCTATTGCAGGTAGTATATAAGTCGAAACGAGCCGGATCGGACGACTATATCATATAGCTGCCATATAACTAAACGATCGCAAATGCCGTAACTTTGGTGTTTTTAAAGTTAGAAGGTTGGGATTTTCTATGACTTTTATTTTACTCCAAATTTCATTAGGATCGGCCGACTATATCCTATAGCCGCAATATAGCTGATTGATCGGAAATGAGAAAACTTTGGTGTTTGTAAAGTTAGGAAGTTGGGATTTTCTGTGGGTTTTATTTGTTGACCAATCAATTCATAAGGATCGGCCGACTATATCCTATAGCTGCCATATAATTGAACGATTGGAAATACCGAAACTTTGGTGGCATTTTTTTATTGGTTTTGTTTTTGGCCAACCAATATAATTTACAGAATATTCTGCAAGGGTACATATATAAACTTCGGCTCCGCCCGAAGGTAGCTTTCCTTTCTTGTTATATGAAATAGACGTTATAGGATATAGACGTCCGATCGGCACGCGCTTTTACCCTGATAAAGGTATGCATAAAAAAATTTGATTTTGAAAGATTCGTGACGATAGCTTTTATACTGAGCGAAATATCCTGAAAAACATCAATTTTTTTTTTACCGATTTCACCCTATTGTTCCTATGGGAGCTATAGGATATAGACGTCCGATCGGCACGCGGTTTTACCCTGATCAAGGTATGCATAAAAAAATAAGATTTGAAAAGATTCATGTCGATAGCTTTTACACTGCGCGAAATATCTTCCATTCTTGCAAGTTATATCCGATTGTTCCTATCGGAGCTATAGGATACGGACATCCGATCGGGGCGGTTTTTAAACTTGATTGCGTACACATGTTTTAGGACGACTGTGAAAGTTTCAGATCTCTAGTTTTTACACTGAGCTCGCAAACGGTATTGAAACAGACGGACATGGCTATATCGACTCCCCTATTGATCCTGATCAAGAATATAAATACTTTATGGGGTCGAAAACGTCTCCTTCACTGCGTTACAAACTTCTGACCAAAATTATAATACCCTCTGCAAGGGTATAACAAAATATCTAAAAATGTAAGAATTCATAAAATAAAAGTTAAAATACAGAGCTATAAATTTGCGTTTAAAATGTTCCAATATCTCTCTTAATTTGGCAAATACAGCCATTTACTTGAGCACTGGTTGAAATAAGCTGGGAGCAACTGTATGGGCAAATGCATGCGTTCGTTACTTAAGCCTAGCACTCAGGTGGACAAACGAGTACGCTAGCGTAAAAACTTTAATCTTTCCAGTGTGAAAAAAATTCCCAATAGTCGATTGCAGGAGTTTCCTATCTGAGGTGCCTCTTGTCAGAGCAAAATGTTTCTTAGGTCAAAAATGAACGAAAAAAAACCATAAAAGTGCATCTATGAACTTAAAATTAGCAAATAATTATCAGTAAATTAAAAAAAAACATCTGTTAAATTTAAATTGTATTGTTTATTAATTGACTTGTCTTGCCAAGGTAGTTGAAAAAGGCTCTTTCCCGCAAATACGATATTTGAATTTTAACTGCTTGTCAACAAACCCAGCTGGTTGACAATACGACCGTAGCACTCTTAAATCTGATGAACTCTCGTAATTTTGGTCACTCTGGAAAGATTAAAGTTTTTACGCTAGCGGACTCGTTTGTCGATCTGAGTACTGATATTTTTTGATATTTTTGTCTTGGACACTCTGAGTTCCAAAGCGACATCGAGTGAACGAATTCAAGCACGAAAAAAAATGAGTGAACGGCACAGCAAAGTGCAAACTCTGTGAAAAAGTGATTAAAACAAGCGGGAAAACAAGCAACCTTTCTTCGCACTTGAAAAACAATCCTAAACACTGCATACTGGTCATAAAATATATATAATAAAAATACTATTATTTTTCAAAAGAAACTTATAGTCTTTTTATTGTGGGCGGGCAATTTTTTCATTTAACACAAAAAATACCAAATATATCGACATATTTATGTGATATTTTAAATATTATCATTTTTTCTTTGATAAAAAAATATCATCGATACGATATTTTTAAAAATTTTTGACAACCCTAATACAATTTGACAGTTGACAAATAGGGACTTGCTGGGGGAAACAGAAATTAAAAAATTGTTTTTTTCCATTATGCTCTCAATAAATTAATCATTAAATAAAATTAACGGAAGTTATAATACTTTAGCAAGTTTTCAAGATATTCTACCCGAGAATAGCTCGAGATAAAACAAGAGAGAACGCTATAGTCGAGTGCCTCGACTATTAGATACCCGTTTCTCAGCTTAACAACTTAATATAAATATGCGCTATTGTATTGCGCCATCTACCCCAAGACATTGGTCCCACGGGCCATGAAAGGCGGAAACAAACTTGCGCTGCGTAGGAACTCCTAAAATCTAAACGCAAAATGCCAATCTTCTAGCTTTTATAGTTTCCGAGATCTCAGCGTTCATACGGACAGACAGACAGACGGACAGACGGACATGGCTAGATCGACTCGGCTAGTGATCCTGAACAAGAATATATATACTTTATAGGGTCGGAAACGCTTCCTTCTACCTGTTACATACTTTTGCACGAATACAATATACCCTTTTACTCTACGAGTAACGGGTATAATAATTTCATTTAACTTCTCATTGTAAAAGAATTTCATTTAAAATTGGGTCATTAAACCAATTCCTAGCACGCCCGAAATTTTTAATTTTTCAAAGTGTTTTGCCCGATTGGGCTTTCTAATCACTGTGGTACTTAAATATTTTATAAAGACAAATAATTTGCACCTCGGCTTGCTTAAGCTAGCTTCCATTCTGGCTTTTTTTAAAATGTTAGCCTTAGAAGCAATTTTATGCACATCAAAGTTCTTATGGGCCATTTATAAATCAATTTGGAGATAAAATATAGTGTCAGAAATGTTGCGACCCACCTTTCAGCTAACTAATATATTTCTTAAAAGTACATCGGAATTTGTTGCTTGCTGAAATGTTTTAGGTTCTTATTCAAATGTTTCTTGTCGTGTATTTGATAAGCCGTCCATACAAATGCCGAAAAGAAAAGACGTATTTAAAACGCTGATAAGGTAACCAAGCAAAAAAGAGTCGAGCTTCAAGAATCTTACAAACACAGAGAAAGTCACCAAAAGAACACTTAAAAGCAAATAAGTGTGGGTAATATTTCGTATTGCAACTATGGGAGAGTGAAAACGTCAAACGAGATTTTAGTTGAATTTTAGCAAGCGACAAACGCGCTACAAACGTATCAAAGCATTGATAAGCATCCGCAATTGTAAAATACATCGGTCAAAATATAAACAAATTAATTTACTTTTGAAATGTTCTTATCTAAGCAACAAAAAACAAAACTATTTAAAGAACAGAAAAACCTTTGAGTTTTTAAAATTTGTCAAAAAATAAGTTTGGAAAAGTCAACTGAACAGTGTTTATTTTGCATATAATTCCAAAAAGAAATGGTTAAAAGTCTTTGGACTGTCTTCCTACTGTTGAGTAGTGCTACCTTTGGTACGAATTTTCCGGTTAAAAAAAATATACTTGACCAAAGTTGCCCGTACCTTGATAGTTGCAATTCTACGATCAATGAAAATCAAATTGAAACACTTTTAACATACGTGAATAGCCAAATGAATCCCTGCGATGACTTTTATGCTTATGCCTGTGGTAAATGGCGGGAAAAACATGGGGTCCACACCACGGCGACGACAATAAGCGAAACACAGATAAACCGCCAGTATGAGGACCTCTTCAGCTACCTGTTAAGGAATCTTAGTGCCCCAGAGCACGGATATCCTTTTTATGGGAAGTTGCTGACCCACTATCAGAACTGCACTGCCCTGGAAAGGCCTAATCTAAGAAGGTACATAGATCTTCTGGGCCAGGACTTGCTTTCCTCACTGAGCTCCATGCACTGGATGAACGTATTGGCAGTTCTGGGGCGGTACGGCTACCACGGGCACTTTGTTCAGATGGAAGTGCGGTGGCACAACGCAAGTCACCACATGATATTCCTGCTGCCTCACAACCGCCACTTGAACCTAAGTCTAACTTCGGAAATTTACAGTGCCCTAAGCGATGTTGGCTCTTTTTGGCCCCCTATCGACCAGCTGCAGGAACAGTTCACAAATCTTGAACAAAATTTGGTCAGATTGGCAAAATCCCATTCAGCGGATGATACCTTTCGAAATTACAGCCTGGACCAGATTCGGAAGGAGGTGGCTGGTCTCGAGTGGGACGAGGCATTTAAGATGCAACTGGGTAGATCGTTGGTAGCGGATCATGTCTTCCAAGTAGACGACTTGGTCGCCATTAAAGAGCTCGCGGAGTACCTCAACAAAACGGACGTTCTGCTGCTGAATAGGTACAGCTTGGCGAGGTTTCTCAGCCACCTGCTGGAGCTTCCGCACAACCCAATGGCCAACTGGGTGAACGGTAAGATGCCGAGAGGTAGGGTCTGCATCCGCCATATGCGTCGGTCTCTCTACCTTCCAATGAACTACGTTTACGAGAGGAGTTTCTATGCCCGGCAGCGAAGCGCCGACGAACTGGTCATCAACCGTGTGTTTAAGCAACTGCAGAATCAGCTTGAGATAAGGGTGCAAGGAAACCCCTTTCACTTGAGCCAGGATTTGGTAAATTCTCTGAAGGCGAAGGTTCATGATATGCGCATAAACGTGGGCAACCTACCGCCCAACGTTTCCGAGAAGTTCTATAGGGACAGCGACCAGCGGTGGAGCGTGGGCCGCGACTTTTATGAGAATCACCTGAACAGCCTTTTGTACTACTACACCCTTGTCGCGGACCTGGAGGGCAGCACCAATCCAAAGGAGCGGGGAATCTGGTACAGCTTTAACATGCACACGCCCGAGTTCCCTGACAACATCGATGCTACGCCGTACTTCTATTGCTTAGGCAACATAATTATTGTGCCGTACTCCTACCTAACGCTGCCCTTCTTCCACGCCGGCTTCTGGCCGGCTCTGCTTTATGGTGATCTTGGCAACACCCTGGGCCACGAGATGATGCACGCCCTCGACACGGACCTGGTGGACTACGATGCACAGGGCAACTTGAAGAATTTTAGCGACCAACTCGGGCAGGTTGAGCTCTACAACAGTGCAGTCGGATGCCTGAACAGCAGCGCGGTGATGCTAAACGAGCGCACGTCAGACGTCAGCGGATCCCGGCTAGCCCTGCAGACGTACGGAGGCGACTGGCTGTACCAACTGGACAACGGCCGGCTCTACTTCCTCCAGTTCGCACACTTCTTTTGCGGTGACGAGGGCGACCAGTACCACGACTCAGGTAGTCAGCGTCTCAACTACTCCCTCAGCCAGATGCCGCAGTTTGCAGAGATCTTTGAGTGCCAAAGCGGGACTAGTATGAGCTCCGCAGATCAGTGTCCCTTCTGGTAGTGAATCTTAGTTGTTAGTTGAATAGCTTTAAATAGGAACCTCAAGTATTGTGAATAAATTTCTATACTTAGCGTAGCCAAGCGATGCTCCTATATCCTGTTTTTATATACCACCCGCATCTGTCTGGCGGATTTTCTGGCAAGGTCTGAGTTAATTTAGGAGTGTGGAGAGCAAGATGCCTGTGAGGGCATGGAAATGTACGAAACTGCAAGCAACAACAAATCCTTTTTCCAGTCGTGCACTGAAACAAAAATATCGCACTATCGGCAGACGACAACCAGGTACACGGCTGAAAACGCAAGTGCATGCCTACAATGCGTTTTTTTCAACATGCTTCTATTTATTATTTATTAACAACTTTCCTTTCGTTCAGACACTCAGCAGCATAAATATATAATATACGAAATTTATGTTTATTTTTCAATGCATTTTTTCCATAAGATCTATTTGACTTAGTCGTCCGATATATGCGTGTGAGTGGACAAGGGACTTATAATTATTTTTTTATTTTTTTTCCTATTGTTCCTATAGCGGCTTAGTATATAATAAATAGTAAATAATATAATGAAATACTTGCAATGGAAATAAGACTTTTGGGAAAGTTGCATCCAGATAGTTTTAAAACTCTGAGACTAGTTTCCTTAGAAACAGATAGACAGAAAGACATGGCAACATCAACTCGTCTAGTGATGCTGATCATAAATATATATATACTTTTAAGGGTCTAAAATTACTTCTTCACAGTGTTGCACAACTTTAGACTGAAATTTTCATACCTTCGGGAATTGTTCAACATTTGTATACCCTTGCAGAGGGTATTATAATTTCAGTCAAAAGTTTCCAACGCAGTGAAGAAAACATTTCCGACCCTATAAAGTATATATATTCCTGATCATCATCACCAGGAGAGTCGATCTAGCCATGTCCGTCTCTCCGTCCGTCTGTCCGTTTTAAAGCTATCTGCTCGAAACTTTCCTAAAAGTAGTCTTTCTATTGCAGGTAGTATATACATACAGTGGCGTGCAAGTCTGAGTACATGTTTGCAACTATTGACTTTGGGCCCGCATAAAAAAGTTAATAGTCAAGTAAATGAACCCAAATTTTTTGTGTTTTTTCTTTGAATATTTATTAACAAATCCTTATACAAAAGATAACAAAATAAACTAATTGGTTTCCTTAAGAAATAAAAAACAAAATAAACTCGCATGTACTCAGTTATGCTCAATTTGAATTTTTCAACAAACGTTTATTTTTTAATACTTCGTCCAAAGACCCTTATTTCTATTACGCTATTTATTCGATTTGGCATACTTTCTACCAAATTTTGTATGATTTCTTTTGGAATAGCTCTCCATTCTTGCTGAACCCGTTGCCACAACTCGTGCTGGTTTACTGGTCCCAATCGTCTTTTCACTATCGACCACAAATTTTCGATAGGATTGAGATCAGGACTCTGTGCTTGCCACTCCATTAACTTGAAATGTTTTTTTGCGATCCATTCTTTGCGGATTTCGGAAGTGTGTTTTGGATCCCCATCTTGTTGGAATGTGATGTCACTCTCCTTATATGCACATTTGTCAACAAAATCGCAAAGATGGGTCTGCAGAATATTAAGATAGTCTTCCTTCTTCATAATTCCATCTATTTTCTTAATTGGTCCAACGCTCCACCAAGTAAAACAGCTCCAGGCCATGACACTTCCTCCTCCATGTTTCACGGTTTCTTGTACGTGGCGTTTCTGCAACGACTCTTCAGGCTTCTTCCAACAATATTATCTACCGTCCGACTGGTATCGATTGAATTTAGATTCATCAGACCATATAACTTTTTTCCAGTCGTCCAGTTTCCAATTTTTATGCGCCCTCGCAAATTTTAGTCGCGCTTTTTTATTTTTGTTGGACAAGGACGGCTTCTTCTTTTTTACTTCTGAGACGTATCCAATGCACCTGAGTGCTCGACACGCTGTCCACTGGCTGACGGGCTTACCTATGGCTGCGGATGCATCCATGGGTCTACAATTTTTCTCATTTTTAATTTTTTTGGATCATAAGCCTTGCATCTGCATCAGTCAAAATTCGACGTGGACCACTTCTCTGTACCTTGGGTACCGCTTTGCGCCTTTTTTGCACACGAATGACTGCTGATTGTCTGATTTTTAACTTTTTGGATATTATTTGTGTCGAACATCCATTTTCTGTTAGGTTTACTACCGAATCTTCAACGACTCTTGACAATTTCTTAATTTTTTTATTTTTATGCAAAACAGCAAAAACGCGTGAGATTTCGTATGTTTTTAGTTAAATTCTTTCATAAAGAACTTTAAAATAGAAGATTCTCAAAAACAAACGGTAAAATTCGGTAATTAAGCTTTCAATTGAATCAGCTGTACAACTTTTGTTGATAAATTCAAATAGAGCATAACTGAGTACATGCGAGATTATTTTGTTTTTTATTTCTGAAGGAAACCAATTGGTTTATTTTGTTATCTTTTGTATAAGGATTTGTTAACAAATATTTAAAGAATAAACACAAAAAATGTGGGTTCATTTACTTTACTAATACCTTTTTTATGCGGGCCCAAAGTCAATAGTTGCAAGCATGTACTCAGACTTGCACGCCACTGTATATACGTCGGAACGAGCCGGATCGGGCGACTAAATCATATAGCTCCCATAGGAACAATCGGAAAAATAATACCTTTGTTGTTTTTAATTTTTTTTTTTGTTTTTTGGGACTTGGTAATATTTAAATATTATAAAATTATGGTTTTAATAGCTCCCATAGAAAAATCAAAAAATTAAAAAAAATAAAAACAAGAAAGGAAGAAAACTTAGGCAAGCCGAAGTTCAAATACCCTTGCAGTTATTATAAATCGACTACATTTCGATTTCTAAGCCTATATTACTAAAAACAATGAAGATGTGTAAACTTGGCGCTGCATTTTGCCAACGTTTCTATGGCAGCTATATGATGTTGTTATCCGATTTTAATTTAATTAAAACAGTAATTCCATACAAGAAAGGTAGCAAATTTCGGCAAGCCGAAGTTTATCGACATATGTAGCTTCATTGTTTTTAGTAATATAGGTATAGAAATCGAAATGTAGTAGTTTTGTAATAACTGGAAGGGTATATGAACTTTGCTTCCTTTCTTGTTTCTGAATCTTTTTATTTTTGAATCTTCAGTTCAAAACAACATTCATACATTTTTGCTTATTGTTTTGTTTGTGTTACCGGAAAGCTCAAGATAACAATACTGTCAAAGGCAGTAGAAAAACTAACATTGTGAGCTTGTCTGTTACTTTGTTTGAGTTGCATTACATTTGCTGCTACTCAACGAGTCGCGTATTAAAACGTATTCCGCCCACTGTCTTCCCTGGGCCCATCCGTCGGCTTATCAGCTCGGATTTTTATTCATTCATGTTAGTCAAATCACTTGTGCATTATTATTGGGTTGCCTTGTAATTATTTTTAATATATAGTATAGCAGCACATCGCGTGAAGTCAAGAGACGTAATCGGAGCAGCCAACTGCGCATGGTGTGAATCGTTGACTGACGACAAGCTCAGTAGTTGAGATCAGCACCGTAATACTGCTCTCCAATGGATTTTCTTGACCCCTGGGATTTGCTGGGACTTGTTTATTTATGTCACGTGCTCTTGGTGGAACAAGTATGACGACAGTCCTGCACGAAGTTTATTGAATGCCAGAAAAATGTGGGAAATTGTAAGACAGATAGAGGGCTTATGAAATCATAAAGCTTCGTAGCATCATTTAAAACGACTGTGAGATTTTGGAATAAACGGATCTCGCAGCGATTAAGTTCCTACAAAAACAAAAATTGGGATTTTGTGCACGTTTTTTTTCTTATCACTTGAGATTCCCTGACTTTTTAACTCAATTTGAAGCGAAGAGATTTCTGTGTCACATGTTAGCAATTAAAAATGTTAAAAAGTTTCCTCAAAAATTTTAAAATAATAATTACTTTTTAAACCCTTGCAGAGGCATTTTAATTTCAGTCAGAAGCCAGCAACTATGTTGTGAAGACATTTCTGACCAAATAAAAACTGAGACTAGTTGGCATAGAATCGAACAGACGGACACACGGGCATGGCTCTTTTGTCTATTCTGCTGATCATTAATACAAATACTATAGGGTCGGAAAGGACTTCTCCAGTGCTGCCACTTTATCAATATAGTTGCAAAATCAAAAAGCTTTTAAGAAATGATAATTATTTTTTGTACACGTTATTAGCCACAAGTCTAACTAACGAGCCGAATCGGGCGACTATATCATAAAGCTCGCATAGAAGCAATCGGGAAAAAAAAATTTCAAAAAAATTATAATTTTGTTGCTTTTAGTTTTTTAAATTTGGTAATATTTAAATATTATGGAATTACGGTTTTTAAATTAAAATCGGACATCTATATCATATAGCTCCTATAGAAAAATCAAAAAGTTAAAAAAAAAACAAGAAAGGAAAGCTAACTTCGGGCGGAGCCGAAATATATATACCCTGTAAATTATATTCTCCAAAATTATTCATATGATGCATTCTTAACACTCATAAAAAATCCCAACTTCCTAACTTTAAAACACCAAAGTTTTGGCATTTCCAATTGTTCAGTTATATGTCAGCTTTAGGATATAGTCGGCCGATCCTTATGAAATTTGGTAGGTCAGCTTGATTGGCCAAATATAAAACCCACAGGAAATCCCAACTTCCTAACTTTACAAACACCAAAGTTATGGCATTTCCGATCAATCAGTTATATGGGAGCTATAGGATATAGTCGGCCGATCCTGGGCGTTCCGACTTATATACTGCGTGCAAAGGAAAAAAGGGTGTGTGCAAAGTTGCAATTCGATATCTTTAAAACTGAGAGATTAGTTTGCGTAGAAACAGATCCTTATGAAATTTGGTAGGTCGGATTTATTGGCCAAAAATAAAAGTCATAGAAAATCCCAACACCAAATTTATGGCATTTCCGATCGTTCAGTTATATGGCATGGGCAGACGGACAGACGGACAGACGGACGGACAGACCGACAGACGGACATGGCTAGATCGACTCTCCTGGTGATGCTGATCAAGAATATATGTATATACTTTATAGGGTTGGAATGTATCCTTCACTGCGTTGCAAACTTTTGACTGAAATTATAATACCCTCTGCAAGGGTATAAAAATAGAACAATATTCTACAAAATAGAAACGCTTTCTTAAATATAGAAATATTTTCTTAAATATAGAAAAATTTTGTAAAATATATAAAATGAATTCCAAAATATAGAAATTTTTTCTTTAACGTAGAAAACATTTTCTAAAATTAGGGTGTGACTAACCATAAAATTGTTTTAACCCTGTCCGAGTAGCTTAGGGGTAAGAACGTCTGACCAGAAATCTAAGCACCGCAAGTTCAATTTCAACTGCCGTCGGACCATATATTGCGACTAACGAGTTCTAAAAAATATTTTAAACTAATATTCTTCGCTAACGCCCCATCATTATACCCTTGCAGAGGGTATTATAATTTTGGTCAAAAGTGTGCAACGCAGTGAAGGAGACATCTCCGTATATATATTCTTGATCAGGATCACCTCCTGAGTTGATATAAGCATGTCCGTCTGTCTGTTTCTACGCAAACTAGTCTCTCAGTTTTAAAGATATCGAATTGAAACTTTGCACACACCCTTCTTTCCGGCCGACTACATCCTATAGTTACCATATAACTGATTGATCGGAAATGCCATTACTTTGGTGTTTGTTAAGTAAGGAATGGGATTTCCTAAGGGTTTAATATTTGACCAATCAATCCGAACTACAAAATTTCATAAGGATCGACCGACTATATCCTATGGCTGCCATATAACTGAACGATTGGAAATGCCATAACTTTGGTGTTTTTTTTTATTTTTTCCCAAAAATATTTCGGTTGCACTTCGGAAACCGTCTTCAGGGCAACTATAAACAACATAAAACACATAACACATTTACAGACACTTACTTAAATAAAAACAAGAGAGAACGCTATAGTCGGGTGCCCCGACTATCAGATACCCATTACTCAGGTAAAGGGAGTGCGAGGGAGATGGAGATAGAAACTTTGATCACGCATAACTTTTTAACGAATGGTCCGATTTAAAAAATTTCTACATTTCGATAGGTATTGATAAACACAATAAAACTGCATTTTTACTTTTCCGAAATATTTAAATTTTTAAAATATAAGCGTATATAAGCGATTGTGGGCGTCAGAGGGGGCGTGGCACCATTTTGAAACAAACTTGCGCTGCGTAGGAACTCCTAAAATCTACATGCAAAACGCCAATCTTCTAGCTTTTATAGTTTCCGAGATCTCAGCGTTCATACGGACAGACAGACGGACAGACAGACGGACAGACGGACAGACAGACGGACAGACGGACATGGCTAGATCGTCTCGGCTAGTGATCCTGAACAAGAATATATATACTTTATAGGGTCGGAAACGCTTCCTTCTACCTGTTACATACTTTTGCACGAATACAATATACCCTTTTACTCTACGAGTAACGGGTATAACTAGCATTAATCTCCACGTCCGACGGTGCAGACGTGTAAAATTATGTAGGTGTAATATTTTTACAATCTGTCTTGTGACAATAGGTAAATTTTATGACTAATATTTACACAACAGGAATGCTATTTCAATGAAACCTGCTATTAAATATAACTTCTCTTTTCCTTAAGTTTGCCTATCAGGAAGATCAAGAATGTGAAATCTTTTGAGTCTTTTTACTGTTAGGCTATTGTCTAATAGACCTAGGGCTAAATTATTTTGGAGCGTTAACAATTTGTCGCAATGTTTTTGATTGGTACAGCTGGATTATTTCAATATTTGAATTGCTAGCTGTTCCCCAGAGCTGGATAGCGTAGGTCCAAACAGGCTTCAAAATGGCTTTGTAGAGAAGAACTTGGTTTTCCAAAGTGGCTGCTGATTTTTGACTTAGCAACCAAGACATTTTCAGTGATTTCAGTCTGAGTTGTTGAGCCAAGATACTTCACACAAGCATCTTGTCGAATTGCTGAGCCGTTAAGTGTGACATTTGGGGCGTTTCCTGGTCTTAGTGCGAAAGTTATTTGGACGGACTTCAGAGAGTTGATTTTAATTTTCCATCGGAGAAACCAGGCTTCAATTAGACTGAGCTGCATTGCAAGAGATGAGATGCTTCATCTCTGGATGAGTTTGTTGCCAGAATGGCTGTATCGTCAGCATATGTTGCAACGGTACAGTTGTTTGTTACTGGCTTATCTGCCGTATATAAAGTGTAAAGGACTGGTCCCAATACACTCCCTTGAGGAACGCCTGCGTTTATGAAAGGTAGTGTTGACGTATTATTTCTCTACTGCACGTAGAAGCATCTCTTAGACAAATAGGATCTCAGTAGTAAATAGTAGGGAGCAGGTAGCCATTTCTTTATCTTATAGAGTAATCCATTGTGCCAAACACGATCAAACGCTTGCTGAACATCAAGAAATGTAGCAAATGTCATTTGACAGGGTGACCCAAGAAAGTTTTCTACTTCAGATTCTGTTATAGAATTGTTAATATCATTTGGCTGGAATACAGAGTGCAGGTGTTGTGCAAATGCTTCTGCTTGTTCATTATCAGATCTACACCAAGTTCCATTGCTTTTGCGGATGATTTTGTTTCTTTTTGTTGTATAACCTTTTGTCAGCAGGATAGTGGGTTTCTTTTCTCGAAGTTCGGTAGAGGGGTACAATTGGTTTGGTTGTTGGTTTGTGTGGGTGTGATTCGTGTTTATTTGGGTCGCTTTGTGAATTGTATTTGTGATAAGCTCCACAGCATAGTCTATTTCCTCTTGTCCTTAAAAGGAATTTCTAGGCTTATGGTTTCTTCTAGGTGGCTTTTAAACGCGTTAATGTCCGTGGAAGCAGATATGACTTTATAGGGCTTGTCTAGCATATGAGCTATTGTGTTATAGGTCGCTATTATCGGGGAGTGATCTGAGCTAAGATCGAAACTTTCCATTATACGCATGTGTGATTGTGGAATACCAGAGAATGCTACGAAGTCAATCAAGTCTGAGGTTTTTCGACTATCTGTAGGCCAGTAGGCTTGCCAGTTGAGAGAGTTGTTATATTATTGTTTCGTATGCATTTGTATAATTCGGATCCCTTTGGGTTAATAAGTCTGGAGCCCCACCATGGGTGTTTGGCATTGAAGTCGCCTGCAACAATAAACTTTGTTCCCAGTCCTTGAAAAAAGTTCTTAAAATCGAGCTCCTTTATTGTAAATCTTGGTGGGAGATATATTGCTCTGATTGAGACATCTGCATGGATGCATTTAATATCAATTGTGGCAGCCTGAGGGCATTTTCTCTAGTACTGTCCATGATTTTAAATTTCAGACCGTTCTTAACAAGAATTGCTGCGCCTCTATGGGCTCTATCAGACGGATGAAGGAGACATCTCCGACCCTATAAAGTATATATATTCTTGATCAGGATCGGCTCCTGAGTTGATATAAGCATGTCCGTCTGTCCGTCTGTCTGTTTCTACGCAAACTAGTCTCTCAGTTTTAATGATATCGAATTGAAACTTTGCACACACCCTTCTTTTCTTTGCACGCAGTATATAAGTCGGAACGGCCGGGATCGGTCGACTATATCCTTTAGCTGCCATATAACTGAACGATCGGAAAAGCCAAAACTTTGGTGTTTGTAGAGTTAGGAAGATGGGATTCTCTATGTTTTTTTTGATTTTGGCCAATCAATCCGATCTACCAAATTTTATGAGGATCTGCCGACTATATCCTATAGCCACCATATAACTGATTGATCGGAAATGCCATAACTTTGGTGTTTTTAAAGTGGGATTTTCTATGGGTTTTATTTTCAATCAATCCTACCTACCAAATTTCATAAGGATCGGCCAACTATATCCTATAGCCGCCATATAACTGATTGATCGGAAATGCCATAACTTTGGTGTTTGTAATGTTAGGAAGTTGGGATTTTCGAAGGGTTTTATATTTGGCCAATCAATCCGACCTATAAAATTTCATAAGAATCGGCCAACTATATCCTATTGCCGCCATATAACTGATTGATCGGAACTGCCATAACTTTGGTGTTTTTAATGTTAGGATTTTCTATGTGTTTTATTTTTGGCCAATCAATCCGACCTACCAAATTTCATAAGGATCGGACGACTATATCCCATAGCTGTCATATAACTTTGGTGTTTTAAAGTTAGGAAGTTTGGATTTTTCATGAGGAATGCATCATATGAATAATTTTGGAGAATATAATTTACAGAATATTCTGCAAAAATAAAAATAAAAGTAAATACTATGGAATTACGGTTTTAATTAAATTAAAAATCCGACATTTTATCATAAAGTACTTTTTAACTAAAATTAACAAGTGATAGATATATTTTTTTAATATTAATTGGATTAAGCTTAATTTTAATAATGATTGAAAAAAGTTGTATTTATAATCGCATCGCATGATTTCTGAAAGTGTGCAATAAAATTGTTGTATTAATTTACTGAGCTTTCATTAACGTTTTTGAGGCCAAATTCAAAGTTTTTTCATTGTCCATGACTACACTTTTCGGAACACCAAAACAATGTAAAAGATGGGTATTTTTAATTCGGATCTATGCTATTATTTTTTATTATTTGAGAATTTGTATAAAGCGGTCAAAACTAAATTTTTTGAATAAATATAAATGTGAAGAGTATGACCGGGGTGTTTGAGAACTGGAGTTAATTGAAGATTTTGATTTAGGGGTGCCTTATTTGAAAATATAAATTTTTTTTAAGTTGTTTAAGATTTTTATTGCATTTCGATTAGCTCTAATGTGAGTTTTTGTGATTCCTCAAACAAGTGGGACGTTAAAGGAGTTTAAAGTCGTATAGACATTCTAATTTATTTTATTGCGGATGGAAAGTAAAATTCCGAAAAACTTTCGCGTTCCTTCCTGACCTGCATAAGTTTCTCCCTTTTCCCAAAAGCTGAATTCGAAAGGATCTCCAAAAAAATTTTGAATACAATTAATAATGTCAGGAATTTTATGTAGCCCATTTCAATTTCTGAGAAATTGATTTGTAGGATCAGATTCTCTATAAGAATTTGATTTACAACTGCTGTAAGTACTAGTTAGTTCTGCGAGGTTTCGTTAAACAACTATTAGGGTTGAAAAAGTGAAATTCATTTTTAAGTAAAAAACATGAAAGAAAGCAAACTTCGGCAAGCCGAAGTTTATATATGTACCCTTGCAGTTGTTACAAATCTACTACATTTCGATTTCTAAGCTAAGCTATATCGATTTTGGGCTGCATTTTGCCATCGTTTCTATGGCAGCTATATAATATTGTTGTACGATTTTAATTTAATTAAAACCGTAATTCCATAATATTTAAATATTACCAAATCTTAAAGAACAGCATAAAAAAGTTAACAACAAGAAAGGAAAGCTAACTTCGGGCGGAGCCGAAGTTGATATACCCTTGCAGAATATTCTGTAAATTATATTGGTTGGCCAAAAATAAAACCCTTATAAAATCCCAATTTCCTAACTTTAAAAACACCAAGGTTATGGCATTTCCGATCGTTCATTTATATGGCAGCTAAATGATTTAGTCGCCCAATTCGGCTCGTTCCGACTTATATACTACCTGCAATAGAAAGACAACTTTTGGTAAACTTTCAAGCAGATAGCTTTAAAACTGAGGGACTAGTTTGCGTAGAAACAGACGGACGGACAGACGGACGGAGACATCTCCGACCCTATAAGGTATATATATTTTTGTTCAGGGTCACCTCCTGAGTTGATATAAGCATGTCCGTCTGTCCGTCTTTCTGTTGCTGCGCAAACTAGTCTCTCGGTTTTAAAGATATCGAATTGAAACTTTGCATACAATGTTCTTTCCTTTGCACGCAGTATATAAGTCGGAACGGCCGGGATCGGCCGACTATATCCCATAGCTGCCATATAACTGAACGTTTGGAAAAGCCATAACTTTAGTGTTTTTAAAGTTAGGAAGTTGGGATTTTCTATGGGTTTTATTTTTGGCCAATCAATTCGACCTATCAAATTTCATAAGGATCGGCCGACTATATTCTATAGCTGCCATATAACTGATTGATCAGGAATGCCATAACTTTGGTGTTTTTAAAGTTAGGAAGTTGGGATTTTTTATGAGTATTAAGAATGCATCATATGAATAATTTTGAAGAATACAATTTACAGAATATTTTGCAAGGGCATATCAACTTCGGCTCCGCCCGATATTAGCTTTCCTTTCTTGTTTCCCGTGTTATTGTAAAAACATTTTTTATGACTCCGTCGTCATTGTCTCGAGCAAAGCGTTTTCATCGATGGGCAAGAAGATTTTCTGGTGAAAGGAAATAAATAGCATATTTTAATTTACAAGGTTTATAATAGTATGGGAAAAAGAGAACCGTGAAAGAAAAAGAGAAAAATGAATGAAAATACACAGGCCCATTTGCGGTTGCATTACACCCACACTTTGTACCTTTTTTATTAAATTAAATTAAATTTGTCCTCTAATCGACACAGTACTGTTGAAACAAACGGCGGTATCTCAACAGATGATTGTCAACATCTAGTCGAATCATCAATCGATTCGCATAAAAATTTATAGAGCCGACCTTCTTATTCGTTTCTTCTCCTAAAATTTGAATTCAAACTTAGTTGTAGAATCAAAAAAAAGTGATGTCTTGTAAACAAACCTGTCGTTGGATTGACCATCTTTATGTTGAAGTGATACCCATCTTCTCCACGACGGAACATCAACGGGTATTGAAGTGCATCATATGACCGATGAGTCTCATAAGCTCGCTGCAATTGTCCATCATCCCGACGCTTGAAAACAATATCGCGTGATTCCACATTCTCGCCAACAATCACCACTGCGACTTCATTAATAGTGGGAGCATTAAATTGTCTTGCATGGCTTCCAGTGGGCCTTTTGTCAGCGCTGATAATGATTTTTTGGTCGTCAGAATGCATTGTATCCAATGCGGTTTTGAACAATCTTACCAATTCATTACGCTCATGCAGAAGATTTTGCAATTGTATAATTTCACGTTTAGTTGCAGCGAAAATTGCACAACGCTGATTTAGTTCATCTTCCGAATCACCAATGAAGTAGATCTGAAGAAATTTATGATCTTTGTTTGGTGGTGGTGACAAAGCGCCCGCTCGATGGTGAATTTGCCCTTGAATCTGAATGTTGTGATGAAATTTAAAAAAAATGAGAGTTGTTCATTTTGATAATAAAGAGACGCCATTACCTTATAACTCGGATTGTAGCCTGGTTGATGAACAACCTCGGCTCCAAATGACATCATTTGAAAGCATCCGTTATATTTTTGAGCAAGCTTTAGGAAACTGTTTGATTGGGCTGAATTTCCATATAGTAGCGATGATGAGCCAAAACGGGCAATTTAATTTTGCCACCTGCACAGCATAAGCCGGGGGTTTCCAATCGAAACTTCAGTGCATTGCAATGCAGCGCGATTCAAGTTTTCATTTGCGGCTGGTTTTCTTCTACTCACATTTTGTCGGGCTTGAGGTGGTCTTTGTGCAGCGCGAAGCTGTACAATTCGGGCACGTGCCGATGCATTTATTTCTGCACGTACCTCTTGCGTTCGATTATTACGGACATTCTGAGAATGTATCGCATTGCGTGAACGCCGACCAAGTCTTGATCTAAAAGCAGGCATTATTTCCGATTAAAACTTTGGCAACGTTTCGTTAACTCTATTTTTTACAGTTTTATGTACAACAATGAAGGCATTATTTCCAAAGACTGCTGTTTTAACAGTTTTATGTTCAACAATGAATACATCTTTTGAGCCGATAGCGACTTTTTCGGCAGGTTTTCCCAAAATTTTCTTATGAATTAACCTTCTTCTGGCAATTACAAACAACTGAAAAATAATTTGAGCCAAATCGGCCCAGCCGTTCTCTTGTTTTGCGATGGCGTACATTTTTTGCACCATTTTTATATATATAGATAAAAATACCGGTTCTCAATCTTGAACTTTAACAGAAAGCTCTGTTCTTTTGGATCTTCTTCTTATTAAGCCTGTTTATTCGCCAGGCCCGATTGTATTCCTGGGTGCTTAAGCCTAGTATCCAGATCGACAAACGATTATGCTAGCGTAAAAACTTTAATATTTCCAGTGTGACCAAAGTTTCGAGAGTTCATTAGACTTAAGCATGCTACGGTCGTACTGTCAATCAGCTGGGTTTGTTGACAAGCAGTTAAAATTCAAATATCGTATTTGCGGGAAAGAGCCTTTAAATGATATTACCAAATACCTTGGCAAGACAAGTCTGCCGCTGTACAAAGATATTAAAAAACAAGAAAGGAAAGCTAACTTCGGGCGGAGCCGAAGTTGATATACCCTTGCAGAATACTCTGTAAATTGTATTCTCCAAAATTATTCATTCTTAATACTCATAAAAAATCCCAACTTCCTAACTTTGAAAACACCAAAGTTATGGCATTTCCAATCGTTCAGTTATATGGCAGCTATAGGATATAGTCGGCCGATCCTTATGAAATTTGGTAGGTCGGATTTATTGACCAAAAATAAAACCCATAGAAAATCCCAACTTCCTAACTTAACAAACACCAAAGATATGGCATTTCCGATTAATCAGTTATATAGCGGCTATAGGATATAGTCGTCCGATTCTTATGAAATTTGGTAGGTCGGATTGATTGGCCAAATATAAAACCCATAGAAAATCCCAACTTCCTAACTTTACAAACACGAAAGTTATGGCATTTCCGATCAATCAGTTATATGGCAGCTATAGGATATAGTCGGCCGATCCCGGCCGTTCCGACTTATATACTGCGTGCAAAGGAAAGAAGGGTGTGTGCAAAGTTTCAATACGATAGCTTTAAAACTGAGAGACTAGTTTGCGTAGAAACAGACAGACGGACAGACGGACAGACAGACGGACAGACGGACAGACGGACATGGCTATATCAACTCAGGAGGTGATCCTGATCAAGAATATATATACTTTATAGGGTCGGAGATGTCTCCTTCACTGCGTTGCACACTTTTGACCAAAATTATAATACCCTCTGCAAGGGTATAACAATACAATTTAAATTTAACAGTTGTTTTTTTTAATTTACTGATAATTATTTGCTAATTTAAAGTTCATAGCTGCACTTTTATTGTGTTTTTTCGTACATTCTGGACCTAAAAAACATTTTGCTCTGACAAGAGGCACCCCAGATAGTATTAATGTTATTTTGTCCTCACATGTAAACACCTGAATCGACTTTTGAGAGTTTTTTGAGTTTTTCCCCTTCATTTCTTATAATGTTCAGTGAGAAGCGCACGCCAAAAGATTAAATTTTTTAATCTTTTCGCTAGGGTTCACCCAAAGACAGACTGGCAACGCTATGGAATTTTCTGGTATTTTTTTCGTCGATCAGGGGACCGACGTGAAAAAAAGGCCCGACGAAAAGTGAACGCCAGCTGTTTGCCTCTCGCTCTCTCTCATGACTGGCGTACGGTTTTCGTCGATCTGGATACTAGGCTTTAGGTATTGCGCTAAGGCCCTGTGCAAACCGCTTCACATGTTGTTTACCGTATTTCTAGAAACTTCCCAATTCCCTAATATTTGGAAGGAATCATTTGTTATTCCTTATTTCAAAAAAGGTAACAAAGTAGAGGCCAGTAACTATAGAGGTATTTCTAAGTTGTCAGCTATTCCAACGCTTTTTGAAAAAATCATTACTCCTTATTTGCAGCACCTTTGTAGATCAATCATTTCTCCGTGTCAACACGGATTTATTAAACGTAGATCAACAATCACAAACCTTCTAGAGCTCACTACATTTGTGATAAAAGACTTCAATATTAGTTTTCAAACGAACGTCATTTACACTGACTTTAGTAGAGCATTTGACTCTGTAAATCACTTACTTCTTGTTCTTGATCTGTTAGGATTTCCAGTTTATCTCCTTAAATGGATCTCAAGTTATCTGAATGGCAGGTCACAAAGGGTCCTTTTTAAAAATTCAAATTCTGAAATTCTCCGTGTTACCTCCGGTGTCCCACAAGGGTCCGTTACTTTTTACATTATTTATTAATGATCTTCCCTCATTTATAAGTCATTCTCGCGTACTTATGTACGCAGATGATGTTAAGTTGTGCCTGCAGTATAAGGACATTTCCTGCCATTTAGACTTACAATCCGATCTAGATAATTTTCAAAACTGGTGCCGAGATAGTTTACTAAATTTAAACGGTTCTAAGTGCAAGCTGATGACTTTTTATCGGGTCAATCTGATATACGCGACTTACACATTAAGTGACAGCTCTTTGGATAGAATAACTCTTGTAAACGATCTTGGCGTTCTCTTGGACCCTAAACTAAAATTTTCAAACCACATTTCGTCCATGGTTAATAAAGCCAGACATGCGCTTGGATTTATTAAAAGGTGGTCAAAAGAATTCGATGATCCTTATTTAACTAAAACTTTATTTATTTCGCTAGTCCGTCCGATTCTGGAGTATGGGTTTCCCGTCTGGAGTCCACAATTCGGAATACATAGTGGTCGTATTGAATCAGTACAAAAAAACTTTATTCTTTTTGCTTTACGGCGCCTAAACTGGGAAGCAAATCTTAACTTACCTTCCTTATTCTAGTAGACTTCTGTTGATTAATTTACCCTCCCTAGCCAACCGTAAAACGATGTTTGGTACTGTCTTCATTTATAACCTTATACTTGGTGATATTGACTCCCCCGACTTGGTAAGTCGGCTAAACTTTTCTGTGCCAAGTAGATTACCTAGAAATTATATTCCCCTAATATTAAATCATTGTATAGTTAGATGCCTTGCTTGAGCCTTTCAGAGTATTATGTTCTGACTACAATAGACTTTTTCCTATAATCTCAAATCTTGACTTTCAGCCGCTCCTAAAACGATTAATACTAGCTTCATTGGCACAAAATTGATCTTACTATTACTTTTTTCCCCGGACTTTTACTTATATTTTCTTATCTCGCGTCTATCTTCTCGCGAATCGTGCCGTACGATACACGGTTGCGCCCCTCGGTCGGTTGGGCGGGTAAGTGGGCCGTGGGACACCGCGCGAAAAAAAAAAACAAAAGATATCGAAATGTGGTCGATTTGTAATAACTGCAAGGGTATATAAACTTCGGCTTGCGGAAGTTATATCTTAGGCAGCTCAGCCTAGTAGGAGATCGTTGGATATTTCATTCTACAGCAAAGTCCAACAGGAAAGTCAGTAACCCGTAAAAGAGACATTAAGCGAACATCGCTTTACGTACTAGATTTGGAGCTACAAATGTTCAAGAAAAATAATAATTCTGATTCGCAAACATTCTATGTTTTGTTAACACTTCCATTCGAAAAGTATAATAAAATGGCTTTCGACATTATTAAATAATTAGATAGGAATTGCTTGAATGATCTTGGGGAAAATAAACTAACACCCTACGCTGACTGATTGATCCCAAAAAGTAATCATGACAGAAATTTCTTGAAATAAAGGTTCACCCAAAGTTCATTTCCGCAGACTGGCAACGCTTTGCAATTTTCTGGTATTTTTTTTGTCGATCTGAGGACCGAGGTGAAAAAAAGCGTTGACGAAAAGAGAACGCCAGCTGTTTGCCTCTCGCTCTCTCTCATGACTGGCGTACAGTTTTCGTCGATCTGAGTACTAGGCTTTAATCTTTTCGCTAGGGTTCACCCGAAGTTAATTTCCGCAGACTGGCAACGCTATGATATTTTTTGGTATTTTTTGCGTCGATCTAAAGCCTAGTATCCAGATCGACAAACGATTACGCTAGCGTAAAAACTTTAATCTTTCCAGAGTGACCAAAGTTTCGAGAGTTCATCAGATTTAAGCGTGCTACGGTCGTACTGTCAATCAGCTGGGTTTGTTGACAAGCAGTTAAAATTCAAATATCGTATTTGCGGGTAAGAGTCTTTAAATGATATTACCAAATACCTTGGCAAGACAAGTCTGCCGCTGTACAAAGATATTACAAAACAATACAATTTAAATTTAACAGTTGTTTTTTTTAATTTACTGATAATTATTTTCTAATTCATAGCTGCACTTTTATTGTGTTTTTTCGTACATTCTGGACCTAAAAAACATTTTGCTCTGACAAGAGGCACCCCAGATAGTATTAATGTTATTTTGTCCTCACATGTAAACACCTGCAATCGACTTTTGTGAGTTTTTTGAGTTTTTCCCTCCATTTCTTATAAAGTTCAGTGAGAAGCGCACACCAAAAGATTAAATTTTTTAATCTTTTCGCTAGGGTTCACCCAAAGTTAATTTCCGCAGACTGGCAACGCTATGGAATTTTCTGGTATTTTTTTCGTCGATCAGGGGACCGACGTGAAAAAAAGGACCGACGAAAAGTGAACGCCAGCTGTTTGCCTCTCGCTCTCTCTCATGACTGGCGTTCGGTTTTCGTCGATCTGGATACTAGGCTTAAGGACCGAGGTGAAAAAAAAAAGTTGACGAAAGAGAACGCCAGTTGTTTGTCTCTCTCGCTCTCTCTCTCTCAAGACTGGCGTACAGTTTTCGACGATCTAAGTAATAGGCTTTAAGAAAAATATTTATACATATATTTAATATATCGCCAAAAAAATCGATGTAACAGATATTTTAGTTATTTTTTTTCAGTTGAATTTCAAAATTTAAGCAGCGTAAATTAGCTAACAACAAAGAAACAAGACTTTTGCCCTTAAGTAAAAGCACTAGATTCTTTAAAGAACATGTGCAAATAGATATGTATTTATGTGTCGGAGAGCTGGTACATGTTCTCTGTAGGGTTGTGTATGTTCGCTTAAGTTAATTTCCTAGAACGTCATTAAAAGTAGGCGACGCATAGGCGGGACATATTTTGGAACTTTGGATTGTACATAAATGCGCAGTTAATGGGAAAGAAGTATAGTAGCAGAAATTGAGTGTCTGCTACTGAGTGAGGTCTGACCGTATTCCGCGAACTGAGTGAGAACAGAGGCAGGAGCAAAGAAGGAATTGGTAAAATTAAGCTCTGCGTTCTTTGAGGTCAGTTCGATTTGCGGCATAGAGACGAGCAGAACTTGCTGTGCTTTGGAAAATAAATAAAAATGAATCCGTCACCTAACAAGCTCCCGATATCAGAAGTGGGATCGGCTGAGCCTAGAGGTCAAAACTCAAATCAGATCCTCGCAGCTCTTGAAGCACAGAACCGGAACATAATGGACATTTGCACTGTGGCCTCGCCCAAGGAAATAATAAATGTATCCGGTGAGTCAATTCCATTTTGACTCAGGAGCTGAATGTTCGTTGGTAAAGAAAAGTGTTGCAGACAAATTTAAAGGAAAGCGACTAAACAATATTGTGAAACTAAATGGCATCTGTAACGACTCTTTATTGTACTATAGCAATGCAAATCCTTTCTAATATACAAAATATTGAGAGTTCATCAGAATTAAGCGTGCTACGGTCGTACTGTCAATCAGCTGGGTTTGTTAACAAGCAGTTAAAATTCAAATATCGCATTTGCAGGAAAGAGCCTTTAAAAGATATTATCAACTACGTTGGCAAGACAAGTCTGCCGCTGTACAAATTAATAAACAATACAATTTAAATTTAACAGTTGTTTTTTATACCCTTGCAGAGGGTATTATAATTTTGGTCAAAAGTGTGCAACGCAGTGAAGGAGACATCTCCGACCCTATAAAGTATATATATTCTTGATCAGGATCACCTCCTGAGTTGATATAAGCATGTCCGTCTGTCCGTCTGTCCGTCTGTCTGTCCGTCTGTCCGTCTGTCTGTTTCTACGCAAACTAGTCTCTCAGTTTTAAAGATATCGAGTTGAAACTTTGCACACACCCTTCTTTCCTTTGCACGCAGTATATAAGTCGGAACGGCCGGGATCGGCCGACTATATCCTATAGCTGCAATATAACTGATTGGTCGAAAATGCCATAACTTTGGTGTTTGTAAAGTTAGGAAGTTGGGATTTTCTATGGGTCTTATATTTGGCCAATCAATTTGACCAATAAAATTTCATAAGGATCGGCGGACTATATCCTATAGCCGCCATATTACTGATTGATCGGAAATGCCATAACTTTGGTGTTTGTAAAGTTAGGAAGTTGGGATTTTTATGAGTGTTAAGAATGCATCATATGAATAATTTTGGAGAATTTAATTTACAGAATATTCTGCAAGGGTATTTCAACTTCGGCTCCGCCCGAAGTTAGCTTTCCTTTCTTGTTTTATTTACTGATAATTATTTGCTAATTTAAAGTTCGTAGCTGCACTCTTATTATGTTTTTTCGTACAATTTTGACCTAAGAAACACTTTGCTCTGACAAAAGGCACCCCAGATAGTACTAATGTTATTTTGTCCTCACATGTAAACTCCTGTAATCGACTTTTGCAAGTTTTTTAATTGTTCCCCTGCATTTTCTAAAATGATCAGTGAGAAGCGCACGCCGAAAGATTAAATTTTGTATTCTTTTCGCTAGGGTTCACCCAAAGTTCATTTCAGCAGACTGGCAAGGCTATGCAATTTTCTGGTATTTTTTTTGTCGATCTGAGTACAGAGGTGAAAAAAGGGCTGACGTAAAGTGAACGCCAGCTGTTTGCCTCTCTCCCATGACTGCCGTACAGTTTTCGTCGATCTGAGTACTAGGCTTAAGGATGAAGCCTTAGATCGATTGGAGATTGTGCTAGAAACCTTGAGCAAGGCTTGATTTTCATTAAATGTAACTAAGTTTTCCTTTCTTAAAACTAGGATAGAATATCTGGGGTTTGAAGTTAGCAAAGGACAGATTCGCCCTAATCCACGCAAAATTCAAGCGCTGATAGAATTGCTACCTCCAATAACGGTAACGCAATTGTCTTACAATTTGTAGGGCTGGCATCTTACTTTCGGCAATTTGTACCAAAATTTCCAGAGACGTTGTATTCGCTCACTTCAAAGAAAAACTCAGATTTCGATTGGCTATTAGAGCATGAAAGAATTCGCTCGAAAATAATATCTGTTTTAACCCAGGAGCCGGTGCTAACCATATTCGACCCTCAACATTTGGTTGAACTTCATACAGATGCCAGCGCAATTCGCTATGGTGCAATTTTGCTTCATAGGATCGACAAAAAGCCCTATGTTGTTGAATAGTAAATATTTAGTAAATGCACGTCACCTGCTGAATCCAAATACCACTCATATGAGCTTGAGACTTTGGCAGTCGACAATGCCATTAAACATTTTTGTTTCTGAATAACAACGGAAAATAGCAGATTTATTAGCTAAGCTTAAAAATATCGAATTGCCGGAAAATTTAGATAAAACGTATGAATTGAGAAAAGGAGTTTTATATCGAAAAATACAAAGGAACGGCAAAAACAAGTGTTTACCTCTAATACCTAGGGAATTTAGATGGGCAGTGATTAATCACGTCCACGAATATATTATGCATTTATGAAAATGAAAAAAGTATATGGGTTTTATTGGTTCGAAAATATGTCAAAGTAGTTTAGTAGTCAAAGGTTTGTCGAAAACTGTATCACCTGTAAACTAGCCAAGCCACCGGTTGGGAAAATTCAGGTGGAATTACATCCGATTAATAAGGTCGAAATTCCGTGGCATACAGTGCTCATAGATATTACTGGAAAGTTGAGTGGAAAGAACGACTTAAAGGAGTATGTGATTGTTTTGGTGGATGCGTTCGCAAAATTTGCTTATTTTCATCACACCCTAAACATTGACACTGAAAGTTCTATCAAAGCCGTTAAAGCCGTCGTGTGTTTGTTTGGTGTGCTTACTCGAATTATAGCGGATCAGGGTCTTTTTCCCAAAAAATGAAGCTCTATTGCAACAGGCTCGAGCAGAGCAAATGGCCAGGTAGAACGTATAATGAGCACACTTAAAAGTATGTTGACCGCTGTCGAAACCAGTCAGAGATCCTGGCAAGATGCATAGGCCGAAGTACAGTTGGCAATGAATTCCACAGCCAATCGAGTCACCAAGGTCAGCCCATTAGAAATGCTTATCGGTAGGGAAGCAAGACCTTTCGGTCTATTGCCAATAGGTGAAGAAGAGGATAATTTATTTAATAGAGAATCCGTAAGAAAACAAGCTATGGAAAATATGGAAGCTAATGCTCGTTACGACAAACGTAGATTTTATAAGAACAAAGCAAAAATAAGTAAATTTAACGTTTAAAATCATTAACAAGTAAGAGAACATATAAGTATGCGCATGAATTTTTGAGAGCATTGCCAAATAGACAAATAAGTGAAGAAGTTGATGAAGAATTCGACCACTCAAAAGGAGCTGAGTCTGATTCCCAAGTGGGGGATGAAGATATGGATGGCACGGTAGGTGCCTTGGAATCCCAAGAGGGGATTTAATGACCGCACCATAACAGATGGACATGTTATGGGGGGGGTCAGTGGTGACCGCACCATAGCAGAAGGATATGCTATGGCGGGGTCGGTAACTTGGTGTTAATGAAAATGCACAAGTTGATAAAGTTCATAAGTTGGTATGAATTGTTAAGTTTGGTTAAGAAAGAAATTTAATGTAAAGAATGTTATCAAGAAACCTATTCGTTTATGTTGGTCAAATTATGTGAAGGAATGTTAACGAAATGTTGTAAAGAATAAAAACGAATAAGAACTGACGTGTGAAAATGGTGCGATTTAAAGGTACCACACAAGGACGTGTGTTTTGTCAGGAAGGCCGTGTCGGAGAGCTGATACATGTTCTCTGTAGGTCTGTGTATGTTCGCTAAAGTGCATTCTTAGAACGTCATAGGCGGGACATATTTTGGAACTTTGGATTGTAAATGCGCAGTTAAACGGAAAAAAGCATAGTAGCAGAAATAAAGTGTCTGCTACTGAGTGAGGTCTGATCGTATTCCGCGAACTGAGTGAGAACAGAGGCAGGAGCAAAGAAGGAATTGGTAAAATTGAGCTCTGCGTTCGATTTGCGGCATAGAGACGAGCAGAACTTGCTGTGCTTTGAAAAATAAATAAAAATGAATCCTTCACCAAACAAGCCTCGATATATGTATGGTTGTATGTATATGCAAGCATACGCAGTTGAAAAGACCGCGTGTTTAGGGAAATTGACACCAAGTTTCTTGCTAAATTTGCTAAAATGTTACTCACCTTGCCTATACATTTTAAATACACATCAAAGTGTTTGTTTTTAAAATGGGATACCATATTGTGTGTATTCCCACTTGTTAAACCCTTGCAGAGGGTATTATAATTATGGTCAAAAGTGTGATCAGGATCACCTCCTGAGTTGATATAAGCATGTCCGTCTGTCTGTTTCTACGCAAACTAGTCTCTCAGTTTTAAGAATATAGAATTGAAACTTTTCACACATCCTTCTTTCCTTTACACGCAGTATATAAGTCGGAACGGCCAGGATCGGTCGACTATTTCCTATAGCTGCCATATAACTGATTGATCGGAAATGCCATAACTGTTGGTGTTTGTTAAGTTAGGAATTAATTTGGCCGATCAATCCGACCTACCGAATTTCATAAGGATCGGCCGAATATATCCTATAGCTGCCACATAACAGAACGATTGGAAATGCAATAACTTTGGTGTTTTTAAAGTTAGGAAGTTGGGATTTATATTTTGGAGAATATAATTTACAGAATATTTTGCAAGGGTATTTCAACTTCGGCTCCGCCCGAAGTTAGCTTTCCTTTCTTGTTTTTATTTATTCCGCCGAAATAATTTTTAACACACGTCATTTTTTTTTTTGCAAAAAATATCGATATATTGATATTTATATATATTTTTGACATTTCTATTTCGGGAAAGCATTCTTTTACCAAGGGTGTAAGAGTGTGAGGACAGAGTATACACGTTAGTGGAATTCGTAAGTTTGAACAACTTTGGCTGGTGAATCTCACATGAGTTGTGTAGTAGTACTTGTACAAGGAGTGACGTCACAAGTACGAAGTGGATGATGCAATAGGACACGGATCTGGTGAACAGTATTCACACACCGCGGGATTGGGAACAGGTTCAGTTGGAAACGCATGATGCAGCTTCACTGGGCCATTCAGAGGTTTTGAGGACGAAAGTGAATCCAGACAAACTGTGATTCACTCGAACCAGTTTGGGTCGGTTGAGAATACAAGCACACCGATTATGTTTAATCATGCCGGCTACGACGCTTCGCAGAATTGGGCAGGGCAGCAGTACACACAACAAGTGAACAAGCAGAGGGCCGCCACACCTCCTTATACGGAAAGGACGGCGGCGCCTGAATTTATACCGAACGCATTTTCTTATGCGAATCTTCGGGGAAACAATGAGGTCAGTTTATGCCTCAGCGCAATGCGTACCGCCCTGCCACTCCAATATCTGTACATCAAAATGGTGCCGCAGGGTTCGTTCCCCCAGCCAATGGGCTGGGTTTTGTACCACAGCCTAACGTAATTTATAATGCTGGTAACGTTGGAGCAGGAAGACATATGCCACAGTTTGCCGGCACACAGCTCCCACACGTAGTATCATCTAGACCCACATTGACGCCAGCTCAAGTTGCATCGCGTCACGGGACTTGCCAATTTTCACCGGAAAGCCTGAAGAGTGGCTTTTATTTATAAGTGATTGTGAACAATCATCCGAGAGATGTGGATTTACCAACGAAGAAAACCTGATCAGACTTACGAAGTGCCTGAAAGGATCCCAGCTATGGTTCCTTATGCTATTGGAACGCTATGATGTCTAGCTTGCAACGGAAGCTAAAAGAAGAGCCGTCTATCAAACCCAACAATTTGGAATCCGTTATTCCAAATTCTGGCAGTCCAGAATTATTGTGCCACAATGATGTCAGTAGGACTACAGGAATACCTTAATGCCCAAGTTGCCAAGTGATCTTAAGCTGGATTGGGGTAGACATCGGTTAGCAGCTGGTGTCCCCAATTTGACCACCTATGATAAGTGGCTCTTTGGAATAGCGATGTGCGTAACAATGGTTGCACCCTATGAATGTCACTCAACAGAAAAAGATAAAAGTGGAAGGTATTCAAAGGAGCGCCTGCTAGTGCACACGTTACAAAAGATCAACCTTGTCCAGAATGTGGCTGTGACCATGGTCTGGCAAATTGCAAAGGATTATTATCCATGTCCATCAAGTCGAGTGTGGAATTTATTGAATCCAAACGACTTTGCTTTTGTTGTTTTGGAAAGCATATTGTCCGTAACTGCAGAGTGAAGAAACTTTGCAACCTCGATGGATGTAAGTTACCGCACAACGTGCTATTGCATTATCCGAATACTGAGATTAACAGCGAGATTCGTAATGATAAGGAGGACAGTCCTAGGAAAACCAGCGAGTCAGAGACCACCGAGTCAACAGTTTTCTTTCATGAGTAAGCAACAACAAAGGCTCTGTTCCGTTATATACCAGTAACTTTGCATAATAATTCCCGTAGCATAGACGTTTATGCTCTAATCGACGAAGGTGCGTCCTGCACGCTAATAGAACGATCGAAAGCCGATGAGCTAGGGCTTGACGGTCCTGTAGAGCAGCTTTGTCTTAAGTGGACTAGCGATGTGACCCAGAGCGAGTCAAAATCGAGAGTCGTTAGCGTCAGTGTTTTCGCTGAGGGTCGTCCGAAAGTAAGAGACACGGACTTAAAGGAGTGCGTACTGTAAGCAACTTGGATCTTCAATTGCAAAGCATCGAAGATCAGACACTCAAAGAACGTCAGCACTTGATTAAGGTTCCGATTTCAACATACAAAGATGTTAAGGCTCAAATTATCATCGGACTATTTGATATAGTCGCCCGATCCGGAAACGACAATTTTTTTTTCGTATTTTTTTTTAAGTTTGATAATTTTGATTGATAGTCGATGTGTCAAAATATAACAAAACAATAATTTTCAAAAAACGTAATGAACTAAAAAATAATTTTTTAAAATTTTTAGGCCTGGAAAAAATAATAGAAACGACTGAGTTAATTCTATGGAAAACAGTTTTGTAGCTTTAAAGCCTATTATTTTAGATGGTAACTTTGACTTCGGTTCACCGGCGTCCCATTGAATCCACCGAATTGGCACAAATTGATGTTTCAATGGAGTACCACTCGGAATTCTCTTTCCTTTACAAAGCTTCCCTATTTTTGGACTTAAACCCACCAATCCTCTTCTTTATTATCCCCCAAAGGTGCTCTAAAGGATTTGGGTCTGGGGACTGCGAAGTCTATTCCATCAAGGGAACTTCGTTGTCCGCAAACCATTTCTTGTCCAGCTTTGAAGAATGGTTCGGGTCATTATCCTGCTGAAACTTCGATTCAATTGGCATTTCCTCTTCAGCATAAGGAAGCATTATGCTGTCGAGTATATCTACGAGTGGGTGGCACACATTTTTCCTTTACCCAATGTATTGGACCAACACCCGACTGGGAAAAGCATCCCCACAACATGATTTTTGCACCACCATGCTTAACGGTTTTAATATAGTACTTTGGGTCGTGGGCATTATTCTTAGGGCGCCTTACATGTGGTTTCCCACCAGATCACAACACATTTTTCCGATTGGAGCGCAATAAATGCACCTTCGCGAAATGTACACGTTTGTCGATATTTTTCTTGCTGAGATATGGTACCTTTCGGTCTGAATGGCCTTTAAAACCGGCTTCAATCAGCCTATTTCTTATGGTTCCACTTGAAAACGGTGCATTCAAATCATTTTTTTGGTAGGTCGGATTGATTGGCCAAAAATAAAACCCATAGAAAATCCCAACTTCCTATTTTTAAAAACACCAAAGTTATGGCATTTCCGATCGTTCAGTTCTATGGCAGCTATAAGATATAGTCGCCCGATCCGGCTCGTTCCGACTTATAAACTACCTGCAAAAGAAAGACAACTTTTGGGAATGTTTCATAGCTTTAAAACTGGGGGACTAGTTTGCGTAGCAACGGACGGACGGAGAGACGAACATGGCTAGATCGACTCTCCTGGTGATGCCGATCGAGAATATATAAACTTTATAGGGTCGGAAATGACTCCTTCACTGCGTTGCAAACTTTTGACTGAAATTATAATACCCTTTGCAAGGGTATAAAAATTGTAGTTTCTATTATTTTTTCCATGACTGTATATATAGTTTGGGAAAGTTTCAAGCTAGTCTGCTTTGCGTAGAAAAGGACGGACGGACAGACAGTGATTATAATTTAATTAAAACCGTAATTCCATAATATAAAAATTAAAATCAACAAAGTTATAATTTTTTGAATTCTTTTTTCCGATTGTTATATGATATAGTCGCCCGATCCGGCTCGTTCCGACTTATGTATATACTACCTGCAATAGAAAGACAACTTTTGGAAAAGTTTCAAGCAGACTAGTTTGCGAAGAAGCGGACGGACAGACAGACGGACGGACGGACAGACGGACAGACGGACATGGCTAGATCGACTCTCCTGGTGATGCTGAAGAATATATACTTTATAGGGTCGGAAATGTCTCCTTCACTGCGTTGCAAATTTTTTTGATACGTCCGTTGTTCTGGGTTTCTGGATAATTCTGGATACTTTAATATCCCTTTTATACTTGAACACGCCAATAAAATAGAAGTGACGTGAAGCTTGAAAGCAAAGTTTACTGAAACAAAAGTATGGTAAAATGCAATGAAAAGACGCACCATGCAAAAATATAAGTCTGAGTTAATAAATTATTTTCTTAACTAATTAGAACGAGATGCAATTGTATGTGTTGTTCTTAACTTTAAATATTTTTCATCTCTCCTTTTTATTCCCTTGCAGAGGGTATTATAATTTTGGTCAAAAGTGTGCAACGCTGCAGCGCGCTGTGAAGGAGACATCTCCGACCCTATGAAGTATATATATTCTTGATCAGGATCGCGTCCGGAGTTGATATAAGCATGTCCGTTTGTCTGTTTCTACGCGAACTAGTCTCTCAGTTTTAAAGATCTCAAATTGAAACTTTGCACACAGCCTTCGTTCCTTTGCACGCAGTATATAAGTCGGAGTGGCCGGGGTCGGAGTCAGAATCACATAGCTCCCAAAGGAAAAATCGGAAAGAAAATTTTAAAAAATTGTAACTTTGTTTTAAATTTTTTTTTTGGTTATTTGGAAAATGGTAATACTTCAGTGTTATGTTATTACGGTTTTAATTAAATTAAAATCGGACAACAATATCATATAGCTGCCATAGAAACGATCGCAAAATGCAGCGCAAAATCGACATAGCATCGTTGTTATACCCCAACGCAGTAAAGTAGACATTTCCGACCCTATGAAGACTCTCGTCCGTCACACGGACGGACGGAAATGGCTAGATCGACTCTCTTGGTGATGCGGATCAAGAATATATATACTTTATAGGGTTGGAAATGTCTCCTGCACTGGGTTGCAAACTTTTGACTAAAATTATAACACCCTCTGCAAGGGTATAAAAACACCAAAGTTATGGCATTTCCAATCGTTCAGTTATATGGCAGCTATAGGATATATTCGGCCGATCGTTATGAAATTATAAATAGGTCAGATTGATTGGCCAAATATAAAACCCATAAAAAATCCCAACTTCCTAACTTAAAAAAGACCAAAGTTATGGCATTTCCGATCGTTCAGTTATATGGCAGCTATAGGATATAGTCGGCCGATCCCGGCCATTCCAACTTATATACTGCGTGCAAAGGAACAAAGGGTGTGTGCAAAGTTTCAATTCGATATCTTTAAGGGGGTATTTTAGTCTAAAGGCTCGAATTTCGAGCTTTTTTAACAATTAATAAAAAACAAGAGAGAACGCTATAGTCGGGTGCCCCGACTATCAGATACCCGTTACTCAGGTAAAGGAAGTGCGAGGGAGATGGAGATAGAAACTTTGATCACCCATAACTTTTTAACGAATGGTTCGATTTGAAAAATTTCTTCTACATTTCGATAGGTATTGATAAACACAATAAAACTACATTTTTACTTTTCCGAAATATTTAAATTTTTAAAATCGTATATAAGCGATTGTGGGCGTTAAAGGGGGCGTGGCACAAACTTGCGCTGCGTAGGAACTCCTAGAATCTGCATGCAAAATGCCAATCTAGTAGCTTTTATAGTTTCCGAGATCTCAGCGTTCATACGGACGGACAGACAGACGGACAGACGGACAGACAGACAGACAGACGGACAGACGGACATGGCTAGATCGACTCGGCTAGTGATCCTGAACAAGGATATATATACTTTATAGGGTCGGAAACGCTTCCTTCTACCTGTTACATACTTTTGCACGAATACAATATACCCTTTTACTCTACGAGTAACGGGTATAAAAATTAGTTATCATCGAGTTAAACGTCCTTGAAGAAGAGGGGGAAAAAAGAGACCGTGTCCTCGTCGCCATGATTTCTACCCTTATTTTATGGGGGATTTGCCCGATTTTTTTTTTTATAACAAATTATGCTCCATATGCTCTTCATTTTCAGTTTCAATGTTGTACAAAAAATCATAGTCGTTTTCTTCTTCATAATCATCAACATCCAAAGACTCGTCTCCAGGTTCATATTCGCATAATAACAATTGAATGACTTCTGGTGGAAGAGAAAGCCGCTTATGTTTTCGGACGCGCTTCTTCAAATTCATCGATGAAATAATGGGGTCCGAAGTATCCATGGCTCTCTGAAAAACATCTGTAAAGTTGGAGATTTGACTGTGGGATCAACTTGCTTGCTAACAAAAGTGAATACGGCATCTTCTTTTTTTCGAAGACCCTTTTGCTTATGCCACACTTCCAGCAGGGCTGCGTTTTGGATCAAGAGATTCGTTCCTAAGAAATGAAATTACGCGAAAAGTCGCACGAAGCGCACGATGAGACAATATGTTCTGAATTCGCAATTAATGACTCTACAACATGGATATAGACACTCACTTAACAAAGTTAAACTTTTTTGAAAACTCTATTAAAAGTTAAACTTTCTTTCCAAAACCCAAACGAAAAATTGACCTGCTACCTTTTCAAATTGATAGAATTGGACGCACATATTAAGCAACATATAAGTATTTACACAAAGTACATACCTGGAGAATTAGTAATCATTTTAAATTTGACTGTCTTACGTCATTTTGTTGGAGAGATAATGATTTGAAAGTGAGCTTCAAAGTTAAGAAATATGTAAACAAACCATGTGCGGTTGAAACAGCTGACTTTAACAGTTGGTATTTAAATACTAGACTTTTAAGTTAACATTTGCGGTATATTACCAAACAGCTTGTTGTTTTCTTAATACATTAAAAAAAAAAATAGAAAATCGCCATACTTCTAAAAAATATATTAATTCGAGGAAATTCCCCAATGGGTCGTTATCTGAAAAATAAAACAATGATAGATTTTTAATGAGTACGAATGTCGCTATGGAATGAAGCAGCAAAACTAAAAAAAATGTTGTTCATAAAATAGCGGCTGCTCATAAAAAAGGTCGATTTTTTCACTAATTTTTCAATTTTGTCAAATTTTTTAAAAATATTATAAATTTCAATTTTTTTTGCTTCCAGCGATAGAGATATATGTGGGATAGTACATATTTGGATTTATTAATACGAATTATTTAAAAATAACTTCAAATGATAACTGAGACCAACTTCTTAAACGCAACCACACTATAGACCACTTTCACTTATATTGAAATCCGTCCTGCACTCTGGACGAGTTCTCACTTTTCATGAACTCCTTTCTTGCTGCACACTCTGATCTTCAATGATGTCTGGCTACTCGATTGTTTGGCCTTTTACTCTTCGATACCTTTTTATAACATCGATTTAATAAATAGGGCTATTCATAAAATAAATTTAAGATAAATACTTAAGCTGGACTCTCCAGATACTTCCGACTTAATTATAGGGTGATTAACTTAAACTTACTTTACCAATCATTCGTTCGCGAACGTCGGCGAGTGCAGACGTGTTTTTCTTGTCTTCTTATCGTGCAACGAAAATTTAAATAAAATCAAAGCATAGTGCAGTGCAAGCTCTAAACAACAATACACAGTGGGCGAAAAGACGCTTAGTGCGATGAACTTCATACTTTTTGTGTAAATAAACAAGAAGGAAATCTAAAACATTAAGCTATGAGTGAATTCGACAATTCGTGCTCCAACGTCAGCAAAACGAGCGTCGGCTCTCTCTGCAACGTAACAACGCATACCAGTCAATCGTGTCAATGCAAGACAACGCGACCGCAAACCCAAAAAAACTAACCAACCGCGATCAATAACCCCAAGCCCGAGTAATGAACTCAATGCAACATCGCAAGGCAGGGCGCGCTCTTGCTCTCCAGCGCTCTTGTTGGATAAAACCCCATACCCTTCCCTCATGCCAACCTGCTTAGCCACGGTCACCAGTACAGTGACGTCATTAGCAACTGCAAAGGCAACTTCTACAACAACTACAATAGTATCGACTGCTCGCGCAATACCATCTACTGTAACAACGGAATCTGCTGTGCAAGCAAATAATGCAGCAACCTCACACCAGCGCGCTCTCTTCAAAACAATGTTCGGCCGTACAGACTGGTATGGATCGCTACATAGAAATAAAACGTAAGCTAAGCCCGCAGAACTCTAGACTTGGTAATTCTGCTAAAATAACTCGCGGCACCGCAAAACAATCTACAAAAGAGAAGCCCATAGAAGCAAACAGATTTGCTATTCTCGCAGATAAATCCGATGATATACCTCCCGAATACATGGAAGGGAACAATAAAAAGCCTAAGCCGCCGCCGAATTACATTCGAGAGAAAAGTTCTAATGCTCTCGAAAACTCGATACTGAATCTAATCGGACCAGACAATTTCCACATAATTTCATTAACAAAGGGAAATATTCACGAAACAAAAGTTCAGACTAATACGGAAGTAAACTACAGAATTTTTTCGAAGTATTTAAACGACAATAATAAAAACTTATACACGGACCAATTAAAAAGCAGTAAAGGCCAGCAAGTAGTACTTAAAGGAACCGGAAGAAACACCAGCTGAAGTTACAGGCGCACTGAAGGAGAAAGGTTTTAATGTAAAAAATGTTATTAACATTTTGAATAGAGAAAGAAAGCCTCAACCTCTTTTCAAGGTAGTACTTGAACCCGAAACCAAATCCAAGCCTCTGAAAAAAAATGAAGTGCAAGTTATCCAACCCGTGAAACGGTTCCACTTATGGAACTAATAAACAAAATTTTAAATTCAATTATCCAACGGTTCCACTTATGGGATTAACAAACAAATTTTTAAATTCAATCTGAGCTACATTGCCTTTGCCTTTATTTATGATTCTGCCTTCGCCTTTTTCATTAACTTCGAAGGCCGCGCTTGACCGTTCTGCTAAGATAAATAAACCTATAGTAAAGTAAACAACAGCTTCCGTTCGAAGCCAAACTCTCACGTTCAAAGACAAAAGTATTGCGTTCCAATTTTTAATCAAAATTGCATCGGTCAGCATAATTGAATTTCACAACGAGATGCGACAGTTTCAGCATAAGCTTTTATTTTAAACAAAAATCAAAGTTCTAGAAGCTTAAAAAAGAAAAGCTTCTGGCCGAGGTTCGTTGGAGAAGATTTTAGAATTAAGGGGCCAGTCTTATTCGGATTGAAACCGGGATCATAAGAAATAATAATAAGTGAAAGTGTCTTGATGTAATAAAGAGTTAGTGAATTAAGGTCTGCACCAATAAAGTGAAATTAAAAAATAAATTTTATATTTTTTTTAATCAACCACTACGATCAAATTTAATTGGCGCCCAACGTGGGGCTGTGTCATTAAAAAGTTCCAAAAATAAAAATTTAATGAAAAACAAAGTTAAATTAACAACGGAACTCGCACAGCCAAGAACTCAAATTTTTATTGGAAAAATTAAAACATCCAACACCAAACAGTGATCGTGTAATGGAAATCAATAAATGAAATAATCCATTAAGTTGATTAGTTGGTGGACTGAAGATCTAAATCTCAAACATCAAGAACACTATAAAAATAAAATAAATCCGAAAACCGCTAAAACAAATAAAACTACAAAACCAACCAAAAACAACAAGCAAATAATAATAATAATAATAAAAAACCAAAGACAAATTGAAGGAAGGGCTGTAGGGCAATCCCTCGCCAACACTGGAAAAAATTTTTTAATCTCTGTCGACAACAAGAAGAACATCGCATAAATTGAAGGAAGACCCCATCGGACAGTATCGTGAGGATAAATATAATTTTACTTTAATTAAGGAGTTTGAAAAGAAAATTAATTTAAGACAAGCAAATTTTTTAAGAAAAAACAGTGAGAATAAAAAAGAACAATCTGGAAAATTTAATAGATAGTTTCGGTGAATTAAATTTAAAAATGGCAACTGGAAGTTCAACTAATTTTTCTGCAGGTGGTTTAGCCACAGCCAGTAACCTAACTGTGGAATTAATTAACAGATTAATTAATGTTCAATTGAGCGAAGTAAGCAAAAAAATAGATGGTTTGGAAGAAAAGTTAGCAACAGACACAAACATAGTAGAGGACTATAAAATTCAAGAAGTTGACCCAAATATAAAATGTGAAACCACTCTTGAAGTAATTAAATCATTACCGAAGTTCACCGGGGAACCAACACAATACATAGGTTGGAGAGAAGCTGCAGAAACTGCAATGAGCCTTTATAAAATTCAAAGTCAGCAGTATTTTATCGCGTTAACAATTTTACGAAATAAAATCATGGGATCAGCCCATGACGCTCTTACCAATCATGGCACTGTTCTAAATTTTCAAGGAATTTTATCTAGATTGGATTTTATATATAGTGATAAACGACCAATCCATATTCTTGAGTCCGAATTAAGTATCCTTAGACAAGGTAGAATGACAGTTACTGAATACTATAATGAAGTTAATAAAAAAATGACTTTACTAATAAACAAAACTATAATGACATACGGAAAAGATAACGTAATTACCAAAGAAACAAACAAAACAATAAGGAGCAATGCTCTACGAATTTTTATCTCTGGATTAAATGGTCCGATAGCAGAAACCCTTTTCTCATTAAATCCACCGGACTTGCCCAATGCGTTGGCAAAGGTCCAGGAATTAGAGTCAAACAATTTCCGAGCTCAATTTGCAAACAGATACTATGGCTTTAAAAATGAAAATAAAAATCAGGGAAATAATTTAAGATTTAATTCTAAACAAAACACTAATACTAAAGGGAACGGAAATAATTGGAATTATAATCAAAATAATAATTGGCCACAAAATAAGAATTTTTGGCAAAATAATAATCAGAATACCAATCAAAAAGAACAACCTGTCGAGCCAATGGATGTAGATTCATCGCTCCAATTTCAAAATAAGCCCAGAAATAATTGGCAGTCAAATAATCGAGGTAGATATAATAATAATTATTATCAAAACAATAATCGCACAAACTATTATCGTCCAAATCAAACCAAGGAGCAAACTCAAGCTCAAAAAAGGGAACTAGAAGTAACTGTTACTCAGCCTGCTAATAAGGTAACAAGATTAAATAATATCAATGAAGATCATTTTTTAGATCAGACCCCTACAGGGGAATGCCTTATCTAAAAAGAGTGGACAGAAAAACTAAGAAAGAGTTAAATATTTTAATAGACACGGGAGCAACGGCTTGCTATATAAAGAAGGGAATTTTTGAGAATAAAAATGAATTATCTATTTACAAAAAAGTATCTACAGTTCATGGGTATTCAATTATTAAATATTACCATTATATAAATATATTTGGAACAAGACATTTGTTCTATGAAATAGAAGGATTGGAATCTGACCTATTAATTGGGTTTAATTTATTAAGAAAAATCGAAGCAATTATAAATATTGAAAAGAGAGTGTTGGAGTATAAAGGGAATACAGAAAAGTTATTATATTACGATAGTAAGGAAAAAAATGAAACAAGTTTAATGGAAGTCAATAATACTCTTCCATTAAAAGAATTTATTTTAAAAAAATATTTTGATTATATAAGTTTCGAAAACACAGATTCTATATTTGTGGAAAGAAGCGAGAAAAGTTTGGGATCAACAAATCCTGAACCCGCCGACGATGAAATTTCCGTCAACAAAAAATTAAATAGTTTGGGATCAAAAAATCCTGAGCACGCCGACGATGTAGTTTCCGTCAACAAAAAATTAAATAGTTTGGGATCAACAAATCCTGAACACGCCGACGATGTAGTTTCCGTCAACAAAAAAATTATTGGTTTAGGATCTAAAAATCCTAAACACCCCGACGTCGATTTTTCCGTCAACAAAAAGAATAAAAAAGCGAAATAAAATGAACAATATTAATATGACCAGTACAAATCGAACAGAAGTACTGGAGAAGAAAATAATTGACATAATCGAGGAGGAACACTCAAAAATAAATTTACAAATTCCATTTCGTACCGATATTCGGAGTGAAATAAACACCGAAAATGACAGGGCAATTTATAGTAAACAATATCCTTATGCCTTATCAGTATCAGATTTCGTTAATACGGAAATCAATAGAATGCTTAAGGAAAATATTATAAGACCTAGTAGAAGTCCTTATAATTCTCCAGTGTTAGTGGTACCCAAAAAAGGTCAAAATGAAGATGGCAGTCTCAAACTTAGATTAGTAATAGATTACAAAAAACTGAACGAAAACACTATACCGGACAGATACCCGATACAAGACCCGTCTGTAATATTAGCTAATTTAGGAAAGGCTAAATACTTCTCAACAATTGATTTGGAATCTGGATTCCACCAAATTTTAATGAAAGATTCAGATATTGAAAAAACAGCATTTTCTATTAATAACGGAAAATTTGAATTTTTACGAATGCCTTTCGGGTTAACAAACGCACCCAGAATTTTTCAAAGAGCTATGGATGATATCTTAAGAGAACAAGTAGGAAAAACTTGCCATGTTTATATGGGCGATATAATTATTTTTTCAAACACTATTGAACAACACTATGCTGATTTAATTAAAATAATTAATATTTTACAAAGAGCAAATATGAAAATTTCTCTCGAAAAATCTAAATTCTTTAAATTAGAAACCACATTTCTAGGGTACATTGTTTCTCATAATGTAATTAAAACGGATCCCGAAAAAATTGCCACAATTAAAAAATATCCGATTCCATGTAATATTAGAGAACTCCGAAGTTTTCTAGGTTTAACAGGGTATTACAGAAAATTTGTCCGTAACTATGCAAAAATTGCTAAACCATTAACAAAATATCTAGGAGGGGAAAATGGAAAGGTTTCTAAAAGAATGTCTACTAAAGTTTCAATACAGTTTGACGAATCAGCTGTACAAGCTTTCAACGAGCTAAAAGAGAATCTAATAGCACAAGTCGAATTAATTCAGCCAGATTATAGTAAGAAATTCGTTTTAACTACAGACGCATCAGACGTAGCTATCGGGGCAGTACTTACACAAGATAATAAACCAATTACGTTTATTTCAAAAACATTAAATAAAACGGAACAACTTTATGCCACAAATAAAAAAGAATTGTTAGCTATAGTATGGGCTTTAAAAAATCTTCGGAATTATTTATATGGAGTAATTGGCATAGAAATACAAACGGATCATCAATCCTTATCGTTCACAATTTCGGATAAAAATCCAAACGTAGAGATGAAAAGATGGTATTCTTTCATTGAAAGTTTTACCCCAAAAATTATATACAAACCCGGAACAACAAATGTTGTAGCCGATGCATTATCACGAATACAAATAAATAATATTACAAACAGCGACATAGAAGTTTCTGAACAGTCAAACTCAGACCAAGACACACAGCATTCAGCTGAAAGTAGTTTTGAAAATGTAATACAAGAGACCCGTAAACCGTTAAATCAATTTAAACAACAATTGTTATTAACAACGGGGAGGTATACAATACATGAGTCACTGGACATTTTTGACAAGACAAGACACATAATCGAATATGATACAGTTGAGAATTTAATAAGCATATTAAGAGAGTATCTTCCACCTAACATAACGGTTGGAATTCATTGTAGTTTAGAAGATTTATATCATATTCAAGTATCTTTAAGAAATAGTTTTACTAACAAATTTCTTTTTACGCGATTATTTTTACAAGACGTAGAAAACGCCGAAGAGAGAGCTATAATAATAGAGGAAACACACAATCGAGCTCATAGGGGACTAGACGAAAATCATAAACAAATCAGTAGATTATATTATTGGCCCAATCTATTTGTAAAACTAAAAGAATATATAAAAAATTGTAAAATTTGCAATGAGAACAAATATAACAGACACCCTATTAAAATTCCAATTGGGGAAGCCCCAGTCCCGACTAAAGAAGGCGAAAATTTACACATTGATATATATTATGCGCAAAGTTTAACTTTTTTAACTTGTATTGACGCGTACTCTAAATTCCTAGTAGTTAAAGAAATTCAGAATAAATTAAATATCGAAAATAAAGTAATGGAACTACTTCAACATTTTCCCCTAGCCAAAGTAATTATGACCGATAACGAACCGAGCTTTACCTCAGCTCAATTTAAATCTTTTGCACAAAGATGCGGAGTAACTCTACATTACGCAGACCCGAGGCACAGTACCTCAAACGGACAAGTGGAAAGGGCACATTCGACATTAACAGAATTAGCTCGCTGCATAAAAGAACAATTTAATTTAACTGACTATTCCGAAATCGTAATAAGAGCCGCTCAGGAATATAATCAGAGTATTCATTCCACAACAAACCAAAAACCTATTGACATTCTTTATAATAAAATCGAACACGATAATATTCCACAATTATTAAAAAATACACAGGAAAAAATGTTAGAAACACATAATGAAAACAGAAAAGAAAAACAATATCACGTAGGACAAGTTGTTTATGAGAAGAAATATGGAGAAAGAAATAAACTTAAACCAAGATATAAGAAGCAAATAGTTAAAGATGTTATGCCTAATAAAATAATAATCAACAGTAGAAACAGAATTATTCACAAAGATAATATTAAGCATTAATAAATTATTTTTTTTTAACTTACAGAAAATGTATTCTTTAATACATATTTTATCAATTATAATATTGGCCAGTTCAGAAATAATCGATTACTCGAACCATGAATTTTTTCTGTTCAAAGACAACAAGGATGTACTTACGTATGAATCTTACAACGATTTATTCCACGTAACTAATTTAAGTTTTTATAAGGAAATAATTAATATAGAATCAGATAATATAAAAAAGGATTTAAATAAAAGGTCACAATGGGAAATAAAGTACGACTTAGAAGTAATCGAATTAATCTTATCCCAGTTAATATCAGCTAGAACAAAAAGAGGAATAAATGAGTTAGGCACCGTGTGGAAATGGTTAGCTGGAACTCCGGACCATGATGATTTCATTAAAGTACAAAATAAAATCAATGACTTAATTGAAAATAATAATAAACAGTATATTATTAATTCCAAATTGTTCAAAGAAATAGAATCTCTCTCTGAAGATTTTAAAAATGTTTTTATTGATCAAGATTTACCACTAAGAAAACATCGCTTACGATTGATAACCTTTGATCTACAAAATTTAATTGATACTATCACCCTTGCAAAAATTGACGTTTTCAACACCAAAATTTTAAATAATGAAGATATAAAAGAAATTTTAAAACACGAGCAAAGGCCAGTAATTATCGCTGACTAATGGACATCTCTGTGTTCAAAATCGCATTACATAAAGAACTTTTAATAATTTATATAAAATACCCAATAATAAATAATAGATGCGAATTGTATTACACTCGACCCATTTCCCAAATCGATGGAAAATTATTAATAAGTAATCAAGTCGCAAAATGCGAAAATACATATTATGAAATGTCTACATTTAAGAAAGAACTCTTTAATAACTATTGCACTCTAAGTTTAGAAAAAACATGTTTTACCCGACTATTAAACGGTGAACAATCAATTTGTAAAAAAATAAGAGAAAAAAATAAAAAAATAGACATTATCCAAGATGGTGCCATTTTAATAAATGGTAACAACATCGTCAACAACTCCGAATTAGGTGGTTCATTCTTAATAACATTTAACGGTACAACCACAATAAATAACGTTTCATATACCAATTTAGACAACAAAATTCTAAACTATATTACTACAAACCACTTCAAAAATTATGAAATATCCGATTATATATTTTCAAATAACTCGGAACTCTCTTTAGATAATATAAATATTTTAAATCCATTCATTAAAATTAATAATACCAAAATATATATATCCTTTATGTTATTAATTTTAATCATTATCTATTTGATTTCTCTACCTATTATTAAATACAGACATATATTTGTAACCAAAAAACAACGGCCAGAATTAGAAAAACCTATTAACGAAGAAATATTTTTAACAGAATTAAGAGATCGTTTAAACGAAATCCATAATGAATCGGGACGATCCATTTTAGAAGGGGGAGAGTTATCCAACCCGTGAAACGGTTCCACTTATGGAACTAATAAACTAAATTTTAAATTCAATTATCCAACGGTTCCACTTATGGGATTAATAAACAAATTTTTAAATTCAATCTGAGCTACATTGCCTTTGCCTTTATTTATGATTCTGCCTTCGCCTTTTTCATTAACTTCGAAGGCCGCGCTTGACCGTTCTGCTAAGATAAATAAACCTATAGTAAAGTAAACAACAGCTTCCGTTCGAAGCCAAACTCTCACGTTCAAAGACAAAAGTATTGCGTTCCAATTTTTAATCAAAATTGCATCGGTCAGCATAATTGAATTTCACAACGAGATGCGACAGTTTCAGCATAAGCTTTTATTTTAAACAAAAATCAAAGTTCTAGAAGCTTAAAAAAGAAAAGCTTCTGGCCGAGGTTCGTTGGAGAAGATTTTAGAATTAAGGGGCCAGTCTTATTCGGATTGAAACCGGGATTATAAGAAATAATAATAAGTGAAAGTGTCTTGATGTAATAAAGAGTTAGTGAATTAAGGTCTGCACCAATAAAGTGAAATTAAAAAATAAATTTTATATTTTTTTTAATCAACCACTACGATCAAATTTAATTTGCATCCATTTTTTACTCTCCAGTTTCTACTACACCGCAGAATAACTGTAGAAGAGCCGCATAAAAGAAATGGGCCGGTGAAGTGTAATAATTGTCAGGAATATGGCCACAAAAGGTGTTATTGCACGCTTCCTTCAGTATGCGTTGCTTGTGGAGACCTTCATGACTCCCACAAATGCCCAAAAAATAAAGAGGATCCCAGCAGCAAAAAGTGTGGCAACTGTGGAGGTAACCATACGGCTAACTACAGGGGCTGTCCAGTCTACAAGGAACTGAAAAGTCGTACACACCAAAGAGTGACCACTGCTCGCTCACATATAACACCTATGAAATCTTCGCGTGATGTCTTCCCCCTCCAGCCGTTAAATCTTCAGCTTATAATGAGTTTACTGTGTAGTATGTTCACATATCGAATGCACACTGTACTCAGTGTTACGCATCGATTTAAGTACAGACACCTTATTTGGCATTTTGCATTTGGCCACAATAACAAAACACAAATATATAAACCTAGCAGTTCCCGAGTGCCCGGTTATATGACCGCCCTCGAATGCGTGGGAACTGCCGTGTCAGCATATTTGATATGTGCGACCGCTCCGACGGCCAAGTGAACATAGTATCTCTCTCTCTCTCATATATAAACACAATTATACATAAGCGTCGACCGAAGCTCTGCCGGCGTCTCTGCCGACATAGCCGGCCGATCTTAGCTTTATGCAAACATGTAATAGAATTAAGAAATCAGAATTGAAAATAAAAAGCTTGGGAGCGTACCTCTGAGTCGCTCCCAATTCAACCGAAATTATTTAACAAAGCCTCATAAAGAAAATATAACACATGGCGACCGTGACTATGGTTTTAATTGAAAACAAGAAAGGAAAGCTAACTTCGGGCGGAGCCGAAGTTGAAATACCCTTGCAGAATATTTTGTAAATTATATTCTTCAAAATTATTCATATGATGCATTCTTAACACTCATAAAAAATCCCAACTTCCTAACTTTACAAACACCAAAGTTATGGCATTTCCGATCAATCAGTAATATGGCGGCTATAGGATATAGTCGGCCGATCCTTTTGAAATTTGGTAGGTCATACTGATTGGCCAAATATAAAACCCATAGAAAATCCCAACTTCCTAACTTTACAACCACCAAAGTTATGGCATTTCCGATCAATCAGTTATAAGGCAGCTATAGGATATAGTCGGCCGATCCTTATGAAATTTGGTTGGTCGGATTGATTGGCCAAATATAAAACCCATAAAAAATCCCAACTTCCTAACTTTACAAACACCAAAGTTATGGCATTTCCGATCAATCAGTTATATGGCAGCTATAGGATATAGTTGTCCGATCCCGGCCGTTCCGACTTATATACTGCGTGCAAAGGAAAGAAGGGTGTGTGCAAAGTTTCAATTCGATAGCTTTAAAACTGAAAGACTAGTTTGCGTAGAAACAGACAGACGGACAGACAGACGGACAGACGGACAGACGGACATGGCTATATCAACTCAGGAGGTGATCCTGATCAAGAATATATATACTTTATAGGGTCGGAGATGTCTCCTTCACTGCGTTGCACACTTTTGACCAAAATTATAATACCCTCTGCAAGGGTATAAAAAAACAAGAAAGAAAAGCTAACTTCGGGCGGAGCCGAAGTTGATATACCCTTGCAGAATACTCTGTAAATTATATTCTCCAAAATTATTCATATGATGCATTCTTAATACTCAAAAAAAATCCCAACTTCCTAACTTTAAAAACACCAAAGTTATGGCATTTCCAATCGTTCAGTTATATGGCAGCTATAGGATATAGTCGGCCGATCCTTATGAAATTTAATAGGTCGGATTGATTGGCCAAAAATAAGACCCATTGAAAATCCCAACTTCCTAACTTAACAAACACCAAAGTTTTGGCATTTCCGATTAATCAGTTATATAGCGGCTATAGGATATAGTCGTCCGATTCTTATGAAATTTGGTAGGTCGAATTGATTGGCCAAATATAAAACCCATAGAAAATCCCAACTTCCTAACTTTACAAACACGAAAGTTATGGCATTTCCGATCAATCAGTTATATGGCAGCTATAGGATATAGTCGTCCGATCCCGGCCGTTCCGACTTATATACTGCGTGCAAAGGAAAGAAGGGTGTGTGCAAAGTTTCAATTCGATAGCTTTAAAACTGAGAGACTAGTTTGCGTAGAAACAGACAGACGGACAGACGGACAGACGGACAGACAGACGGACAGACGGACATGGCTATATCAACTCAGGAGGTGATCCTGATCAAGAATATATATACTTTATAGGGTCGGAGATGTCTCCTTCACTGCGTTGCACACTTTTGACCAAAATTATAATACCCTCTGCAAGGGTATAAAAACATATAATTTAATGTGAAAAATGTGTGTGACGTAAATAAAATACACAAAAAGAATTTGAAAAATGCGAAAACAGTGCAAATATAATACACACAGCACAACCAATTATAAACAGCCACAACCAAATGTCCGAGAAACATAAACTTTTGAAGCAACCAACAACTATAACAACCAACGACACCTGTGCGAAAACCGGCACCGGTACCGCCTGAGCCCAGAGGCCCCGGACAACAAAAATTCAACAAGTGTGGAAGGAATCTCAAATCCTTCTACACCAACGCTGGAAATAATTGAGTGCGGAAGGCAATCCGCCTTCTTCACCTTCGTGGGCGGCACCTGCTCCTATTGAGCAAAGGGATGCACAGAGACTAGAAGTGTATCCCAACGACAGATGAAATAGCCTGTGCAGTCAGCACCGGTTCCGTTCGGCGCGCCAAGCCGGACCACGGAAAAGTGAACCGACAGCGCTTCCAAGAGCGCCCAACATTACTTTTTATACTCTTGCAGAGGGTATTATAATTTCAGTCAAAAGTTTGCAACGCAGTGAAGGAGACATTTCCGACCCTATAAAGTATATATATTATTGATCAGCATCACCAGGAGAGTCGATCTAGCCATGTCCGTCTGTCCGTCTGTCCGTCCGTCTGTCCGTCCGTCCGTCCGTTTCTACGCAAACTAGTCCCTCAGTTTTAAAGCTATCTGCTTAAAACTTTCCCAAAAGTTGTCTTTCTATTGCAGGTAGTATATAAGTCGGAACGGCCGGGATCGGCCGACTATATCCTATAGCTGCCATATTACTGAATGATCGGAAATGCCATAACTTTGGTGTTTGTAAAGTTAGAAAGTTGGGATTTTCTATGGGTTTTATATTTGGCCAATCAATCCGACCTACCAAAATTCATATCTTATAGCTGCCATATAACTAAACGAGTATTCAGAATGCATCATATGAATAATTTTGGAGAATATAATTTACAGAGTATTCTGCAAGGGTATATTAACTTCGGCTACGCCTGAAGTTAGCTTTCCTTTTTGTTTTTATATAAATTTAAGCATCTGCGATGCAAAAATATTATTAATAATATTGTACAGACCAGGCAGTTTCTAGCTGCGGGTCTTCATTTTTTTTACGGGATACCTGTAAAATAAATAAATACCTCCATAATACAAAAAAACAAGAAAGGAAAGTTAACTTCGGGCGGAGCCGAAGTTGATATACCCTTGCAGAATATTCTGTAAATTATATTCTTCAAAATTTGAATTTAACGTATCTACCTTTTTCAGCCACTTTTATAATGCAAGGGAGTGACAGTAACGGGCAGTAACGGTCATACAAATTACGACTGGGTTTACATGCTTTAGTTTACAACCCAATCCATTTTAGATAACAGAGACATTTTATTTTAAGAAATCCACGGGATTATCCCATTATAACCTGGTAAACAGGTCAAATTTGGCAAACGTTCAATTGGTTCAATGAACACGTGCAAGGGGCAGGAATTGTACAAAGATCCTGAACTTCGCAACCGGTAACGCAGGTATGAGTGGCTTTGTAACTGTACAATATCAGGTAATACCTTTTCTAGGACCAAAATTATTCATAACATTTAAATTGCACAACTGCAGGTAGCCCAGGTACATACAAAAACATGATTTTTTTTGCCTTTTTTAAAAGGGTCAAACTAGGGAACCTTTAAAGGATCTAGGGATAATTCTTTTTAATTTGGGATATTACCTAACTTGGCTATATATTTAGAAATCCTATAATCCGTAGATCAGTCAATGAAAAAATTTATCGAGTGACGACGTTACTCTGTCTGTTACAAGTGCAAAAATTATTTTTTAGAAGTGATAAAAATTATTTTTTACAAGTGATACAAATTATTTTTTACAAGTGATAAAAATTATTTTTTACAAGTGATACAAATTATTTTTTACAAGTGATAAAAATTAAATGTAATAGCGTGCTATTCGAAACACAAACTTTGGTAAGTACATTTTACTAATAACTTTCAAATTCTCATAAAATGGCATTCCATGCAGGAGATTTTATATATATATCATTTAATAATTTTTATTTTTTCATACAGCACTATAAAAAATGCCACGTGTATCACATTTGTCACAGGAGCAACGTCGCCAAGCTGCTTTAAGTCGCAGTAGAGCCCGCTATGAACGGAATGCGTCCCAAATAAGAGCTCCAAACTCTCAACATATCGCCAATGCTCGCGACAATAACCCTAACTTTCGGGAGGAAAGTCGTGCTCAGGATTCCACTGCCCGCGCGCAGCGGAGAAGAAGTGAAAGGGTTCGCAACCTTGAACGAATTCGGGATGCACAAGCGCATTCAAATCGCCGGGAGGACTCTGAGGAGCGAAGACAAGAGCAGTTGCGAAACACTGCTGAGCATGCGTCTCGGAGGACTAACCCAGAAATGCGTTCTGCGGAGCGTATTGAGGATACTGCAAGACATTCGAATCGTCGACAGGACTCTGAGGAGCGAAGACAAGAGCAGTTGCAAAACCTGCGGAGCATGCGTCTCGGAGGACTAACCCAGAAATGCGTTCTGCGGAGCGTATTGAGGATGCTGCAAGACATTCGAATCGTCGACAGGACTCTGAGGAGCGAAGACAAGAGCAGTTGCGAAACACTGCTGAGCATGCGTCTCGGAGGACTAACCCAGAAATGCGTTCTGCGGAGCGTATTCAGGATGCTGCAAGGCATTCGAATCGTCGACAGGACCTGGACTATCGTGTCTCAGAGCGGACTCGGGATATGGAGGCACGCGCGACCAGTCGACAGGACTCTGAGGAGCGAAGACAAGAGCAGTTGCGAAACACTGCTGAACACTCTACTCGCAGGGCTATTCCGGAGCTTCGAATTCCTGAACGGATTCGGGACATGGATGCACATTCGATCCGTCGAGAGGACCCCGAGGAGCGAAGACGAGAGCAGTTGCGAAACACTGCTGAGCACTCTACTCGGAGGACTTTTCCGGAGTTTCGAATTCCTGAACGGATCCGGGACATGGATGCACACGCGATCCGTCGAGAGGACCCCGAGGAGCGACTACGAGAGCAGTTGCGAAATACTGCTGAGCACTCTACTCGGAGGACTATTCCGGAGTACCGAAATCCTGAACGGGTTCGGGACGCCGCAGCGCGTACTATTCGGCGAGAAGACACCAAGGAGCGGCGACAAGAGCAGGTGCAAAATACTGCTGACCATGCCACTCGGAGGAACAATCCTGAATTTCGAATTTCAGAGCGGATTCGGGACGCCGCAGCACGAGCTGCTCATCGCGAGGACCCAGAGGAACGTGCAAGGGAACAGGAAAGGAACACTGGAGAGCACCGACAGCGACGAAGGGATATGGAAGATAGGCAGCGAGAACGGGAAAGGGACGCCGATAACAGGAGAGCAACCAGGAGAAATCCCATCGCTAGATCACAGGAGCAACGGATAAACACATCACAACGCCGGGAAACACGACAACAGCGGAGGATTCGGGAAGAACAAATTCGGCAAATGGCAGAGGATCGATTATTAAACTTTAGGATGGACTCACAAAAACGACTGGATGCCTCCCAAAGGCAGTCGCAAAGAAACATGGACGCAAGAGCTCAACTTTCGGAGGATGAACTGGAACAGGAACGAGGACAACAGCGAAATAGGATTCGATCATCAGCGAGGGATCTGTATCACAGGAACATTAATGAAGGCCCAACGGCTATTTGTATTTGCTGTGGAGGAACATGGTTCCGTTCGCAGGTAAAGATTATACATCCTGGATATCTCCTCTAAATTTCCTCTCCTAAACGTTGGCAACGCCTTTTATTTGTCAAGAAAATTTCCCAGTCCGTCCGGCAAATATAACTTTTGCCACACTTGTCGCCGTGCATTTCTCTTGGCAAACTCCCATCACTCTGCATTTCTAATGGGTTCGATTTCCCAGAAATCCCTGAGTGCTTAAATGGACTCACCTGCCTCGAAGAACGCCTTATTTCACCGAGAATCCCTTTTATGAGGATTATTTCCCTCGGCTATGAAAGGCAATGTGGAATCAGAGGGGCAGTGGTGAATGTTCCAATTTCAGTTCCCGATATTGTGACTGCGCTTCCACGCTCTTTCGACTCTACCCATGTCATCCAAGTCCATTTAAAAAGGAGACTAGAGTACGCTCACAATTTCATGACTGAAACTATTCGACCCGCTCGGGTCCTTGAAGCTGTACGGTACTTAGTAAGTTCCGAGCTCTACAGAAAGCACAACATTTCACTAAACGAATCATGGCTCACAGAACTTCAAGGAATTAATGATATTCCTTTTATTGCGGACGAATCTGATCGCGAAGCAGTAGAGCAACTTCTTCACCAGCAGCACCACTCCCAAAATGCTGCAGAGCTCGAAGAAAATTTAAATCCCGGAGGCCATGAAACATTATTGGAAAATAATGATACTGCAATTCAGCGCATTGCATTGGCACCGGGTGAAGGCCGTCGGCCAACAAGCTTAACGCTTGACGAAGACGCAGAGGAACTTTCCTTTCCAACTATTTTTTGCGGAGAAATATTTCAAGGAAATACAACCTATGCGAAAAAAGCCAGATCCCAAATCCGTTTTTACGACCGTCGTTGCGCTGTAGTTCCAAAAGTTTTATACATGTATAAATTTTACGAAATGCAGCGCATACAAAATTCAATTTCAATTGCTTTACGCAAAAAGTCAGGAGCGGTTACCGCTGGTAATCTGCGGGATGAATCATTTGTTGACCGTCTTGTGCAACATGATGATGGCTACCACATCCTGAAAGGCTTACGGTCTGCACCAGCTCATTGGGAGGCTGAGAAAAAAAAAGTTATAGCCATGATTCGACAATTTGGGCTGCCAACGTTTTTTATAACCCTTTCCGCTGCTGAAACTAAGTGGAATGAACTTTTAGTTATCCTGTCTCTTCTATTGGATAATAGGGCTATAAGCGAGGAAGAAGCGGCAGCTCTTTCCAGCTCCGAAAAGGCTCGGTTAATCCGATCCGATCCAGTGACGTGCTCTCGATACTTCGATTACAGGTTGCGACAATTAATGAAATTGTTCAAAACCGATATTTTTGGGGAATTCAATCTTTCTCATTTTTATTGGAGAATCGAGTTCCAGCACAGAGGATCTCCGCATTCTCATGGCATGTACTGGCTTGCTGGTGCTCCTAAGCTCGAAGACAACGAAAATACCGAGCAAGTAATAAACTTAATTGATAGGTTTATTACTACAAATGGAGACGATACTGAACTACAAGAAGTAATTCAGTATCAACGCCACAAGCATAGTGCTTCATGCCTAAGAGAGTTACGCGGACAGGAGTTCTGCCGATTCAATATGCCATATCCTCCTATGCCCGAAACGCTTATTTTGCATCCAATAGAAGAAAACGAAGTCAATATTGAAGATTATAAAACTTTGTTTAAAAAAATTAAGGAAGCTTTAAGGACCATTTCAAATGAAGACGCAGCTTTATTTAACAATTTTGATCATTTTCTGTCCCACCTTGAAACTAATTTTGAAGCCTACAAGCTAGCCTTACGTTCCAGCTTAAAAAAGCCACAAATTTTTCTTCGCAGACAATTCTCCGACCGACTGCTCAATGCTTATAATAGAGATATTCTAGGCTTGCACAGAGCTAATATGGATATTCAATTTATCCTAGATGCGTACGCCTGTTGTAGTTATATCATTAACTACATAAACAAATCAAACAGAGGCGTATCGCATTTGCTCCGTGAAGCCATGGCAGAAATAAGCCATAGGAATATTTCTATTAAAAGGAAATTACAGCACCTAGGGAATAAGTTTATTAACGCAACAGAAATATCGGCCCAAGAAGCAGCTTACAATATTTTGGGTCTGCATATGTCGGAGGCAAGTGAAGGTACTATTTTTGTAAACACTTGCCATCCAGACAAACGAGTTCGATTGGCTCGCTCAAATGAAGAATTAGAGCGACTTCCAAACAACTCGGTGGATATTTTTGAGCGTAATATTCTTGACCGATATGTGCAAAGGCATGAGCAGTTGGAAGGAATTTGTTTAGCAGATTTCGCAGCTTGGTACAGATTTGTCAAGCGGATTGCACGATCTGCCGCTAATCATAGGGAAGACTATGATGAAGCAAATGATGTGGAGGTAGATGACGAAGATGAAGTTGCTGAGCAAAGTTATCCACTGATGGATGGGTCTGGTTGCGTTAAGAAACGTAGGCATCCCCTGATTCTAAGGTGGGTTCGCTTTAGCATAAGCTCTTCACCTTGCGATTATTTCCGAGAGCATTTAATGCTCTTCTATCCTTGGCGAAATGAAGAAGCTGAACTTCTTTCCAACGACATTGAAAACACATTCCGAGTAAACCATAAAGCCATTAAGATAATGAAAAGGAACTATGATGTGTTTGATGATATGGAGTTAGAAAGAGTTCTGGAAGATTTACAAGAGGATAGGGGAGATAGTGCTCTTGATGCGGAAGAACCTGCCTCACAATTTTTAGACGAAGAGTTTAGAGCTTTGGCTGTACCAAATATAGAGCGGAACGTAAATATTCTTCAGGAGGACAATGCGATAAACAACCCTGAAGAAGACGGCGAACTTCAATTAATTAGACTCCCCCGTTAGTTTCCAATGATGACCTTTGTTCGCTAACTCGGTCCCTTAATTACAAACAAAGACTATATTATGCACATGTGATGCATAATGTTGTTAGTAAAAATATTTTTTACGAATATGTTGGTGGAGGGGCCGGTGTAGGAAAAAGCAGACTGATTTCTACCATCTATCAGTCTGTGACTTGGCGAGCAAATAAGCTTCCTGGTGCTACGGATTCAGCAAAGGTTTTATTATGTGTTCCGACTGGAAAAGCTGCTTTTGGAATTGGAGGACTGACTCTGCATTCAGTGTTTTCTCTTCCAATTAATCAGGCTTCAGGTCCCTTAAGACCTTTAAGCAATGATAGTTTAAATACAATTCATTGCAAGTTGATTGATCTCCAACTGATTATAATTGATGAAATTTCTATGGTTGGTTCTAAAATGCTTTCATTTTTGGATCAACGGCTTCGTCAAATATTCCGAAGCCCTGACTTAAGTTTTGGTGGAAAATCAATTATAGTTTTTGGAGATCTAAAGCAGCTTTCCCCAGTTGGAGACAGTTGGATATTTTCGGAGAGGACAATTAATCCTTATAGCGTTTTAGCAGGAAATAGCTTATGGAACAACTTTAAGTATTTTGAGCTCACAGAAATAATGCGCCAAAGAGGCGACCATGCATTTGCTCAAGCCCTAAATCATTTATCTGAGGCTTGCATGACAACAGCAGATATAGAGCTCCTTAAACAAAGAGTGGTTTCACCCAGCGAAGTTCCTGATGATGCCATTCATTTATTTTCTTCTAACGAAGAAGTTAATAATTACAATTCCCTAAAACTAGCGCAAATTGGGACGGAAGAATTGGTTTCCACTGCTGTTGATACAGTGAAAACTGCGAACATATCTACACGAAACAGGGAAAACACGTTAAGATATGCTCAAAATATGAAAACCTCTGAAACACAGGGTTTGCCATATGTTCTTCATCTCAAAACAACTGCTAAATATATGGTGACCGTCAATATAGACACAAGTGACGGACTTGTAAATGGAGCAACTGGTCAGCTGATGCTAATTGACCATTGCTTAGTGAATGGCTTAAATTTAGTAACGCGACTTTGTATTAAATTTTTTTAACCCACGGTTGGCACTATCGCCAGATCAAAGGTTCGGAATAGTCCCGATCCCGAATGGACTCCAATAGTAAAAGCCTCTCGAGTTTTTCAATGTGGAAGATCGGAGCATGCTTCTGTTGACCGAAAACAATTTCCAATTGTTCCTGCTGATGCTATTACCATCCACAAAAGCCAAGGAGCAACATATAGCAAAGTCGCCGTGCATCTTAAAAGAGGCATCAAGCGAGCTTCGTTGTATGTTGGATGCAGCAGAGCCACTAGCGCATCAGGACTTTTTCTTCTAGGCGACTTTGTTCCTCCAACAAGATTTGGAGCTCAAAATGTCCAAGACGAACTTAACAAGTTAAGAGAGGAAAAGTTTTTGACTACGCATTATGAGTTTGTGGTTAACAGAAACGAAGACATCTCCCTTTATTACCATAACGTTGAGTCTCTTCGAAGCCATCGCGAAGATATTTTTAACGACCCTATTATTTGTTGTGCAAATTTTCTTTGTTTTGTCGAAACTTGGACTCTTCCCAGCGAAGACTTTTCTTGACAAGGTTTCGACATAATAAGAAGAATTGATAGCAATCGATTGAATGGTATTGGCAAAAATGGAATTATGATTTATGCCAAACAAAATATTGCCGAAAATGTAGTTTTCTTGTTTGAGACAAATAAGTCTTTGAGCTCAAGAACTATATACCAATCAATTGCCTTCAAATATCTTAATACATCCTTCATTGTTGTTTATAGGAATCCAACGTTTCCTATAGCACAATTTCGTAATGAAGTTATGTCGGACGTAGAAAGGATACGCAGCTTAGAAAAAAATAGCAAATTGGTTATTTTAGGAGATTTTAATATTTGCAGATCCACAACCACTGATCGACTTGAGGAAGCTTTAAATCAATTTAATCTAATTTGAAGCAAATTGATTGGATTTTTGCTGAAAGTGAGCTGGGGAATGCTGTTGCTCTTACATACAAAACGAGCTATAGTCATCATGATGGAATTTTTTTTAAATATAGATATTAAGATTTCTTTATTAATTTATTTATCAATTTAATAACTTATTTATTTATTTGAATTGTATATATTTAAGTGAAATAGAAATAGATTATTTATTGTTTAAAGATTGTGATACATTTTTTATTTATAAAGTGCAATATAGATTAAGCTTTATAATATTTCCCTCTCGTGGAGAGAGGCCTTGTCGTGGTGAGGGGGCTGAGTATGTGAGGATTATAAATATCACGGAAACCAGCATCAATCCTTTAATTTAACTAGTTCATAGAAAAAAAAAATCGACGACAGATTCAAAATGGAAAAAATTATTTAATAAATCTATTTCTCAAAAGAAAAATTCGAGGGAATTTTATTGATTGATTTTATTGATTTATTGATGATGATAGCTATGATAGCCACATTCTATGAGTAAGTAAAAATTTTATTATATGTACCAGTGCTCAATAACAATTCTAAAAGTTAAGATTGAAGAACACACCAAAGTTATCTCATTTCTAAACGTTCAGGTATATAGCAGCTATACGATATAGCCAGTCCCATCTTTCTAACTTAAGAAACACTAAAGCTATGGCATATCCGATCAATCAGTTATATGCCAGCTATCGGATATAGTCGCATCGGTTGACCGAAAATAAAACACATAGAAAATCCCAATTTCCTAACTTTACTAACACCATAGTTATGGAATTTGCGATCATTCAGTTATATGGCAGCTATAAAATATAGTCGGCCGATCCTTATGAAATTTGGTAGGTTGGATTGATTGGCCAAAAAAAAACCCTTAGAAAATCCCAACTTCCTAACTTTACTAACACCAAAGTTATGGAATTTGCGATGATTCAGTTATATGGCAGCTATAGGATATAGTCGGCCGATCCTTATGAAATTTGGTAGGTCAGATTGATTGGCCAAAAATAAAACCCATAGTTATATGACATCTATAGGATATAGTCGGCCGATCCTTATGAAATTTGGTAGGTCGGATTGATTGGCCAAAAATAAAACCCATAGAAAATCCCAACTTCCTAACTTAACAAACACCAAAGTTATGGCATTTCCGATCAATCAGTTATATGGCAGCTATAGGATATAGTTGGCCGATCCCGGCCGTTCCGACTTATATACTGCGTGCAAAGGAAAGAAGGGTGTGTGCAAAGTTTCAATTCCATATCTTTAAAACTGAGAGACTAGTTTGCGTAGAAACAGACAGACGGACAGACGGACAGACAGACGGACAGACGGACAGACGGACATGCTTATATCAACTCAGGAGGTGATCCTGATCAAGAATATATATACTTTATAGGGTCGGAGATGTCTCCTTCACTGCGTTGCACACTTTTGACCAAAATTATAATACCCTCTGCAAGGGTATAAAAAAAATGCCTAAATCAAGAAAAATAAGTAAAAAAAAAAAAAGCCTAAGTGCCCTCCTGATTGTAAAGGTCCTTTCGAAAACCCTAATTGTGAATATACATGTTCAAAAAAATGATTTACTAATATACTGTACAATTCTATATAAATGCAAATCTCATTTAAAAGCAATTCAATATCCAAAACAGAGACAATATCCCCATAAACGAGACAGAAAAAATACCCAATATGGGATTAGTAGACGTTAAGTCAGTGGATTCCACTGCTAACGTAATAAATAAAATTGAATCACAAAATATTGATTTCAAATTAACGAATATTCTACTATCAATAATTGTTTTCTTTATGAGCGCACATATTTTATATAAGGGTTATATGTTCCACAACAAATGTGTATCAAAGAGAGCTATTAACAGAAGCCAGGCTAATGATCTGGATAAAATCTAATTTAACAAGCGCCAAACAATTATTAATAATAAAATACAAAAAAAAAGAAATTAAAACAAAAAATGAAATTTTAAACAAAAATTGTATATGTAAGAGAATTAAAATACCCGTTTAAAAAATAAATAAAAATCATTAAAAACAAAAAAAAGAAGATTATTAAAATGAATACAACAGAGTGCCTTAGAGTTACATTGGCTAACGAGCCAAATTTTGAGAATAGGGTATTAGCCTTAATTAGGAACAGAGCAGAGCCTCTATTAATTGCAGATTTTGAGTAAATATTTGAATATATTCAATTCTTCAATTCTCTCCAATTATTCATTGCCGCAGAACGCAAAAGGCCATAGTACTGTCTACCGTGAGAAACTGTAAAGTATTCTCCAAAATCGACATACACCCAGTCTTAGGACATATTAACGTGCTAAAAATAATGCACAAGTAAAAATTAAAAAAAAAATGACTAAAAATTTAATATGGAATGGGAGCAGTTAATACTCCATATCCGAGAATTAAAAGAAACATTTGAAAAGTCTTACAAATGTGTAAGCCAAAATGAACAAACACAAAAAGAAACAGTAGATAAACATGCAAAAATTCTTGTAGACTCTTACAATCAGACAAGAACCCTAGTGCATGAAAATAGGGAAATAATTAACAAAACAAACTTATCAAAATTATCCAAAATATTGATAAGGTTGCGAGCAAACCTAATAACTGTCAAGGATAAGTATGATTTAAAAATATATATCCCGACAATTTTGAATAGGCCTTTAACATTAGACCAACAAAAAGCCCTAGTTGAAGAAGAAGATTCAGATACAAGCAAAGATATCGAAATAAATGAAAAAGATCTACACGATCTCTCAATCCCTGCATTTATTACAGCAGTAGAGTCAGAAACAGAAGAAGACGAAAATATAGATTCAGATACAAATATAGTAGAAACAAAAGAAAACATAATGGCAGATCCAGCTGCCCAACGGGCATATATTAAAGAAATATCAAGTGCCATTCCGGAATTTAACGGACAAAAACTACACTTGCATAGATTTGTAACAGCTTTGAAGCTGGTTGACCTGACAAAAGGAACGTTTGAAGATTTGGCTGTAGAAGTCGTCAAATCAAAAATTGTAGGATCTACACTATATAAGGTTCAAAATGAACTAACGATAAAATCAATAATCCAAAAACTGCAAGACATTATTGTCGGTGAAACATTTGACGTTGTCAAAGCAAAAATGGCTAAAACAAGCCAAAAAGGCAAAACAGCAGAAAAATTTACAAATGAAATAGACCACCTACGAAAGCTCCTAGAAGCTTCATACATTGACGAAGGACTACCGGCTGAACATGCCGACAAGTTCAGCACAAAGGAAGCTATAACCACAATGATCAAAAATTGAGAGCATGGCCGACTTAAGACTATCATAGAAGCTGGCAACTTTTCAACAATGAACGAAGCCGTCACGAAGTACATACAGTGTAGTACTGAGATGACAGGCAACGCCAACTCGATCCTATACACACAAAAAGGAAACAACTATCGTGGTAATAACTTCAGAAATAAATATCGCGGTAGGTGTAACAACAGAGGTAATTATCAAAATAATGGATATTACCAAAACAATGGTTATAACCAAAATAACGGTTATAACCGAAACTATAATAACCAGACCAACAATAACTACAGAGGTCGTGGTAATTATAGAGGAAACAACCGTGGTGGAAACAATAATGGATATAACTCCAATAACAACGCCAACGGTAATAACAATACCAATACAAACGCAAACAGACAAAATAACAACAATAATGTCCGACAAGTACAAACAAATTCGGAAAACCAATAAAGACCCTTAAGATAAAAAACCCAGTAAAGAATACGGTTCACACTATCAATCTTAACTTCAATCTTTTTATTTCACTTAAAAATGAAAACACAAATAAATTATATACATTATTAGTTGATACAGGTGCAGACATCTCTTTAATCAAAGAATCCTCAGACTCATTTAACAATGTTGACTATAAAAATATTACGCAAATATCGGGCGTTGGTGAAGGAACAACAAATTCAAAAGGTTTAGCAGCAATAGAACTTCTATCAGGCAACTATGCCATACCACATAATTTCCATATAGTAACGTCCAACTTTCCTATTCCATGTGATGGAATTATAGGAATAGATTTTATGAAAAAATACAATTGTCAAATAGATTTAAAACCAGAAAATGATTGGCTTATACTGAGACCAGATAATCTCTATAATCCGATTAATATTCCGATAAATCATACACTCGAAAATAATTCGACAATTTTACCAGCTAGATCTGAAGTCGTCCGAAAAATAACTATAAATTCAGCAACCAGGTATATACTAATACCAAACCAAGAAATCCAAAATGGAGTATTCATTGGAAATTCCATTGCAGATTCTAAAAACACCTTTGTCCGAACTCTAAATACAAAAAATAAAACAGCAATTCTTCAATTAAATGCACTTGAAGTCGAACCATTGGATAATTACGATATAATTAAATCTAATAAAAATACAAATAAAGAAGAAATCTTAGAAAAACTTAACAAAAATTTCCCGCCTCAATTTAAAGAAATACTTAAAGAATTATGCACCAAATACACAGATATATTCGGGATAGAAACCGAACCGATATCAACTAATAATTTCTATAAACAAATAATAAGAATGAAATATGATGAACCAGTATACATAAAGATTTACAGAATCCCTCACAGTCAAAAAGAAGAAGTAGAAAAACAAGTAGAAAAACTAATTAAATATAAAATAGTAGAACCATCAGTTTCAGAATACAACAGTCCATTATTAATAGTCCCGAAAAAATCATTACCAAATTGCAATACAAAAAGATGGCGTTTAGTAATTGATTACCGCCAAATTAACAAAAAATTTTATCAGATAAATTTCCACTACCAAGAATAGACGATATTCTTGACCAATTAGGTAGAGCTAAATACTTTTCATGTCTAGATCTAATGTCAGGATTTCATCAAATAGAACTCGAAGATACGTCTAGAAATATAACGTCCTTTTCCACGAGCAATGGCTCCTATCGTTTTACACGATTACCTTATGGTTTAAAAATAGCGCCAAATTCTTCCCAAAGAATGATGACAATTGCATTTTCAGGTATCGAACCTTCTCAGGCATTCTTGTATATGGATGACCTAATTGTCATCGGTTGTTCAGAAAAACACATGATTAAAAATCTTACAAACGTTTTTGATCTATGTAGAAAAAACAACCTTAAACTGCACCCAGAGAAGTGCACATTTTTCAGACACGAAGTGACCTTTCTTGGACACAAGTGTACTGACAAAGGTATTTTACCAGATAGTAAAAAATACGAAGTAATAGAAAAATACCCAGTCCCAACGGACGCAGACAGCGCTAGAAGATTCGTTGCATTTTGCAATTACTACAGACGTTTTATTAAAAATTTTTCCCATGACTCACGTCACATAACTAGATTGTAAAAAGAATGTTATATTTGAATGGACAGATAAATGTCAAAACGCATTCGAATACCTAAAAACCCAATTGATGAAACCCACATTATTGCAATATCCCGATTTTAATAAAGAATTTTGTTCTTGCTCAAGATTACAATAACACGCAGCTACCAGTAGCCTATGCATCAGGATCCTTTACGAAAGGATAAAGTAATAAAAATACAACAGAACAAGAGTTAGCAGCTATCCACTGGGCAATAAACCATTTTCGACCATATATTTATGGAAAACATTTCACAGTCAAAACAGACCAGAGGCCATTAACCTATCTATTTTCAATGACAAATCCAAGTTCAAAATTAACACGAATGAGATTAGACTTGGAAGAATATGATTTTACTGTGGAATATCTTAAGGGAAAAGACAACCATATAGCCGACGCGCTATCAAGAATAACAATAACGGATTTAAAAAATATCCAGACAAATAATAAAATTCTGAAAGTCACTACCAGAAATCAAAGTAAACAGAAAAATTCCTGCGCAGGAACAGAAAAAGAAAAAATAGATTTGCCTAGGCATATTCTAAATAAAGCTTCTCAGCCCAACGTATACGAAGTCATTGTTAATGACGAGGTACGAAAAGTAGTGACCTTGCGAATAACTGATTCACTTTGCTTACTAAAGCATGGAAAAAAGGTTATAGCAAGAATTGATGTTAGCGATTTGTACACCAATGAAATTCTCGACTTAGGTCAGTTCTTTCAAAGGCTTGAAAAAGAAGCCGGTATACTTAATATCAGCCAACTCAAAGTGGCACCGAGCGAAAAGATCTTTGAAACCATTTCAATGGAATCTTTTAAAATTATGGGCATTAAAAAATTATAATCATTAAGAGTAGCGCTACTCAAGCCGGTGACCCAATTATCAAATAATGATAAAGAGAAAGAAGCATTACTGTTTACATTCCAAGATGATCCAATACAAGGAGGTCATACAGGCTTAGCTAGAACATTAGCAAAAATAAAAAGGCATTATTATTGGAAAAACATGACCAAAGATATAACAAAATATAGAAAATGTCCTAAATGCCAAAAAGCCAACAAAACATGACAAAGATATGAACAAGGAAATGAATATTAGTAACGCTAATGTCCTAAATTAACCATAAAGTACCTTGTAACAATACCAATCCAGAACAAAAGTGCAAAAACAGTAGCAAAAGCTATATTCGAAGATTTTATTCTGAAGTACGGTCCAATGAAGACGTTCATCACGGACATGGGAACAGAATACAAAAATTCGATAATTGAAGATTTATGTAAAAACTTAAATATCAAAAACATAACTTCAACAGCACATCATCACCAGACTGTAGGAACCGTGGAGCGAAGCCACAGAACATTTAATGAGTTCATCCGCTCATACATCTCAGTTGATAAAACAGATTGGGATGTATGGTTGCAATACTTCGTATACTGTTTCAACACAACACCCTCTATGGCACATGACTATTGTCCATACGAGTTAGTTTTTGGTAAAACATCTAATTTAGCCAAACACTTCAATAGTATAGATAATATAAAACCATTATATAACACAGATGATTACGATTAATGCTAGAATGCCATAAACACAAACAAAAACTTAACTATGACAGAAATATTTTGAACTTTGATTTAAAAATCGGAGACCAAGTTTTACTAAAAAATGAAACAGGGCACAAGCTAGACTGTAAATACACTGGACCATATAAGGTAGAAAGTATAGAAGAAAGAGAAAACATAGTAATTTCAAATAACAAAAATAAGAAGCAAACAGTTCATAAGGATAGGTTAAAAATTTTTATTTCATAATCACTTTAATTCTCTTATATATATATCACGTATGACCATACAAAAAAAAAAAAGAACCATCAATAAGCCATACACAAAAAGAACCATAATTTGAAAAAAAAATAAAAAAATAAATAAATTATATATAAATATTACTTTTGATTCAAAACAATACTTTCTGATTCAAAACAATTTTTAATAATTTAAACTACATATAAACAAAAAAAAAAAAAAATTTTTAATAAAAATATTTTCATTTATATTAAATATACACCTAGAAAATAACTCCATATAATTACGTTATTTTTCAAAAGGAGGGATATGTAGTATGTTCACATATCTAATGCACACTGTACTCAGTGTTACGCATCGATTTAAGTACAGACACCTTATTTGGCATTTTGCATTTGGCCACAATGACAAAACACAAATATATAAACCTAGCAGTTCCCGAGTGCCCGGTTATATGACCGCCCTCGAATGCGTGGAAACCGCTCCGACGGCCAAGTGAACATAGTATCTCTCTCTCTCTCATATATAAACACAATTATACATAAGCGTCGACCGCAGCTCTGCCGGCGTCTCTGCCGACATAGCCGGCCGATCTTAGCTTTATGCAAACATGTAATAGAATTAAGAAATCAGAATTGAAAATAAAAAGCTTGGGAGCGTACCTCTGAGTCGCTCCCAATTCAACCGAAATTATTTAACAAAGCCTCATAAAGAAAATATACAACAACCGACAAACCCGAAAGCTTTCCAACTGCTCTAAAATTGGGTCTGAAAAGTTTCAGATCGCTAGCTTTTAAACTGAGCTCGCAAACGATATTGAAACAGACTGACGGACAGACGCACGGACGGACAGACGGACAGACGGACATGGCTATATCGACTCCCCTATTGATCCTGATCAAGAATATATATACTTTATGGGGTCGGAAACGTCTCCTTCACTACGTTACAAACTTCTGACCAAAATTATAATACCCTCTGCAAGGGTATAATAGCGGTTGTAGTATGTAGTTGTCTGATTGGCAGCAACTTTTACCCTGAGCAAGGTATACATAAATAAATTAGATAAATTGCTTAGTTTCATGTCAATAGCTTTTATACTGCAAAATTGTCATATACAAATAGAAAAACAAGGGATATTTTCGCAACCTTAAACAATTTTTCCTACGGAAGCTATAAGATATAGACGTCCGATCGGCAATCGCTTTTACCCTGATCAAGGTATGCGTAAATAAATAAGACTTGGAACAATTTATGTCAATAGCTTCTACACTGCGCGAAATATTCTAAAAAACACATAATTTGGACCGATTTCATTACACTGCGCGAAATATCTTCCATTCTTGCTAGTTATATCCGATTGTTCCTATGGGAGCCATAGGATATAGACATCCGATCGGTGCGGTTTTCAAACTTGATCTGCGTACACATGTTTTAGGACGACTGTGAAAGTTTCAGATCGCTAGCTTTTAAACTGAGCTCGCAAGCGATATTGAAACAGACGGACAGACGGACGGACGGACAGACGGACAGACGGACATGGCTATATCGACTCCCCTATTGATCCTGATATATATACTTTACGTCTCCTTCACTGCGTTACAAACTTCTGACCAAAATTATAATACCCTCTGCAAGGGTATACAAATGGATTACCGATCTTTAAAGCTTGCCGCCGTATACTGTCCTCCTCGGTTTACAATATCCGAATCCCAATTCATGGACTATTTCAACTCTCTGAGCGAACAATTTATAGTAGCAGGAGACTTCAATGCCAAGCATACGCACTGGGATCTCGACTTGTGACTCCAAAGGGAAGGCAGTTGTACAATGCAATAATAAACAAGAGAGAACGCTATAGTCGGGTGCCGCGACTATCAGATACCCGTTACTCAGGTAAAGGGAGTGCGAGGGAGATGGAGATAGAAACTTTGATCACGCATAACTTTTTAACGAATGGTCCGATTTGAAAAATTTCTTCTACATTTCGATAGGTATTGATAAACACAATAAAACTGCATTTTTACTTTTCCGAAATATTTAAATTTTTAAAATCGTATACAAGCGATTGTGGGCGTTAAAGGGGGCGTGGCACCTTTTTGAAATAAACTTGCGCTGCGTAGGAACTCCTAGAATCTGCATGCAAAATGCCAATCTTCTAGCTTTTATAGTTTCCGAGATCTCAGCGTTCATACGGACAGACAGACAGACGGACAGACAGACAGACAGACGGACAGACGGACAGACGGACAGACGGACATGGCTAGATCGACTCGGCTAGTGATCCTGAACAAGAATATATATACTTTATAGGGTCGGAAACGCTTCCTTCTACCTGTTACATACTTTTGCACGAATACAATATACCCTTTTACTCTACGAGTAACGGGTATAAAAAAACAAGCAACAAGCTAGACTGTGTGTCACCTGGGATCTAACAGATCCCAGACAACTGCCAGACTTGATAGATTTTGCAGTCACAAAAACATTCCACGCAACCTTATAAGAGCCAACTCCTTATCAGATCTATCGTCTGATCACTCGCCTGTACTCCTTCAACTAAATCTACATCCAGTTGCGGTAGATAAACCGACGATAAACAGACTAACGACGAATAACACCAATTGCATATTGAGTTGAATCCACGTTTGAATGACGAAACTGAAATCAACTTACCCACAAACACTCTTATTTTCGGACGTTGATGCACTATGATCAGCGCAAACAAGTGGCCCTTATGACAAGTGGCCCTTGAATCCGTCTTGGTCGCAGCAGCTCGCTTGTCAACTCCACAAACGCAATAAAGTCGTATAATCATAGATACACGAACGTTGAAATAGAACAGCTTGTTCTAGCAAAGCGACAAAAATTTCCAGGATGCGACCTAATATCACCAAAAATGATTATTGAACTTCCTTTCTGTGCAGTTCGAGCTATTTGCCAACTCTTCAATGCAATAACGAGACACGGAAACTTCCCAGAGAGATGGAAAAAATCGATCCTCATAATGATACCAAAACCTGGCAAAGACCGCACAATTGCTTCATCATACAGACCAATTAGTTTACTAACGCGTCAATCAAAACTCTTCGAAAAATGCTTGAACAAAGGGAGTACTGCACGGCGATATTTCTAGACGTATCACAAGCTTTTGACAGAGTATGGTTAGAACGTTTAATGCACAAAATAACAGAAATGCTCCCAACCAACACTCACAAACTTCTGAAGTCATACCTTTACAACAGGAAATTCTCAGTAAGATGTAATGCTGCCATGTCCGATGACTACATCATCAGAGCCGGAGTTCCTCAAGGCAGCGTGCTCGGACCAACACTTTACCTTATCTACCCTGCTGACATCCCAACGAGCAGGCAACTAACCACATCCACATCGTAACTGATAAAATATTTCGTATAACTTACATTCTCTTAATCAGCTATCCCAGCTCCATACAATGACCTTCAAACGTTTAGTGTAGTATACTGGAAATAAGGGTATTGTTATAGAAAGAAGAAGAGAAAGTTATTCATACTCAGGTAGCCCGGGCCTACAGCCGCGTATTGTTCCAGTCGTTCGCTCAGCCGGTCTAGTTTCCGCGTCACTAAAACGGCTATAACATTGAAATTAATTTGAGTTTTGGAAAATTCTTTTAGGGGGATATTTTTGAATATCAAAACTATCAAATTATGACAAAAAAAATACTCGAATTTTTTAAAATTTCTAGACTAGAAGACCCCTTAAAACTGAGAGACTAGTTCGCGTAGAAACAGACAGACGGGCAGACAGGCGGACAGACAGACGGACATGCTTATATCAACTAAGGACGCGATCCTGATCAAGAATATACAGTGGACCAAAAAAGTTTAAGTACACTTCATACCTCAGTGTTTTTTGTTAAAAATATGTATTAAAACTTATCAAAATTAATATTTTTTTTAACTTCAATAAACTTAATCTTTAGGATTTCGAATATAATATACCAAAATTTACTACGTCACTCCTTCATGAAAATTATATTCATAGAAAACAAAAAAAATGGCTAAAAATCACACCAAAAAAGTACACTCGTCATCTCTCTGTTTCTTTGGAATTCCCTTCCAAATCTAACGGTGATCGCGAATTCTTCCTTCAGTCTACTTTTGATGCTGGCATTTTTATTCATTTTAAGTTCATCTCATTTGATTTTGCTGGAGTGAGAGGTCAAGACGGGTCGAGGAAGCGAAATTTCACTTGAAACTCGAAAAATAATTTTAAAACATTATTTGGAAGGAAAAGGAGCTCGTGCTATTGGTGGATGCTTCAGAGGCCTCCTTCCAGCGTGCAAACTATTATTAATTCCTACGGGAACTCTGGAACCCTCCAAGTAAAGCCAAGATCCGGTCGGCCGAAAAAATTGACCGATAGGGATGAACGCCAAATCCTGGGCTCGATAAAGGCCAATCCTAAAAATTCAGCACCAAAAATACAGGAGGAAATATTTCGAAGCTCAGGCAAAACAGTTCACCCTCAAACTGTTCGAAATGTGCTCCACAAGGAGGGGTACAACGCACGAACACCTCGTAGAAAGCCATTGATTTCCTTGGTAAATCGAATGAAGAGGCTAGATTTCGCATACAAATATGTAAACGAGCCGGAATCATTTTGGGACAACGTTATCTGGAGTGATGAGTCCAAATTTAATATTTTTGGTTCAGATGGCTCCCAAAAAGTAAGGAGGAAACCTAACACAGCGTTGGAGCTTAAAAATTTAACACCAACCGTTAAGCATGGCGGCGGTAACGTGATGGTCTGGGGGTGTGTTGGGACAGCTGGAGTTGGGAAACTTGTGTTTATAAACACTACAATGGACAAGCATCTATACCTTAAAATTTTAAAGGATAATCTTAAGGACAGCGTGACCCAGCTCCAGTTGAATGAGACAACATTTCAACAGGACAACGACCCCAAACACACCTCCTATTTGGTTAAGGAGTGGCTGCTCTACAACTGCAAGCAATTGCATACACCTCCACAGTCTCCAGATCTCAATCCCATTGAGCACGTTTGGAATTTGTTGGATAAAAGGATCAGAAAACACCAAATATCGTCAAAAGAGTCCCTTAAGATAATTTTGCAGTCTGAGTGGGAAAAAAGTGAGAAAAAGGACACAAAAGTGTTGGTACATAGTATGCACCGACGTCTACTAGCAGTTATTGCTGCAAAAGGAGGTCCAACTAAATATTAACGAGCTAGGAGCTAACTTTATCTTAAGTGTACTTAAACTTTTTTGACTATGAATATGAAGTATTTTTATGATATTTTTTTTATTATCTTGTTATTTTATAAATAAGGAAACAAAAAGACTTTTATGTTCTAAAAATATATAACCTACCAAACCGAAATTATTTGAAAATTATATCTGTTCTAGTTAATAGCGTTTTGACTGCATTAAGTTGCACAACTATGGTGTACTTAAACTTTTTTGGTCCACTGTATATACTTTATAGGGTCGGATATGTCTCCTTCACTGCGTTGCACACTTTTGACCAAAATTATAATACCCTCTGCAAGAGTATAATAATATTTATATTACATTTTTTTGGACATATTTCGAGATATAGTAACTTTTAAAGATTTGAGAGTTGCGGTGTTGATTTTATAAAAATCAGATGATTAAATCAGTAAGCTGCAATTGATTTGCTGCATAGTTTTTAATCGAAATATAGAACATGCTCTTTTTGTAGCAACTGCAAGGGTATATAAACTTTGACTTGCCGAAGTTTGTTTTAATCGGAAGAAATATTTTTACGTTTTTTTTATTAGATCTTTAAATATACAAACATGCCAACCCTTGGCATGCGGAGCTGCTGTTTTAAGTGATGCATGATATCAATGAAAAAACAAGAAAGAAAAGCTAACTTCGGGCGGAGCCGAAGTTGATATACCCTTGCAGAATATTCTGTAAATTATATTCTCCAAAACTATTCATATGATGAATTCTTAATACTCATAAAAAACTTCCTAACTTTACAAACACCAAAATTTCGGCTTTTTCGATCAATCAGTTATATGGCGGCTATAGGATATGGTCGGCCGATCCTTATACACCAAGGAAGCAACGGCGCAACTTGCTAAAAAAAAAAAAAAAACTTGCAAGACAAGTCTGCCGCTGTACAAAGAAATATAAAAACAATATAATTTAAATTTAACAGTTGTTTTTTTTAATTTACTGATAATTATTTGCTAATTTAAAGTTCATAGCTGCACTATTATTGTGTTTTTTCGTACATTTTTTTTACCTATGAAACATTTTGCTCTGACAAGAGGCACACCAGATAGAATTAATGTTATTTTGTCCTCACATGTAAGCTCCTGCAATCGACTTTTGCGGGTTTTTTTATTTTTTCCCTCCATTTATTAACATGTTCAATGAGAATCGCACGCCAAAAGATTAAATTTTTTTATCTTTTCGCTAGGGTTCACCCAAAGTTAATTTCCGCAGAGGCTATGCAATTTTCTGGTATTTTTTTCGTCGATCTGAGGACCGAGGTGAAAAAAACGTTGACGAAAAGTGTACGCCAGCTGTTTGCCTCTCGCTCTTTCTCATGACTGGCGTACAGTTTTCGTCGATCTGAGTACTAGGCTTAACGAACAAAAATGCCTACACGTAACGTTCACAGGCAACACTGCCCTTCACTTACTCTAAACAACACAGTGGTTCCGATAGCAAATTAAGTAACATATCTTGGCGAACACCTCGATAGACGTCTTACTTGGCGCAGCCACATTGAAGCCAAAAGAACACATTTAAAGCTCAAAGCCAACAGCCTCCACTGGCTTATCAATATCCGCTCGCCCCTTATCTTGGACTAGGTACTTCTATACAACACCGTTTTGAAACCAACCTAGATGTACGGCTCTCTGTTGTGGGGGAATGCCAGTAACAGCAGTGTGGATATAATGCAAGGAACTCAATCAAAAATTCTCAGAACCATCACCGGGGCACAGTGGTACGTTCGGAATGAAAACATTCACAGGGACCTTCACATATCACTCGTCAGAGAAGAGTTAGCACAAATCATAAAAAAGTACTACAGCAGGCTATCAGTACATCCAAATCATCTCGCGAGAGCCCTCACGCGAGTTTCCAGCAGTTCTCGTCTTTGCCGCAACGACCTTCCAATCCATAGCTAATTATTAGGACCATGTAGTCTCTACTCACTTAAAATTAAACTGTTAGATAATGTATTATTTTAAGATTTGCAAGCTTATTGTTAGACTCATAAAGAGAAGATCCAATAAATAAAAAAATCAAGCTGAAAAAAAAAAACTTTACCAATCCTACATATATTTAAAGAATATTCATGCCAAATTTCAAGTAAATCGACTGATTAGAACATGTGATATTGTGGCTACCGCATCAAAAAAGTAGTTTCGAGAAAAACACATTAAAAGTTTTACGTTAGTTTCAGGCATCGTAACTGATAAAATATTTCGTATAACTTACATTCTCTTAATCAGCTATCCCAGCTCCATACAATGACCTTCAAACGTTTAGTGTAGTATACTGGAAATAAGGGTATTGTTATAGAAAGAAGAAGAGAAAGTTATTCATACTCAGGTAGCCGGGCCTACAGCCACGTATTGTTCCAGTCGTTCGCTCAGCCGGTCTAGTTTCCGCGTCACTAAAACGGCTATAACTTTGAAATTAATTTGAGTTTTGAAAAATTCTTTTAGGGGGATATTTTTGACTATCAAATTATGACAAAAAAATACTCGAATTTTTTAAAATTTCTAGACTAGAAAACCCCCTTAAAACTGAGAGACTAGTTCGCGTAGAAACAGACAGACGGGCAGACAGACGGACAGACGGACATGCTCAACTCAGGAGGTGATCCTGATCAAGAATATATATACTTTGTAGGGTCGGAGATGTCTCCTTCACTGCGTTGCACACTTTTGACCAAAATTATAATACCCTCTGCAAGGGTATAACAAGAAAGGAAAGCTAACTTCGGGTGGAGCCGAAGTTGATATACCCTTGCAGAATATTCTGTAAATTATATTCTCCAAAACTATTCATATGATGTATTCTTAATACTCATAAAAAATCCCAACCTCCTTACTTTAAAAACATCAAAGTTATGGCATTTCCAATCGTTCAATTATATGGCAGCTGTAGGATATAGTCGGCCGATCCTTATGAAATTTGGTAGGTCGGATTGGTTAACCTAACTTTAAAAACACCAAAGTTATGGCATTTCCGATCAATTAGTTATTTGGCGCCTATAGGATATAGTCGGCCGATCCCGGCTGTTCCGACTTTTACTGCGTGCAAAGGAACGAAGGCTGTGTGCAAAGTTTCAATTCGATATCTTTAAAACTGAGAGACTAGTTCGCGTAGAAACAGACAGACATGATTATATCAACTCAGGACGCGATCCTGATCAAGAATATATATACTTTATAGGGTCGGAGATGTCTCCTTCAATGCGTTGCAAGGGTATAATGAGAAGCTCACAACCACATTTGATAAAAGGAAACAACTTCAAAGCCTCAAACGTTTCGACGCAAGTGCTTACATGTTAGGGGTATGGAAACACAATTTTAAAAAAAATATTTCAGTTTCAAATTAATAACACGCCACAACTATTTATTAAAGGCTCTTATAAAAAGAGTGGGTAATAAAAAAGATTCTGACGGCAGTTACGGAAAGCGTTCATGGCCACTTTTGTCTTGAATGGGATGATCTATATGAAAAGCTAAGGTGGAAATTGGAATAAAGATATTTATCTAAGTATTACATATTATTTGAATTTTTTTTTTTAATTGTCATTAAACATAAAGTAATGGTTGAGATGGAATTACATTTAATTTAGCGCATTCAACACTTACTATAAATATGTTAAAATTCCTTGTAAAATAACTGAAAAAAGCTCGCGAATAAATATAAGTACGTAAATTTTGTTTGTGCCAGCCAACGCTAAAGTCACCAAAATATGGGTTCGAGAGGTAACGTACTGTGTTTGTCAAAGAGAAAATCAAGCGAAAATTATTTATATTAAAAATTGCACTTTTTCGCCACATAACTCATTATATACCATACCTATGACAACAAGAGAGAAAGAGGAAAGAGAAGCGTCAGAAAGTATAACGTGAAATATGCAATTAAATTTATTAATTTATTAACAAGCGCGAAAAAAAATTAATCTCCCCTTCCCATGCCATCCAGAAACCAGGCCAAAAAGAGGCAAACAGAATTCCGGTCGTTACCGGTTCAACGGACACAACAAACTCTCGCAGTCCTATCCCCACAAAACATCCCCCTTTACTTTAAGGCTTTACTGCAACGCCGCAAAAGTTGGAGAGTGGACCAGAGTGCTGACTTTTTGAATAACCGATTTGCTATTTTAAACACGCTTGTTGGCACGATTGTTATGTGTCTATGTTTATTAGGGACAGACCGTCTTTTTATACCCTTGCAGAGGGTATTATAATTTCTGTCAAAAGTTTGCAACCAGGTGAAGGAGACATTTCCAACCCTATAAATTATATATATTCTTGATCAGCATCACCAGGAGAGTCGATCTAGCCATGTCCGACTGTCCGTCCGTTTCTAGACAAACTAGTACCTCAGTTTTAATGCCATCTGCTTGAAACTTTACCAAAAGTTGTCTTTCTATTGCAGGTGGTATGTCGGAACTAGCCGGATCGAGCGAATATATCATATAGCTCACATAGGAGCAATCAGAAAAAAAATGTAAGACAGTATAACTTTGTTGTTTTTAATTTGTATGCCCTTTCAGAGGGTATTATAATTTTGGTCAAAAGTGTGCAACGCAGTGAAGGTGACATCTCCGACCCTATAAAGTATAAATATTCTTGATCAGGATCGCGTCCTGAGTTGATATAAGCATGTCCGTCTGTCCGTCTGTCTGTTTCTTCGCGAACTAGAATCTCAGTTTTAAAGATATCGAATTAAAACTTTGCACAAACCCTTCGTATCTTTGCACGCAGTATATAAGTCGGAACGGCCGAGATCGGCCGACTATATCCTATAGCTGCCATATAACTGATTGATCGGAAATGCCATAACTTTGGTGTTTTTAAAGTTAGGAAGTTGGGATTTTCTTTGGGTTTCATTTTTGTCCGATCAATCCAACCTACTAAATTTCATAAGGATCGGCCGACTATCTCCATAGCTGCCATATAACTGAACGATTGGCAATGCCATAACTTTGGTGTTTTTAAAGTTAGGAAGTTGGGATTTTTTTATGGTTTTATTTTTGGCCAACCAATATAATTTACAGAATATTCTGCAAGGGTATATCAACTTCGGCTTTCCTTTCTTGTTTTTAAATTTTTTATGTTGTTCTTTAAGATTTGGTAATATTTAAATATTATGGAATTACGGTTTTAATTAAGTTAAAATCGGACAACAATATCATATATCTGCCATATAAACGATGACAAAATGCAGCCCAAAGTCGACATAGCTGCATTGTATTTAGTAATATAGGCATAGAAATCGAAATGTAGTAGATTTGTTACAACTGCAAGGGTATATAAACTTCGGCTTGCCGAAGTGTGCTTCCTTTCTTGTTGTAATAATAATTTTGTGGTACCCCAGAGCAAGCCCATCGAGTAACACAGCACATTCTTGGAGTTTTCGAAAATAAGCAGTACAGTTCAGCAGTCTTCCTTAATGTCTAAGAAGTTTTTGATCGCGTTAGGCACGGTGGCTTGCTATTTAAGTTGAAAACTCTTCTGCCAACTGCACAATATCTTCTCCTGAAATCGGATCTTTTAGAACGAAATTTTATGGTTCATGTGAGAGGCGAAAGGTTATCTATCCGATGCATTCGAGCTGGCGTACTTGGTCCGGTTTTATACACTATATTTACCGCTGACCTACCGATGACATATGGTGATGATACAACCTTTATTGCCAACTCCACGTGTCGAATTGAAGCGACTGTAATCACTCAAAACTTTTTCGACATGTATGGCGGATGGACGAATCGATGGAACATTTCGATAAATGGGAATAAGTCCCAGCACTGCAACTTCTCTCTTAGAAGTAAAATTCTCCCTAGAGTAAAGTTGCTGGACACAGTTGACCGTCTACTAGCCCACACCAACCAACTAGAAGCATCCTTAGCAAATCAAACTACCAGAAGAAGACTGAAGCGTCGGCACTCTGGCGATCTTTGGACACGAGGACGTCATCAAACCAGCGTCTTGGGACAATAGTGTAGTCTGTCTGTTATAAAATTGTTACATTTTCTCATTTCTGTTATGTATCATGTTTTTTTTTCTTCTTTGTTATTTCCATGCGTTTTATAGCAATTAGTAAAAAAAAGGGATTTGATAATATTTCAATATTATTGAATTACGGTCTTAATTAAATTAAAATCAACAACATCATATTGCTGCCATAGAATCGATGGCAAAATGCATCGCAAAATCGACTTCATTGTTTTCAGATATATTTATATTTTATTTAGAGTATGAATCGAAGCACGTTAAAAAAGTTAGATTTTGTATGTAAATGTTGACCTTCTAATTTTGGAATAGGAGTCTCCGCTAGGGTTTTGTGTTAGATTTCTGTTGTATTTATTCGTATTGCAAATTTCGCAATTCTTGATATATTCCTTTAATTATACCCTTGCAGAGGGTATTATAATTTTGGTCAAAAGTGTGCAACGCAGTGAAGAAGACATCTCCGACCCTATAAAGTATATATATTCTTGATCAGGATCACCTCCTGAGTTGATATAGCCATGTCCGTCTGTCCGTCTGTCCGTCTGTCTGTTTCTACGCAAACTAGTCTCTCAGTTTTAAAGCTATCGAATTGAAACTTTGCACACACCCTTCTTTTCTTTGCACGCAGTATATAAGTCGGAACGGCCGGGATCGGACAACTATATCCTATAGCTGCCATATAACTGATTGATCGGATATGCCATAACTTTGGTGTTTGTTAAGTTAAGAAGTTGGGATTTCCTATGGGTTTTATATTTGGCCAATCAATCCGACCTACCAAGTTTCATAAGGATCGGCCGACTATATCTTATAGCCGCCTTATAACTTATTGATCGGGAATGCCATAACTTTGGTGTTTGTAAAGTTAGGAAGTTGGGATTTTTATGGGTTTTATTTTCGGACAATTAATCCGACCTACCTATACCAATTTTATAAGGATCGGCCGACTATATCCTATAGCTGCCTTATAACTGATTGATCGGAAATGCCATAACTTTGGTGGTTGTAAAGTTAGGAAGTTGGGATTTTCTATGGGTTTTATATTTGGCCAATCAATATGACCTACCAAATTTCAAAAGGATCGGCCGACTATATCCTATAGCCGCCATATTACTGATTGATCGGAAATGCCATAACTTTGGTGTTTGTAAAGTTAGGAAGTTGGGATTTTTTATGAGTGTTAAGAATGCATCATATGAATAATTTTGGAGAATATAATTTACAAAATATTCTGCAAGGGTATTTCAACTTCGGCTCCGCCCGAAGTTAGCTTTCCTTTCTTGTTATACCCTTGCAGAGGGTATTATAATTTTGGTCAAAAGTGTGCAACGCAGTGAAGGAGACATCTCCGACCCTATAAAGTTATATATTCTTGATCAGGATCACCTCCTGAGTTGATATAGCCATGTCCGTCTGTCCGTCTGTCCGTCTGTCTGTCCGTCTGTCCGTCTGTCCGTCTGTCTGTTTCTACGCAAACTAGTCTCTCAGTTTTAAAGCTATCGAATTGAAACTTTGCACACACCCTTCTTTCCTTTGCACGCAGTATATAAGTCGGAACGGCCGGGATCGGACGACTATATCCTATAGCTGCCATATAACTGATTGATCGGAAATGCCATAACTTTCGTGTTTGTAAAGTTAGGAAGTTGGGATTTTCTATGGGTTTTATATTTGGCCAATCAATTTGACCTACCAAATTTCATAAGAATCGGACGACTATATCCTATAGCCGCCATATAACTGATTAATCGGAAATGCCAAAACTTTGGTGTTTGTTAAGTTAGGAAGTTGGGATTTTCCATGGGTCTTATTTTTGGCCAATCAATCCGACCTATTAAATTTCATAAGGATCGGCCGACTATATCCTATAGCTGCCATATAACTGAACGATTGGAAATGCCATAACTTTGGTGTTTTTAAAGTTAGGAAGTTGGGATTTTTTATGAGTATTAAGAATGCATCATATGAATAATTTTGGAGAATATAATTTACAGAGTATTCTGCAAGGGTATATCAACTTCGGCTCCGCCCGAAGTTAGCTTTTCTTTCTTGTTATACCCTTGCAGAGGGTATTATAATTTTGGTCAAAAGTGTGCAACGCAGTGAAGGAGACATCTCCGACCCTATAAAGTATATATATTCTTGATCAGGATCACCTCCTGAGTTGATATAGCCATGTCCGTCTGTCCGTCTGTCCGTCTGTCCGTCTGTCTGTCCGTCTGTCTGTTTCTACGCGAACTAGTCTCTCAGTTTTAAAGATATCGAATTGAAACTTTGCACACAGCCTTCGATCCTTTGCACGCAGTATATAAGTCGGAACAGCCGGGATCGGCCGACTATATCCTATAGCTGCCATATAACTGATTGATCGGAAATGCCATAACTTTGGTGTTTGTTAAGTTAGGAAGTTGGGATTTTCTATGGGTTTTATATTTGGCCAATAAATCTGACCTACCAAATTTCATAAGGATCGGCTGACTATATCCTATAGCAGCCATATAACTGATTGATCGGAAATGCCATAACTTTGGTGTTTGTAAAGTTAGGAAGTTGGGATTTTCTATGGGTTTTATATTTGGCCAATCAATCTGACCTCCAAAATTTCATAAGGATCAGCCGACAATATTCTATAGCTGCCATGTAACTGAACGATTGGAAATGCCATAACTTTGGTGTTTTTGAAGTTAAGAAGTTGGGATTTTTATGAGTGTTAAAATGCATCATATGAATAATTTTGGAGAATATAATTTACAGAATATTCTGCAAGGGTATATAAACTTCGGCTCCGCCCGAAGTTAGCTTTCCTTTCTTGTTTTTTGTATAAGTTTGGCCAATAGTATAGTCTACTAATTTGTTTATAATTCTTATCTAATCCTCTATTATTATTGCCTTATCTTCGTTATTTGTTATATCTTGAACAAAAATTTTGTATTTAGAAATGTATTTGTAAAATTATCTTTTAGTGGAATTTGAACTTCGTACAATAATTCACGGATGCAGTGGATTCCTGTGCTTATATTGGGTTGCGGATATTATTTTAGAAGTTTTCTAGTTGGTCATATTTGATGACCATTGATTTGTTCATGTATTGTGATTAAGGGGTTTAAATTGATTAAGGGGTTTTTTTTTATTCGTTAATTATGATGTCAAATCTGGTTTCGGCTGAATGTTAAGTGCCAGAATCCTTGGATTCTCCATCATCTTCTTTTGTTATATTATTTATTTCGATTCTAGAAAGGCATCCGCTACTACATTAGTAGTACCAGGCTTATATATAATTATACCCTGTCTATAATTATATCTGTCCGTCCGTCCGTCTGTCCGTCTGTCTGTCCGTCTGTCTGTTTCTACGCAAACTAGTCTCTCAGTTTTAAAGATATCGAATTGAAACTTTGCACACACCCTTCTTTCCTTTGCACGCAGTATATAAGTTGGAACGGCCGGGATCGGCCGACTATATCCTATAGCTTCCATATAACTGATTGATCGGAAATGCCATAACTTTGGTGTTTGTAAAGTTAGGAAGTTGGGATTTTCTACGAGTTTTATTTTTGGACAATCAATCTGACCCACCAAATTTCATAAGGATCAGCCAACTATATCCTATAGCCGCCATATGACTGATTGATCGGAAATGCCATAACTTTGGTGTTTTTAAAGTTAGGTTGATATTTTCTAGCTGTTTTATTTTTGGCCAATCAATCCGACCTACCAAATTTCATAAGGATCGACTGACTATATCCTATAGCCGACATATAACTGATTGTTCGAAAATGCCAAAATTTTGGTGTTTGAAAAGTTAGGAAGTTGGGATTTTTTATGAGAATTAAGAATGCATCATATATATAATTTACAGAATATTCTGCAAGGATATATCAACTTTGGCTCCGCCCGAAGTTAGCTTTTCTTTCTTGTTTTTGGGTTAAAACTTATATTTAAATCAACATTTGGGTTTTCATCCGAAATCGCGAGTTGGTTATGGTCCGTATGGATTTCTAGTCGTGATACTGTGCTTAAACTATCGATAAACGTTCTTTTTTGTTGGTAGCGTAATTTCTTTAGGTTTTATTGAGTGTTTGAGATATAAAGGTTTTCAGATGGCAGAATGTCCCAAATATATATACATACTACGTATATCGTCAATTGCTCTCTGGAATATTCTGGGCGCATTTGTAAGCCCGAATGGCATGCTTATGAATTCGTATTTTCCATTGTTAATGGGAAATTAAGTTTTTTGTACGTCTTATTCTTTCATTAAGATTTGATGGAAACCTGATTCTAAGTCTATGGTACTAAAATATTAAGCCTTTCCTAGGTTAGATAAAATAACGGACGGATCCTGCATGGGGTATCTACCCGGAATTGTGTTCAGGTTTAGTTTTCTAAAATCGGTGCAAAGTCTGTGTTTGGGAGTGCCGTCTTCATTAGTACCTTTCTTTGATACTTTCTTTGATACTACAATCATAGGCGATTTATAAGGGCTTTTGCTGGGTATAATGATTTCGTCAGCAAGCATGCGACTTATTTCCTGATTCACAAACCCATTTACTGCTTGTCAGTATGAGTACTGTCTTGAATAAATTGGTTTGTCATTAATCGTGTCTATCTCGCATGGAAAATTCGTATTTATTTCCGAGTGTATTTTTATACCCTTGCAGAGGGTATTATAATTTTGGTCAAAAGTGTGCAACGCAGTGAAGGAGACATCTCCGACCCTATAAAGTATATATATCCTTGATCAGGATCGCGTCCTGAGTTTATATAAGCATGTCCGTCTGTCCGCATGTCTGCTTCTACGCGAACTAGTCTCTCAGTTTTAAAGATATCGAATTGAAACTTTGCACACACCCTTCTTTCCTTTGCACGCAGTATTTAAGTCGGAACGGCCGGGACCGGCCGACTATATCCTATAGCCGCCATATAACTGATTGATCGGAAATGCCATAACTTTGGTGTTTTTAAAGGAAGTTGGGATTTTCTGTGGGTTTTATTTTTGGCAATCAATCCGATTTACCAAATTTCATAAGGATCGGCCGACTATATCTTATAGCCGGCGTATAACTGATTGATCGGAAATGCCATAACTTTGGTTTTTTTAAAGTTAGGAAGTTGTGATTTTTTCTGAGTATTAAGAATGGATCATATTGTAGTAATAAGTACTATGTAAGCAATCATTTCTAGTCAACATGGCCAAAGTAGTTCTACGTTAGTTATATTACGAGAACATTCTGAAAAACGTGGCAGGTGTGATCGGAAGCAAGATAAAGCAGAAGTGGTAACTGAACCTAAGCAAGTTAGATTGGAATAGGCAAATGTCTATTAACATGGCTTCACGCATTAATCTCGGGGAACTCAAATTGATGGAAATCAAAAGTTTCTGTGAAAAACTTGTCTTGTCTACAAAGGGAAACAAAGCTGCACTAATTGCGCAGTTAAGTGCGGTACTACCGGCTGAAATTGCTCCGGAGTTGTACTACGAAAAGGTAGAGTCTACTGGCGAAATTGGTGCTGAGATGGCTGTACAACGGCAGACTTGTCTTGCCAAGGTAGTTGATAATATATTTTAAAGACTCTTTCACGCAAATACGATATTTAACTGCTTGTCAACAAACTCAGCTGATTGACAGTACGACCGTAGCACGCTTTATTCTGATGAAAGCCTAGTGTCCTGATCGACGAAAACCGTACGCCAGTCATGAGGGAGAGCGAGAGGCAAACAGCTGGCGTTCACTTTTCGTGAAGCTTTTTTTTGACTTAGGTCTCCAGTTCGACGAAAATAATACCAGCAAATTTCACCGCGTTGCCAACCACCTGAAATGAACTTTGGGTGAACCCTAGCGAAAAGAATAAAAAATTTAAACTTTTGGCGTGCGCTTCTCACTGAACATTATAAGAAATGGAGGGAAAACTCAAAAAAATCGCAAATGTTGATTGCAGGAGTTTACATGTGAGGACAAAATAACTAATACTATCTGGGGTGCCTCTTGTCAGAGCAAAATGAACTCTCAAAATGTTGGTCACACTGGAATGATTAAAGTTTTTACGCTAGCGTAATCGTTTGTCGATCTGGATACTAGGCTGAACTCTCGAAATTTTGTTCACACTGGAAAGATTCAAGTTTTTACGCTAGCGTACTCGTTTGTCGATCTGAATATGAAGCGATTAATTGCAGTTAGTTTCGACCTAACCTTCGGTAATTTTACCCTTATTCTTTAATTGAAGCCAAAAAGAGGCATATCACTGTTAATGATATAATTGGGTATTTAACCCCAATTAAGGAAGTATGGTGTTCAAGTAAAAGCTGCTAGCTTTTTTCTTTTAATGGTTAAATTCCTTGTATACTTCTATTTATATAGTTTAAAATAAAACTTTACATTTTCATTGTAAAAATAAAATATATATTTTTATAAATTACTAAAATTAATTCACTATATTCAAAGATTAATTAATCTCCATAACATCTTCAATGTCATACGCTAAATATAAGCTATTTGATATAAAAATAATAAAAAATTAAATAAAATTAAAACTCAAAATACAAATAATATTAAATAAATTTTTAAATTATTATTGTGAATTATTAATAATGTTTTAGAATAGCTTATCAATTTATAATATGAATGTTGTCCTCCAAAATATTCTGATCAACCTTGATCAAAACTTTTTACTACTAATTGACCATAATATAAAGGATAAAAAATTATCCCATAAGTTCTAATATAAGGTATAAATCATATTAACCCTAAAAATACTGAAAAATTATATATTAATAATGATTTATTTAATATATATAAATTTGTTACTGAAATTAAATAACCAAAAACCCCTCAAAAAATACTAAAAATTATATATTAATAATGATTTATTTAATATATATAAATTTGTTACTGAAACCCCTCAAAAAATACTAAAAATTATATATTAATAATGATTTATTTAATATATATAAATTTGTTACTGAAATACAGAAAAAATGTTAATATTTGTAATTATAACAATTAATTATAATTATATCCTTAGAATAAAATCAAGCTAAAAAAGGTATACCACGTAAAGCTAAATTAGATACATTAAAACAACTACTTGTTTAAAGTTAAAGGTATATGAATTCTTAAACCTCCTATTAATCGAATACATTGATAATTATTTATATTATGAATAATAGCACCAGCACATATAAATAATAATGCTTTAAATAATGCATGAGTTAATAAATGAAATATAGCTAATTTATAAAAACCTATTGGTAAAATTCTCATTATTAATCCTAATTGACTTAAAGTAGATAAAGCAATAATTGTTTTTAAATCAAATTCAAAATTAGCCCCTAATCCAGCTATAAACATTGTTAAGCCAGATATTAATAATAAAAATTGACAAAACACAGAATTTCTTAAAATAATATTAAAACGAATTAATAAACAAGAAAGGAAAGCTAACTTCGGGCGGAGCCGAAGTTGATATACCCTTGCAGAATATTTTGTAAATTATATTCTCCAAAATTATTCAATCTGACCTACCAAATTTCATAAGGATCGGCCGACTATATCCTATAGCTGCCATATAACTGAACGATTGGAAATGCCATAACTTTAGTGTTTTTAAGGTTAGGAAGTTGGGATTTTCTAACTTTACAAACACCAAAGTTATGGCATTTCCGATCAATCAGTTATATGGCAGCTAAAGGATGTAGTAGGCTGATCCTAATGAAATTTGGTAGGTCGAATTGATTGGCCAAATATAAAACCCATAGGAAATACCAACTTTCTAACTTAACAAACACCAAAGTTATGGCATTTCCGATCAATCAGTTATATGGCAGCCATAGGATATAGTCGGCCGATCTCGGCCGTTCCGACTTATATACTGCGTGCAAAGGATCGAAGGCTGTGTGCAAAGTTTCAATTCGATATCTTTAAAACTGAGAGACTAGTTCGCGTAGAAACAGACAGACGGACAGACGGACATGGCTATATCAACTCAGGAGGTGATCCTGATCACGAATATATAAGTTAACACGGTCACCCGGCAACAGAGAAGTTGCCAAGCTGATCACGCGTAGCCGGCATGAGAATAATGCAAAGCCAGCGACACCTGCGGATATTGCACAACGACGGTACCAGAAGCCCAAGCTTCGGTCAGCGCTATCAGCGGGCAATGCACTGCGACGCAACCAACGGCTACCCAACACCAGACACGGGGCGCCGGGTCAGCACTTTCAGGGCATAGGGCTAGCTTTCGTTATAAGAATTTATGTACTTAATATTTAGTTGAATTTTGGAAATAAATCGCGACGGTCATCGCCTCTCGAAACCCAAGTCTTCTCATTCGCGCAGCACCGCGCGTCTTAAGTAAAATCCTGAATAAGGAATTAATTAATTGGCACCCAACGCGTTCGTAAGACCCTCGATCCGTCGTTAAAATAAAAAATAAAATAAAAAAACGCGTTCGTAAGACCCTCGAACAGTTAAAAATAAAGACATTTTAAAAACCAATTCGCCAACTCCGTCGTACCACAAGGAACCGGCAGCAGCAATTAAAAGAAGGAAGACAACGAGCATCAGCAGCAATTTAATTTTTTTACAATTAAATAAAAACCATGTAAGTGGAGTGTTCATTGATATTTTTCCCCGAATTTTTTTAAATCAGAATATTTTTCAAAAAGAAATTTTGACAATTATTAAATAAACAAATAAATATATGATTATAAAAATATTTCAAGAGTCTCAAACATAAAAAAGGCACACGCTCGGAAAATAATTTTTCAAAATTTTTATTTTTCCGACAAAGAAATTAAATACAGTGGGAACAAAATTCTTTGTTCTTTGTGTTAAAACATATGAGTGATAGTGAGATAGAAGAATTGTTAAAAGAATTCCGAAAGCTAAAAAGCGCGGACAATTTTCAAGTAGACCAAAACAACTTAAATATGGCAATGACCAACGACCAATTAAAGGCAATTATAGAGGGCGCAGTTGCGAGCGCACTCGCCGCACAAGAAAAAAATTTCGAACAAAAATTACAGGACGTTCAGAAGCGCCTAGGTGGTGTTAATATCGGTACACCAGAAGTAGAAACATACAGAGATGCAGAAATCAGAATAGGTATTACATGTAATGAGACCTTAGATATTATGAAGTCCCTGCCGGACTTCGAGGGTAAAAATGAGACGTACGTCTCATGGAGAAAAGCGGCGCACACCGCATATAAAGTGTACGAAAAATACGATGGTAGTTCCAAACATTACCAAGCTTTAGGGATACTAAGAAATAAAATAAAAAGTTCAGCCGATATGGTTCTTTCGTCGTTCGACACACCTCTGAACTTTAGGGCCATAATAAACCGACTAGACTTCACATACGCGGACAAGCGACCGGTATATTTAATAGAACAGGAGATGTCAACGCTCCGCCAAGGAAACATGACACTCTTACAGTACTATGACGAAGTAGAGAAAAAACTGACTCTGCTTATAAATAAGACAATTATGACCTACGACAACACCGTAGCTGCTCCACTGAACGAAAAATACAGAGCGGATGCGCTACGCGTTTTTATTTCTGGAACAAGAAAAGTCGCTAAGCGATGTTCTTTTTTCAGCAAGACCATCTGATCTTCCTTCCGCTCTAGCGCTAGCACAGGAAGTAGAGGCTAACCATGAGCGATATATGTTCGCAAGTAATTTTGCCCGTAGCACGGAGGAAAAACTCCAAAGGTCCGAACAAAGACAACTGGACAGAGAAAGAAATCCAGTAACAGAATCTAGATTCCACTCGGAGGGTAAAAACCCCCATTTTAATAAAAGGCCAAGACAGCCACTTAGACAAGATCCGGTACAGCCAATGGACGTCGATAGCTCATCTCGCTTTAGACAGCCAACTCAAAATCAACAAAGTGGTCCGTTTCAAAGACAGCCCCAAAACAGTCAGTGGCAGACAAATCCACAAAATTTCCAAGCGAACGCTTACAATAACCAGGGACTGACAAGTAAAAGACCTAATAATAGTAGCGCTAGGTACACAGGACCGAAACACCAAAGAATAAACCATTTAGCGTTAGACAACGATTTACCGGACGAAAACAATGACGAATACCCTACAGTAGCAGAGGAAGAAGTAGAAGATGTAGACGATGACCTTGTAGAATATGACGAAATAAATTTTTTAGGCATAACTCCCTGCTCCCATTCATAGAAAGGGATATCGCAGGGAGGAAAATCAAACTTTTGATAGACACTGGGGCTTCCAAAAATTATATCAAGCCTATGAAAGAATTAAAAAACATTATTTACGTAAATAAACCTTTTTCTGTAAAATCAATCCATGGTCACAACACCATAAATAAAAAATGTATGATGCACCTTTTTAACACAACTACAACATTTTTCTTACTACCGAACTTAACGACCTTTGATGGAATAATCGGACTAGACTTACTAAAAAAAACTGATGTCGTACTCGACCTAAAAGACAAGAAATTAATAACTAATAGCAGTGCAGAAGAAATTAAATTTTTAAAATGTGCAAATGTTAATTTTACAAAGGTTGAGGATATTGAGGTACCCCAGGAAATTTCAGAAAAATTCCAGGACATGTTGGGAAATCGCACAGGCGTATTCGCAGAGCCGAACGAGGCGCTGCCTTACAATACTAATATCATTGGTACTATCCGGACAGAGAACGAAGACCCAATATATTCAAAATTGTACCCATACCCGATGGGTGTGTCCGACTTTGTAAATAAAGAAACAAAAGCCATGTTACGAGACGGCATAATCCGACCATCTCGGTCTCCGTATAACAACCCTGTTTGGGTTGTAGATAAAAAAGGGACCGATGAGCAGGGAAACACAAAAAAACGCCTAGTAATAGACTTCCGAAAACTTAACTTAAAGACAATAGACGACAAATACCCTATCCCGAATGTTGTTTTTATCCTGGCAAATTTAGGGAGGGCGAAACACTTTACCACATTGGATTTGAAGTCTGGTTTCCACCAGATACTTCTCGCCGAAAACGACAGAGAGAAAACGGCCTTCTCAGTAGGAAATGGGAAATATGAATTTTGCAGACTGCCCTTTGGATTGAAGAATGCGCCCAGCATTTTTCAGAGAGCCATCGATGATGTGCTCAGAGAACAAATAGGGAAATCATGCTATGTTTATGTCGATGACGTAATTATTTTTTCAGAAAATATGCACGATCATGTGAAACACATAGCATGGGTCTTGGACAAATTATATGAGGCCAACATGAGGGTTTCGCGTGAAAAATCTAATTTCTTTAAAGAAAGCGTAGAGTATTTAGGTTTCGTAGTTTCACGAGGAGGCATAAGAACATGCCCTAGCAAAGTAGATGCAATTCGTAACTACGAGCAACCAACCACACTATTTAATGTCAGATCATTCCTTGGATTAGCAAGTTACTATAGGTGTTTTATTAAGGACTTTGCATCTATTGCAAAACCTATAAGTGACATCCTAAAAGGAGAGAATGGCAAAGTAAGCGCAGGTCAATCAAAAAAAATACCCGTTAACTTTGATGAACATCAGCGCCAGGCATTTGAGAAGCTTAAAAATGTTCTCGCGTCAGAAAACGTAATGTTATTATATCCAAATTATAAAAAAACCTTTGACTTAACGACAGATGCTTCGTCTTTCGGTTTGGGAGCAGTCTTATCACAGGACGGAAAACCCATAACCATGATATCACGAACTTTAAAAGACAGGGAACTAAATTTTGCAACAAACGAAAGAGAGTTGTTGGCAATTGTGTGGGCCTTAAAGAGCCTCAGAAATTACCTATACGGCGTAAAAAATTTAAACATTTTTACTGACCACCAACCACTAACTTTCGCCGTCTCAGATCGCAATCCAAACGCAAAAATTAAGCGCTGGAAAGCTTTCATTGACGAGCACAATGCACAAATTTTTTACAAGCCAGGAAAAGAGAACTACGTTGCTGACGCGCTGTCCCGACAGCACATTCACTCGCTAGAAGAAGATGCGCAGTCAGATATTGCCACAATACATAGCGAATTATCACTAACCTACACCATCGAAAAAACGGACAAGCCGGTCAACTGCTTTCGGAACCAAATAATAATAGAAGAAAGCGGAACTGCTTCAGTTAGAACGGTCATTATGTTTGGTGAAAAGACTCGACATCTCTTATATTTCTCGGATAGAGAAACACTTATGCAGAAAATATGTGATGTGGTCAAGAAGGACGTAGTCAATGCAATTTTTTGCGAACTGCCAGTACTGGCATTTATCCAGCATAAATTAATAGAAACATTTCCGACAACCACTTTTCGTTACACAAACCGCATGGTGACCGACATCTTAGACAAAAACGAACAAAAAGAAATTACTGTGTCAGAACATAACAGGGCTCACAGAGCTGGACAGGAAAACGTGAAGCAGATCATGCAGGACTATTTTTTTCCCAAAATGACTCATATGGCAAATGAGGTCGTCGCAAATTGTAAAATTTGCCAGAAGGCAAAATATGATCGACACCCTCAGAAACAGATTCTCGGGGAAACACCTATTCCCTCATACACGGGCGAAATATTACATATTGACATATTTTCGACCGACAAAAAATACTTTCTTACTTGTGTAGATAAATTTTCAAAATTTTCAATTGTCCAACCAATTGCTTCCAGAACCATTGCAGACGTACAAACCGCGATCTTACAACTTATAAATTTCTATCGACGACCAAAAACAATATATTGCGATAATGAGCCTTCTATTAAATCCGAAACAATTAAGTCCCTTTTAAGTAACCGGTTTAACGTACAAATCGTTAATGCACCGCCACTTCATAGTACATCGAACGGACAAGTGGAAAGATTCCACAGTACACTGACAGAAATTGCACGGTGCTTAAAAATTGAAAGAAGTATTGAAGACACTGTTGAATTAATACTTCTCGCGGCTATAGAATACAATAGAACTATTCACTCAGTAACAAATAAAAGACCCATTGACATAATACACTCATCGACCATTGAGCTTAACACAGAAATTAGGGATAAAGTCTTAAATGCCCAGAACATTCAACTACAAAGATTGAACAAAACAAGACAAGACAGAAATTTTCAGGTAGGAGACAAGGTTCTTGTGAAATCAAATAAGAGGTTGGGAAACAAACTTTCAGATTTGTACTCCGAGGAAACCGTCGAAGCAGACTTGGGGACCACAGTCTTAATAAAAGGGAGGGTGGTCCATAAGGACAATTTGAGGTAATTACAATAAATCTTATTTTTCTTTTTATTTTTATCTTCGACACACTAGGATTTGGATGATTCTACTCCTCGCCGTACCAATAGCAGCTAAAATGACCGACTACACGACCTCAAATTACATACCAATCATAGACGGGCATGTGACTATTTGGAGAGACTTCCAATACCTCAAACACTCAACCAACTTAACCATGTACTCGGAAATAGTTAAAGAAACAGAAGAAATGAGAAACCATTTCCCCCAGTCACATATGAGGCAGATATTAGACTCAGATTTACGACACATTAAGACTCTCATAGATACCGTAAATGTTCATCATAGACACGCTAGAAGCATAAATTTATTAGGCACCGCATTAAAAATCGTAGCCGGTACTCCAGATTTTGATGACTTTGAGAACATTAAATTTAGGCAGAAAGAACTCATAGAATCAGAAAGTAGACAAATAAATATTAACACAAAGACCCAAGAACAAATAAACATCCTAACGAATACGGTAAACATTTTAGTAAAAAATGCAAAAGCAAAACAGATAAATACAGAAAATTTATATGAGAACTTGCTATCAAGAAATAGAATTATTATTTCCGAACTCGAAGCCTTAATGTTGTCGGTTACTCTTGCAAAAATTGGAATAATCAACCCCGCGATTTTAGACTCAAATGACTTACAAAATTTAATCAATGAACATTCCACAAATGTTACTATAACCGATTTAATGGAAGTAGCTCAAATTAAAGTTTTATTAAATAATAACTTTTTACACTTTATATTAAAATATCCTAAGCCCTACATAGCTTGTAAGAAAATAATCTTGCACCCCGTTGAACACAACGGCACTATTCTTAATTTTGCTGAAGGCAATAGTATAGCTGACTGCGGTAACAAAATCATGCCGATTGGAAACTGCAGCGCTGCCCTTACGACAACATTCTGCAGAGAAATGCCCTATGCAACATGCGCACAACAACTCCACTCAGGAGGCAACGCACACTGTTCGACTCGCACCAGCCACCTCGAGCCACTAACAATCATCGATGACGGCGTTATTATTCTCAATGACGGAACAGCTACGGTCAATGGACAACTGGTAACTGGAACGTTCCTCGTTACATTCGACGAGGAGGTAAAAGTAAACAACACCTTATACCGAAACTTGAAGAGCTACGTAAAAAAATTCCCAGCACCCGCTGCATCAACGGTCCTTAACATTACAGACCATCAGGAAATACTGAGCTTACCATACTTACAGAAATTAAACATAGAAAACCTACGATACATTGGCGAAATGGAAAAGAGACTGGTAAACCGGCCTATAATATCTGGAGTGGCCGCGATCGCTTTCTTCGCCATCTGCTTTATCATTTTCAAGCTCTACCAAAGACGCCAGCGAGTTCGTCGCCAGCATGACCTTCAAGTTATTATTGACGGTTTCAAGAAGTCCGAGGACGTCCTTCATCTAAGCGGGGGAGGAGTTAACACGGTCACCCGGCAACAGAGAAGTTGCCAAGCTGATCACGCGTAGCCGGCATGAGAATAATGCAAAGCCAGCGACACCTGCGGATATTGCACAACGACGGTACCAGAAGCCCAAGCTTCGGTCAGCGCTATCAGCGGGCAATGCACTGCGACGCAACCAACGGCTACCCAACACCAGACACGGGGCGCCGGGTCAGCACTTTCAGGGCATAGGGCTAGCTTTCGTTATAAGAATTTATGTACTTAATATTTAGTTGAATTTTGGAAATAAATCGCGACGGTCATCGCCTCTCGAAACCCAAGTCTTCTCATTCGCGCAGCACCGCGCGTCTTATGTCCAAATTAAAGGCATCTCTTTCTCAGCATACATCTGCATGACAGTTTTAAGTATTTGTGCATTGTTATATTGCTCCATGATCCCATCGATCATATGTATGGGACCTACACAGTTGTATGAAAAGCATGCCCATACCATGATTTTAAGGCCACCGTGCTCTACTGCCTTCAGTGTATGGTTTGGGTGGTACTCTGTATTTGGAGGTCCATGGTAATATTGTCTTGATCCTTTTCCACCAAATGAAACCAGTTTGGGCTCATCTGTCCAAAGGATAATACGCCATTTGGATAGTGGTCAGTTCAAGTGGCTTTTGGCGAACTCCAACCTGGCTTTTATATGCCTTTTACCAAGTAATGACACCTTCCGTGAACTTCGCTCATTCAAATTTTTCTCAAGAAGTCGCCGGCGAATGGTCACATAACTGATCCCCAAGCCAATCCTCGCTTTTATATCCCTAGAGGAAGCAAAAGGATTAGCTTTGCTGAAGCGTACTACGCGTCGGTCCTCTGCAATTGTGGTTTTGCGAATCCCACCTCGTTTTTTGGGTTTCGGTTCATATTTTATGGCATTGGAAAACAACTTGGCAGAAAATTTCAACAGGCTTAGAATATTTGTATATGTTCTGCCCTCCTTTCTAAGCCGAATGATCTCTTCCTTTTCTCGCTTATAGTTGTTCTTCTGTCGCACTGCTATTTCGGTGAACACAGCTGTACTAAAGCAGAGCCAGGAGTAGGAGCTGCTATAGCAGCCGGTAATCATAATGAAAAAGGAATTGGAGCTCTTTTAGTTATAGCAGCTAATATAACTAATCCACCAATTAATAATATTTCAAATTCATTTTGTATAACTTATAAATAAATAAGAAAGGAAAGCTAACTTCGGGCGGAGCCGAAGTTCATATACCCTTGCAGAATACTCTGTAAATTATATTCTCCAAAATTATTCATATGATGCATTCTTAATACTCATAAAAAATCCCAACTTCCTAACTTTAAAAACACCAAAGTTATGGCATTTCCAATCGTTCAGTTATATGGCAGCTATAAGATATAGTCGGCCGATCCTTATGAAATTTGGTAGGTCGGATTGATTGGCCAAATATAAAACCTTTAGAAAATCCCAACTTTCTAACTTTACAAACACCAAAGTTATGGCATTTCCGATCAATCAGTTATATGGCAGCTATAGGATATAGTCGGCCGATCCTTATGAAATTGGGTAGGTCGGATTGATTGACCAAAAATAAAACCCATAGAAAATCCCAACTTCCTAACTAAACAAACACAAAAGTTATGGCATTTCCGATTAATCAGTTATATGGCGGCTATAGGATATAGTCTTCCGATCCCGGCCGTTCCGACTTATATACTGCGTGCAAAGGAAAGAAGGGTGTGTGCAAAGTTTCAATTCGATAGCTTTAAAACTGAGAGACTAGTTTGCGTAGAAACAGACAGACGGACATACGGACATGGCTATCTCAACTCAGGAGGTGATCCTGATCAAGAATATATATACTTTATAGGGTCGGAGATGTCTCCTTCACTGCGTTGCACACTTTTGACCAAAATTATAATACCCTCTGCAAGGGTATAACAAGAAAGGAAAGCTAACTTCGGGCGGAGCCGAAGTTGATATACCCTTGCAGAATACTTTGTAAATTATATTCTCCAAAATTATTCATATGATGCATTCTTCATACTCACAAAAAATCCCAACTTCCTAACTTTAAAAACACCAAAGTTATGGCATTTCCAATCGTTCAGTTATATGGCAGCTATAAGATATAGTCGGCCGATCCTTATGAAATTTGGTAGGTCGGATTGATTGGCAAAAAATAAAACCCATAGAAAATCCCAACTTTCTAACTTTACAAACATCAAAGTTATGGCATTTCCGATCAATCAGTTAAATGGCAGCTATAGGATATAGTCGGCCGATCCTTATGAAATTTGGTAGGTCGGATTGATAGGCCAAATATAAAACCCATAGAAAATCCCAACTTCCTTACTTTACAACCACGAAAGTTATGGCATTTCCGATCAATCAGTTATATGGCAGCTATAGGATATAGTCGGCCGATCCCGGCCCTTGCGACTTATATACTGCGTGCAAAGGAAAGAAGGGTGTGTGCAAAGTTTCAATTTGATAGCTTTAAAACTGAGAGACTAGTTTGCGTAGAAACAGACAGACGGACAGACGGACATGGCTATCTCAACTCAGGAGGTGATCCTGATCAAGAATATATATACTTTATAGGGTCGGAGATGTCTCCTTCACTGCGTTGCACACTTTTGACCAAAATTATAATACCCTCTGCAAGGGTATAACAAGAAAGGAAAGCTAACTTCGGGCGGAGCCGAAGTTGATATACCCTTGCAGAATACTCTGTAAATTATATTCTCCAAAATTATTCATATGATGTATTCTTAATACTCATAAAAAATCCCAAAGTTATGGTATTTCCAATCGTTCAGTTATATGGCAGCTATAGGATATAGTCGGCCGATCCTTATGAAATTTGGTAGGTCGGATTGATTGGCAAAAAATATAATTCATAGAAAATCCCGACTTCCTAACTAAACAAACACAAAAGTTATGGCATTTCCGATTAATCAGTTATATGGCGGCTATAGGATATAGTCGTCCGATCTTTATAAAATTTGGTAGGTCGGATTAATTGGCCAAATATAAAACCCATAGAAAATCCCAAAGTTATGGTATTTCGGATCGTTCAGTTATATGGCAGCTATAGGATATAGTCGGCCGATCCCGGCCGTTCCGACTTATATACTGCGTGCAAAGGAAAGAAGGGTGTGTGCAAAGTTTCAATTCGATATCTTTAAAACTGAGAGACAAGTTTGCGTAGAAACAGACAGACGGACAGACGGACATGCTTATATCAACTCAGGAGGTGATCCTGATCAAGAATATATATACTTTATAGGGTCGGAGATGTCTCCTTCACTGCGTTGCACACTTTTGACCAAAATTTTAATACCCTCTGCAAGGGTATAAAAATATAATTTCATCTACCATAATTTAATATTCAAGCAACAGCTAAAAGTAAAGCTACATCCCCAATTCGATTAGATAAAGCAGTTAATATACCTGAATTATAAGATTTAATATTTTGATTTAATATAAGAAATAAGACACTAATCCTAACCCATCTCATCCTAATAAAATACTAATTAAATTAGGTCTAGTAATTAATAATATTATAGATAAAACAAATATTAATACTAATATAATAAATCAATTAATATTTTCATCTCTACTTATATATTCTTTTCTCTAATCAATTACTAAAGAAGCAATTATTAAAACAAATGATAAAAATAATAAACTTATTCAATCAAATAAAAAAGTTTTTAACAATATTTATTGAATTTAAAGAAACAACTTCTCATTCAATAAAATAAACAATATCATTTAATAAAAAATATAAACTTAATAAAAAACATGATAAACTAATAGAAATTAAATTTACAAATCTAATTCTACAAATTGATAAATATTTCACGATCTAAAATGAATTAACTCATATCACTAACACCACAAATTAGTATTTTTTAAGCTATTTAAATACAATCATAAAATACATGATTCTCTTTTTAAAATTAATAAATTTAAAGGTAATCAATGTAGTAATATTAATAAATATTCTCGAATTTTACCTGTTCTAAAAGAATAAACACCTAAAAATAACTTTCCATGTTGACTAAAAGAATATAAATAAAGAGTATAAGCAGCTCTAAAATATGATAAAAAAAAGATAATATAATTATGGAAATCCATGACCAAGAAATAATTCTATTTAATAAAGAAATTTCCTCTAATAAATTTAAAGTTGGAGGAGCAGCTATATTAGCAGATCTAAGTAAAAATCATCATAAAGTTATAGCAGGTATAAAATTAAATAAACCTTTATTAATTGATATTCTTCGACTTCCTAATCGTTCATAAGAAATATTAGCTAAACAAAATAATCCAGATGAGCATAGCCCATGAGCAATTATTAAAATATATGAACCACATAATCCTCAATAAGTTATTGTTAATAACCCTGCTAAAACAATTCCTATATGAGCTACAGAAGAATAAGCAATTAAAGCCTTTAAATCTGTTTGACGTAAACATACTAATCTAACTAATACCCCTCCCACTAATCTAACACTAATTCAAATAAATCTATATTTTAAATTTATTAATTGTAAAAAAGAAATAACTCGTAATAACCCATACCCTCCTAAATTTAATATAATACCAGCTAAAACAAGAGAGAACGCTATAGTCGGGTGCCCAGACTATCAGATACCCGTTACTCAGGTAAAGGGAGTGCGAGGGAGATGGAGATAGAAAATTTGATCACGCATAACTTTTTAACGAATGGTCCGATTTGAAAAATTTCTTCTACATTTCGATAGGTATTGATAAACACAATAAAACCGCATTTTTACTTTTCCGAAATATTTAAATTTTTAAAATCGTATACCAGCGATTGTGGGCGTCAGAGGGGGCGTGGCACCATTTTGAAACAAACTTGCGCTGCGTAGGAACTCCTAAAATCTAAACGCAAAATGCCAATCTTCTAGCTTTTATAGTTTCCGAGATCTCAGCGTTCATACGGACAGACAGACAGACGGACAGACGGACATGGCTAGATCGACTCGGCTAGTGATCCTGAACAAGAATATATATACTTTATAGGGTCGGAAACGCTTCCTTCTACCTGTTACATACTTTTGCACGAATACAATATACCCTTTTACTCTACGAGTAACGGGTATAATTATTGAACCAGAAACTGGAGCTTCTTCATGAGCTTTTGGCAATCATAAATGAACTAAAAATATAGGTATTTTTACTAAAAAAGCACATAATAAACAAAAATATAATAAGTCATAACTAAATATATAATTATTTAATAAATACAAATTTATAGAACCTGTTTTATTTATTAAATAAAAAATACCAATTAATATAGGCAAAGATAAACGCTCAGGTTGATAACCTCACCCTAAAATTAAAAATAATGTTGGTGTTTTGGGGGAAGACAACAAAAATGCCACCCTTACGTTTTGTAATAATAACGCTTTTTAATTTTATCAGTTTATGTACGTGTTGTGTTTATTCTGCCAGTCGAATCTGCACTGCTGCAGCCGAAAGCCTGGCTTCATATTTTAATTTGGGTTTTACAATGTAGTCGCTGAATACGTAGCGCGACAGCTTAGCGAGATAAGGCAGATATAAAGAGGAGAGCGCAAGAGCGCTACAGGTTCAGCCATACACCTATGCGCACTAGACTAGTCTAGGCGGGCTGCTCCGAACATACTCCCCCCGTTGGAGGAAGTAGGGCTCCAACTAAATGGGAATCGATGGGCAGAACGGCTAACTTGGCGACGGCTCTCTTGACTAGACCCGTAGCTGTACGGACCATAGCTACTCTGACGACACCGTCCTCGCCTGGAACGACTCCTTGGATGCACCCCAGCTGCCATTTCAAGGGTGGAAGGTTGTCCTCCTTCAGCAACACGATGCTTCCGACCTTGATGTTGGATGTTTCGACGCGCCACTTACTCCTTTCTTGGAGCAAGGATAAATACTCGCTGCTCCACCGCTTCCAGAATTGCTGCTGCATCTGTGTCACCCTTTGCCATCTGCTGAGGCGGCCTTCTCGGAGATGCGTGATATCAGGCTCAGGAAACTTTGTGTAGCTGGAGCCTTTCAGGAAATGGGCCGGCGTTAACACGTCAAGACTTTCAGCGTTTTCTGAAATAGGACAGAGTGGAAGGGAGTTAAGAATGGCAGAAATCTCATAAGCGAGAGTTCTCAATTCATCGAGGCCCAAGATGGAAGCACCGACGACTCTATAAAAATGAAATTTGGCCGATTTAACAGCCGCCTCCCATAAGCCACCGAAATGTGGGGCACGCGGAGGTATGAACTTCCAATCAATCCCATCAGCTAAGCAAGAGGAAGCTATCGCAGCCGTGTGGGGTTCGCTCAGAAATAGATTCTTCAGCTCGGTTAGCTCGCTCTTAGCGCCGACAAAATTCGTCGCATTGTCACTCCAAATAGTGCGCGGAGTGCCTCTCAGGCTGGTGAATCTTCTCAACGCTGCGATGAAAGAATCCGTTGTGAGATCCTGGACGACTTCCAAATGCGTGGCCTTCGTAGAGAAGCAGACAAAGACGGCTATGTAGCACTTGTGAGGCGCCTTGTTGCGGGCCTCTGCCTTATGATAAAATGGTCCACAATAATCTACTCCCGTGGTATGAAATGCTGGGTTAGGCTGAACTCGATTGGCTGGCAGGCTGCCCATAACGTGCTCCCAAGTGACAGGCTTCATCCGAAAACATCTGACGCATTTGTTGATGACGGTAGCCACGAACTTTCGTCCTCCAATTGGCCAATACCTTTGCCTTAATGTGGCAAGTAACGCTTGCGATCCTGCGTGCAAGTATTTTATATGAAAATATACGATGATTGCCTTTGTAACTGGATGATCCTTGGGTAACAATATCGGATGCTGAGTATCGTAGTCCAGATTTGCATTCTGAAGTCTTCCACCAACGCGAAGTAATCCATCGGAGCCGATTATTGGTCTCAGCGAAATCAGCTTGCTCTTCTGTGGACACGGCCTGCCCTGGCTAAGACATCCATACTCCTTGGCTAAGTGAACCTGTTGGATGCTCCTCAGAAGAAGTACGGTCCCCGAATTGAGCTCCTCAACGGTAATACGGTTCCTTGAAGGTGAAGATTTTGCTCTGCAATTCGAAATGAACCGATAAATGAACGCAAATACACGCTGCAACTTATGAAAAGGGTTAAGGAATTTGCAGTTGATCGAAATGTCAGTGCAAACAGTTCCAACTAGCGCTGCGGAACGACGTTCTGGAAGATCCTTAACTGCATTTGGAAGAGAGGGCCATTTTGACGAGCTTTGCAGCAGGAATGGAGGCCCGTTAGCCCACAGGGAGTGCTCCAGCAATTCTCTCGGGGTACAGCCTCGCGATACGACATCCGCCGGATTTAAGCTTGTTGGAACATGGTGCCAAGTCATGCCTTTTGTCATCTCCTGAATTTTCGCGATTCTGTTGGATACAAATACGTTGAAATCCCTCGGAGGCTGCCGAATCCACGCCAGTACGATAGACGAGTCGGACCAGCAATAAAAGTCGCATTCGAAATCGATGGTTTCCTTGACGCTTACGATAAGCTCCGCCAATAAAAGCGCTGCCGACAACTCCAATCTTGGAATTGTCAAAGCCTTTAAAGGGGACACTCTCGACTTGGCGCAGAGCAAGTGGACCTTTGCTTCTCCATTGGCCTCCGACCGCAAGTATAAACACGCTCCATAAGCCGCTATGCTAGCATCGCAGAATCCATGCAACTGGATGGAAGACTGAGGTTGCATTACGAATCGTGAAAATTTCAAGTTTTGGACGATCGATAACTGAGAGGTCAACTCCCCCATGACGAAAAAATAGGCTCTGGTAATGTGTCATCCCAATCCACGTTAGCATTCCATAGGGATTGCAAAAAGATCTTGGCCTTTGTGACAATCGGTGTTATTAAACCGAGCGGATCATAGAATTTGGCTATTGTTGAAAGTGCAATACGCTTGGTGACTCGATGATTTACAGATAATTGAGAAAAGTTGAACAGAAGTTGGTCAGAAGAAGGATCCCAGGCTAATCCCAGCGCCTTGGTAACAGCTGATCCGTCGTGAAATTGAATTAGCTTCTCCTTATCGCAGTCAGACTCTCCTTCGAGGGCGCGTCCATCATTAGAACACCATTTGCGGATTGGAAAATGGCCTCGCGACAATAGATCCTTCACCTGACGACGAATTTCCCTAACCTCTTCAATTGACTCGCCACCAGAGATTAAATCATCCACGTAGAAGTCCCTACGAACAATTTTTGCTCCAATTGGAAACGAATCCTCCTCATCATAAGAGAGCTGATGCATGGCTCTTATAGCCAAAAAGGCAGCTGGCTTGGTACCATAAGTCACCGTGTTCAATTTGTAAACACTCAACTCATCCGTGGACTTCTCTCGCCAAACAATACACTGCAAAAAGTCATCCGGGTGGGACACACGCACGCAGCGGTACATCTTGCAGATGTCTCCACAGAGGGCAACTTTAAAAAATCGGAAGCGAAGTAGAATGTTAAAGATTTTTTGCTGAATTGTTGGCCCTGCAAGAAGCAAGTCGTTCAGAGAGCTGCCAGAAGTAGTTCTAGCAGACCCATCAAAGACGACCCGAAGCTTTGTGCTCGTACTTTCCTGCTTATGCACACAATGGTGGGGCAAGAAGAATTGTGGTACTGTTGGATCCTTTGGTGCGAGAGACATGTGGCCTAAGTTGATGTATTCCTGGAGAAAGGCCGAATACTGAGCTTTGAGAACAGGGTTTCTATCTAGCTTAGCTTCCAAACTCCTAAAACGACGACGAGCTAGGCAATAGGAATCACCTAAACTTTCGAATCCCGAAGTGGATAAGAGACGAACAGAGTATTGACCATTCCCAAGTCTAGTGCAGTTTTCCTTGAACAGTTGTTCGCATTGCAAGTCCTCAGGCAACAGTGCTGGCTTTGATGGATTACAATCCTCAATTTCCCAAAATCGCTTTACTATGGCAGCAAGTGCGTCATCCTCAGAATGATCCGTAGTATCCTTGACAATGGCGGCTAAGACAGACTTATGATTTGGAGTAGTCGACATCCCACCAGAAACGATCCAACCAAGTTTGGTGTTTTGGAGTGTTGGCAACATGCTATCCAAATGTATTTGCCCCATAGCAATTATTTCGAAAAACAGACCAGCGCCAATTAACAAGTCGATTCGTTGTGATTGGTTGAAATAAGGGTCAGCGAGCGAAATGTTTTGTGGAATCCTCCATCCTGATGTATTTATGTTGAAATTCGGCTGATAATCAGTGATACTGTGAGTCACAACAGCTGTGAATGACGCACGATAGCCTGCATCCCGTGATTGCGCAAAAATATCCACTGATTTATCAGAGTTCATAGAGGACTCACCGATCCCAGAAATTAGTGTATGCGAATGCCTATATTTCAAATTTTACTGGCTAGCTAGGCGCGTAGTTATAAAGTTCAATTGAGAAGCGGAATCTAAGATTGCTCGACAGGGCATAAATGAACCAACCCTATTTTTTACATAGACAATAGCAGTAGGCAGCAACACGTAATTTATTGGCACAGTATTTGAAGCATTTGGTGGAGGGTGCGATACCTGACGATCAAGTTGTGAGCATGACACCAGTGCTGATGAAGTAGATGTTGATGGCTGAGAGCTCGAGAGTGGGTCTGATGATGGAGGTGGTGCGGATGAGTCAGGGGTCATATGCAATAGTGAGTGGTGCTTCATGCGACAATATCTGCAATGAGTTGATTTGCATTGCTGCAAACTATGCCCCTTGCGCAAACAGTTTAGACAAAGGTGCATTTTCTTGGCTTCTCTAAATCGAAGATGAGGGCTCAAATTTAAAAATCTAGAGCACTTTGGCAAATAATGATCTCTCGCATCGCAAAATAGGCATATTGGATGATTTAAGTTAGTAGAAGACGCAATGAGTGCACTTGGGTTATATTTATGCACATTTTTTCCCACCTGATGGCCTGGTGTTTGCGTTACCAAAGCTTGATCCAAATTTTCCATCATCCTGCATCTCCTCTCCAAAAACGACTCCATAGCAGTCCATGAAGATAACTCAGCGATTGGCAAATCCTCTTCCCATTTTTCTCGAGTCCGTTGATCCAGCTTCTGAACGACGATATGAATCAGTAATCCATCCAAAATTTGCTGAGTAGTGGCCAGCGTTTGGATTGCCCGAAGATGTGCGTTCATAGAATCGCTGAGCTCACGAAGACCCTTGGCAGATCCCTTCTCGACACCTTTTAAACCAAATATTGCTTGAACGTGTGCCTGAAAATGTAAAACTTTATTATCAAATCGATTTATGAGCAGATTCAAAGCCTTTTTATAATTGTCATTTGAAGGTTCGAGCGAGCGTATGGTCTCCAGAGCCACGCCGCCTAGACTAGACCGTAAATATTGCAGCTTTTCAATGTCGCTTAGCTCGTCATCATTTCCAATGACCGCGGTGAACGTTGCGAGAAAGTCCGGCCACTCAGCATAAGATCCATGAAATCGAGCAATCTCCAGGTTCGGTAATCGAGGCTTCCGTGTCCGAAAAGAAAGATCAGAATGGTGGTTGATGTCTATAGATGTGGAGTTGGCAGCTGTGCTACCCAACAATTGCAATTTGCGCTGGGCCGCTAAGCCTCTATTGAGCTTCGCCTTCACATCCATAAAAACCTCCGAAAATTCCCATCGCCTATCACTCGAAGTCTCCTTTAAATCCAGCCGTTCCAGCGATGTCTGTGCGGAGTCAAACGACGAATTTAAGGAATTGACCCAGTCCAATCGCGCGAGAAGATCAGCTTCATCCAACTATATATCATCTATAGACTCAGTTGTTAAATATAATTTCATCGCGTTTGTTTGCCGCAGAATTGATTGCACTTTGGCGCGAAAAAATTATATTTCATTTGGCGCGTCATTTTGAGGCCGAACCGCGTTTTCTGGAGCAGCCATTTCTTAGTCGCACACAAAAAAAAAAATGTCCGAACCGGTTAAGAGGGGTGAATAACCTTTTAACCTTTGCCGCGAAAAATGCGCGACACCAAGCGTCGTCGAAAACGCAACGGAACTTTGCTGTTGTTGTTCCGCCTTATAACAGCGGACTTGAAATTATGTATATGTATGCACTGCACTATGCACTTTTAGAATAGTTAAATGTTATTCTCCTTTTGTTTATAATTTGCAGCACAACACTGTTTTGATTTTTTCACAGCGCGAAATGTACAAAAAGATCAACAGCCTGCCGGCTTTTCACAGCGCGAAATGTAAAACTTAAACGGCCAGCTGTGTGTACTTGTATGTAAGTCCGTGTGTTTGTGACCGAATGCCCGCAAACGACAGCGAAACCAAAAATATATTGTTTAAACGATATAAAACAATAATAAAACCGAGTTGCAGACGGCAAATAAAACAGCGATCACGTCGGGGTCACCAAAGGGTATACCCTTGCAGAATACTCTGTAAATTATATTCTCCAAAATTATTCATATGATGCATTCTTAATACTCATAAAAAATCCCAACTTCCTAACTTTAAAAACGCCAAAGTTATGACATTTTCAATCGTTCAAATATATGGCAGCTATAAAATATAGTCGGCCGATCCTTATGAAATTTGGTAGGTCGGATTGATTGGCCAAATATAAAACCCATATCAATTCGATATCTTTAAAACTGAGAGACAAGTTTGCGTAGAAACAGACAGACGGACAGACGGACATGCTTATATCAACTCAGGAGGTGATCCTGATCAAGAATATATATACTTTATAGGGTCGGAGATGTCTCCTTCACTGCGTTGCACACTTTTGACCAAAATTTTAATACCCTCTGCAAGGGTATAAAAATATAATTTCATCTACCATAATTTAATATTCAAGCAACAGCTAAAAGTAAAGCTACATCCCCAATTCGATTAGATAAAGCAGTTAATATACCTGAATTATAAGATTTAATATTTTGATTTAATATAAGAAATAAGACACTAATCCTAACCCATCTCATCCTAATAAAATACTAATTAAATTAGGTCTAGTAATTAATAATATTATAGATAAAACAAATATTAATACTAATATAATAAATCAATTAATATTTTCATCTCTACTTATATATTCTTTTCTCTAATCAATTACTAAAGAAGCAATTATTAAAACAAATGATAAAAATAATAAACTTATTCAATCAAATAAAAAAGTTTTTAACAATATTTATTGAATTTAAAGAAACAACTTCTCATTCAATAAAATAAACAATATCATTTAATAAAAAATATAAACTTAATAAAAAACATGATAAACTAATAGAAATTAAATTTACAAATCTAATTCTACAAATTGATAAATATTTCACGATCTAAAATGAATTAACTCATATCACTAACACCACAAATTAGTATTTTTTAAGCTATTTAAATACAATCATAAAATACATGATTCTCTTTTTAAAATTAATAAATTTAAAGGTAATCAATGTAGTAATATTAATAAATATTCTCGAATTTTACCTGTTCTAAAAGAATAAACACCTAAAAATAACTTTCCATGTTGACTAAAAGAATATAAATAAAGAGTATAAGCAGCTCTAAAATATGATAAAAAAAAAGATAATATAATTATGGAAATCCATGACCAAGAAATAATTCTATTTAATAAAGAAATTTCCTCTAATAAATTTAAAGTTGGAGGAGCAGCTATATTAGCAGATCTAAGTAAAAATCATCATAAAGTTATAGCAGGTATAAAATTAAATAAACCTTTATTAATTGATATTCTTCGACTTCCTAATCGTTCATAAGAAATATTAGCTTAACAAAATAATCCAGATGAGCATAGCCCATGAGCAATTATTAAAATATATGAACCACATAATCCTCAATAAGTTATTGTTAATAACCCTGCTAAAACAATTCCTATATGAGCTACAGAAGAATAAGCAATTAAAGCCTTTAAATCTGTTTGACGTAAACATACTAATCTAACTAATACCCCTCCCACTAATCTAATACTAATTCAAATAAATCTATATTTTAAATTTATTAATTGTAAAAAAGAAATAACTCGTAATAACCCATACCCTCCTAAATTTAATATAATACCAGCTAAAACAAGAGAGAACGCTATAGTCGGGTGCCCAGACTATCAGATACCCGTTACTCAGGTAAAGGGAGTGCGAGGGAGATGGAGATAGAAAATTTGATCACGCATAACTTTTTAACGAATGGTCCGATTTGAAAAATTTGTTCTACATTTCGATAGGTATTGATAAACACAATAAAACCGCATTTTTACTTTTCCGAAATATTTAAATTTTTAAAATCGTATACCAGCGATTGTGGGCGTCAGAGGGGGCGTGGCACCATTTTGAAACAAACTTGCGCTGCGTAGGAACTCCTAAAATCTAAACGCAAAATGCCAATCTTCTAGCTTTTATAGTTTCCGAGATCTCAGCGTTCATACGGACAGACAGACAGACGGACAGACGGACATGGCTAGATCGACTCGGCTAGTGATCCTGAACAAGAATATATATACTTTATAGGGTCGGAAACGCTTCCTTCTACCTGTTACATACTTTTGCACGAATACAATATACCCTTTTACTCTACGAGTAACGGGTATAATTATTGAACCAGAAACTGGAGCTTCTTCATGAGCTTTTGGCAATCATAAATGAACTAAAAATATAGGTATTTTTACTAAAAAAGCACATAATAAACAAAAATATAATAAGTCATAACTAAATATATAATTATTTAATAAATACAAATTTATAGAACCTGTTTTATTTATTAAATAAAAAATACCAATTAATATAGGCAAAGATAAACGCTCAGGTTGATAACCTCACCCTAAAATTAAAAATAATGTTGGTGTTTTGGGGGAAGACAACAAAAATGCCACCCTTACGTTTTGTAATAATAACGCTTTTTAATTTTATCAGTTTATGTAGGTGTTGTGTTTATTCTGCCAGTCGAATCTGCACTGCTGCAGCCGAAAACCTGGCTTCATATTTTAATTTGGGTTTTACAATGTAGTCGCTGAATACGTAGCGCGACAGCTTAGCGAGATAAGGCAGATATAAAGAGGAGAGCGCAAGAGCGCTACAGGTTCAGCCATACACCTATGCGCACTAGACTAGTCTAGGCGGGCTGCTCCGAACATACTCCCCCCGTTGGAGGAAGTAGGGCTCCAACTAAATGGGAATCGATGGGCAGAACGGCTAACTTGGCGACGGCTCTCTTGACTAGACCCGTAGCTGTACGGACCATAGCTACTCTGACGACACCGTCCTCGCCTGGAACGACTCCTTGGATGCACCCCAGCTGCCATTTCAAGGGTGGAAGGTTGTCCTCCTTCAGCAACACGATGCTTCCGACCTTGATGTTGGATGTTTCGACGCGCCACTTACTCCTTTCTTGGAGCAAGGATAAATACTCGCTGCTCCACCGCTTCCAGAATTGCTGCTGCATCTGTGTCACCCTTTGCCATCTGCTGAGGCGGCCTTCTCGGAGATGCGTGATATCAGGCTCAGGAAACTTTGTGTAGCTGGAGCCTTTCAGGAAATGGGCCGGCGTTAACACGTCAAGACTTTCAGCGTTTTCTGAAATAGGACAGAGTGGAAGGGAGTTAAGAATGGCAGAAATCTCATAAGCGAGAGTTCTCAATTCATCGAGGCCCAAGATGGAAGCACCGACGACTCTATAAAAATGAAATTTGGCCGATTTAACAGCCGCCTCCCATAAGCCACCGAAATGTGGGGCACGCGGAGGTATGAACTTCCAATCAATCCCATCAGCTAAGCAAGAGGAAGCTATCGCAGCCGTGTGGGGTTCGCTCAGAAATAGATTCTTCAGCTCGGTTAGCTCGCTCTTAGCGCCGACAAAATTCGTCGCATTGTCACTCCAAATAGTGCGCGGAGTGCCTCTCAGGCTGGTGAATCTTCTCAACGCTGCGATGAAAGAATCCGTTGTGAGATCCTGGACGACTTCCAAATGCGTGGCCTTCGTAGAGAAGCAGACAAAGACGGCTATGTAGCACTTGTGAGGCGCCTTGTTGCGGGCCTCTGCCTTATGATAAAATGGTCCACAATAATCTACTCCCGTGGTATGAAATGCTGGGTTAGGCTGAACTCGATTGGCTGGCAGGCTGCCCATAACGTGCTCCCAAGTGACAGGCTTCATCCGAAAACATCTGACGCATTTGTTGATGACGGTAGCCACGAACTTTCGTCCTCCAATTGGCCAATACCTTTGCCTTAATGTGGCAAGTAACGCTTGCGATCCTGCGTGCAAGTATTTTATATGAAAATATACGATGATTGCCTTTGTAACTGGATGATCCTTGGGTAACAATATCGGATGCTGAGTATCGTAGTCCAGCTTTGCATTCTGAAGTCTTCCACCAACGCGAAGTAATCCATCGGAGCCGATTATTGGTCTCAGCGAAATCAGCTTGCTCTTCTGGGGACACGGCCTGCCCTGGCTAAGACATCCATACTCCTTGGCTAAGTGAACCTGTTGGATGCTCCTCAGAAGAAGTACGGTCCCCGAATTGAGCTCCTCAACGGTAATACGGTTCCTTGAAGGTGAAGATTTTGCTCTGCAATTCGAAATGAACCGATAAATGAACGCAAATACACGCTGCAACTTATGAAAAGGGTTAAGGAATTTGCAGTTGATCGAAATGTCAGTGCAAACAGTTCCAACTAGCGCTGCGGAACGACGTTCTGGAAGATCCTTAACTGCATTTGGAAGAGAGGGCCATTTTGACGAGCTTTGCAGCAGGAATGGAGGCTCGTTAGCCCACAGGGAGTGCTCCAGCAATTCTCTCGGGGTACAGCCTCGCGATACGACATCCGCCGGATTTAAGCTTGTTGGAACATGGTGCCAAGTCATGCCTTTTGTCATCTCCTGAATTTTCGCGATTCTGTTGGATACAAATACGTTGAAATCCCTCGGAGGCTGCCGAATCCACGCCAGTACGATAGACGAGTCGGACCAGCAATGAAACTCGCATTCGAAATCGATGGTTTCCTTGACGCTTACGATAAGATCCGCCAATAAAAGCGCTGCCGACAACTCCAATCTTGGAATTGTCAAAGCCTTTAAAGGGGCCACTTTCGACTTGGCGCAGAGCAAATGGACCTTTGCTTCTCCATTGGCCTCCGACCGCAAGTATAAACACGCTCCATAAGCCGCTATGCTAGCATCGCAGAATCCATGCAACTGGATTGAAGCCTGATGTTGCATAACGAATCGTGAAAATTTCAAGTTTTGGACGATCGATAACTGAGAGTTCAACTCCCCCCGTGACGAAAGAATAGGCTCTGGTAATGTGTCATCCCAATCCACGTTAGCATTCCATAGGGATTGCAAAAAGATCTTGGCCTTTGTGACAATCGGTGTTATTAAACCCAGCGGATCATAGAATTTAACTATTGTTGAAAGTGCAATACGCTTGGTGACTCGATGATTTACAGATAATTGAGAAAAGTTGAACAGAAGTTGGTCAGAAGAAGGATCCCAGGCTAATCCCAGCGCCTTGGTAACAGCTGATCCGTCGTGAAATTGAATTAGCTTCTCCTTATCGCAGTCAGACTCTCCTTCGAGGGCGCGTCCATCATTAGAACACCATTTGCGGATTGGAAAATGGCCTCGCGACAATAGATCCTTCACCTGACGACGAATTTCCCTAACCTCTTCAATTGACTCGCCACCAGAGATTAAATCATCCACGTAGAAGTCCCTACGAACAATTTTTGCTCCAATTGGAAACGAATCCTCCTCATCATAAGAGAGCTGATGCATGGCTCTTATAGCCAAAAAGGCAGCTGGCTTGGTACCATAAGTCACCGTGTTCAATTTGTAAACACTCAACTCATCCGTGGACTTCTCTCGCCAAACAATACACTGCAAAAAGTCATCCGGGTGGGACACACGCACGCAGCGGTACATCTTGCAGATGTCTCCACAGAGGGCAACTTTAAAAAATCGGAAGCGAAGTAGAATGTTAAAGATTTTTTGCTGAATTGTTGGCCCTGCAAGAAGCAAGTCGTTCAGAGAGCTGCCAGAAGTAGTTCTAGCAGACCCATCAAAGACGACCCGAAGCTTTGTGCTCGTACTTTCCTGCTTATGCACACAATGGTGGGGCAAGAAGAATTGTGGTACTGTTGGATCCTTTGGTGCGAGAGACATGTGGCCTAAGTTGATGTATTCCTGGAGAAAGGCCGAATACTGAGCTTTGAGAACAGGGTTTCTATCTAGCTTAGCTTCCAAACTCCTAAAACGACGACGAGCTAGGCAATAGGAATCACCTAAACTTTCGAATCCCGAAGTGGATAAGAGACGAACAGAGTATTGACCATTCCCAAGTCTAGTGCAGTTTTCCTTGAACAGTTGTTCGCATTGCAAGTCCTCAGGCAACAGTGCTGGCTTTGATGGATTACAATCCTCAATTTCCCAAAATCGCTTTACTATGGCAGCAAGTGCGTCATCCTCAGAATGATCCGTAGTATCCTTGACAATGGCGGCTAAGACAGACTTATGATTTGGAGTAGTCGACATCCCACCAGAAACGATCCAACCAAGTTTGGTGTTTTGGAGTGTTGGCAACATGCTATCCAAATGTATTTGCCCCATAGCAATTATTTCGAAAAACAGACCAGCGCCAATTAACAAGTCGATTCGTTGTGATTGGTTGAAATAAGGGTCAGCGAGCGAAATGTTTTGTGGAATCCTCCATCCTGATGTATTTATGTTGAAATTCGGCTGATAATCAGTGATACTGTGAGTCACAACAGCTGTGAATGACGCACGATAGCCTGCATCCCGTGATTGCGCAAAAATATCCACTGATTTATCAGAGTTCATAGAGGACTCACCGATCCCAGAAATTAGTGTATGCGAATGCCTATATTTCAAATTTAACTGGCTAGCTAGGCGCGTAGTTATAAAGTTCAATTGAGAAGCGGAATCTAAGATTGCTCGACAGGGCATAAATGAACCAACCCTATTTTTTACATAGACAATAGCAGTAGGCAGCAACACGTAATTTATTGGCACAGTATTTGAAGCATTTGGTGGAGGGTGCGATACCTGACGATCAAGTTGTGAGCATGACACCAGTGCTGATGAAGTAGATGTTGATGGCTGAGAGCTCGAGAGTGGGTCTGATGATGGAGGTGGTGCGGATGAGTCAGGGGTCATATGCAATAGTGAGTGGTGCTTCATGCGACAATATCTGCAATGAGTTGATTTGCATTGCTGCAAACTATGCCCCTTGCGCAAACAGTTTAGACAAAGGTGCATTTTCTTGGCTTCTCTAAATCGAAGATGAGGGCTCAAATTTAAAAATCTAGAGCACTTTGGCAAATAATGATCTCTCGCATCGCAAAATAGGCATATTGGATGATTTAAGTTAGTAGAAGACGCAATGAGTGCACTTGGGTTATATTTATGCACATTTTTTCCCACCTGATGGCCTGGTGTTTGCGTTACCAAAGCTTGATCCAAATTTTCCATCATCCTGCATCTCCTCTCCAAAAACGACTCCATAGCAGTCCATGAAGATAACTCAGCGATTGGCAAATCCTCTTCCCATTTTTCTCGAGTCCGTTGATCCAGCTTCTGAACGACGATATGAATCAGTAATCCATCCAAAATTTGCTGAGTAGTGGCCAGCGTTTGGATTGCCCGAAGATGTGCGTTCATAGAATCGCTGAGCTCACGAAGACCCTTGGCAGATCCCTTCTCGACACCTTTTAAACCAAATATTGCTTGAACGTGTGCCTGAAAATGTAAAACTTTATTATCAAATCGATTTATGAGCAGATTCAAAGCCTTTTTATAATTGTCATTTGAAGGTTCGAGCGAGCGTATGGTCTCCAGAGCCACGCCGCCTAGACTAGACCGTAAATATTGCAGCTTTTCAATGTCGCTTAGCTCGTCATCATTTCCAATGACCGCGGTGAACGTTGCGAGAAAGTCCGGCCACTCAGCATAAGATCCATGAAATCGAGCAATCTCCAGGTTCGGTAATCGAGGCTTCCGTGTCCGAAAAGAAAGATCAGAATGGTGGTTGATGTCTATAGATGTGGAGTTGGCAGCTGTGCTACCCAACAATTGCAATTTGCGCTGGGCCGCTAAGCCTCTATTGAGCTTCGCCTTCACATCCATAAAAACCTCCGAAAATTCCCATCGCCTATCACTCGAAGTCTCCTTTAAATCCAGCCGTTCCAGCGATGTCTGTGCGGAGTCAAACGACGAATTTAAGGAATTGACCCAGTCCAATCGCGCGAGAAGATCAGCTTCATCCAACTGATCTATAGACTCAGTTGTTAAATATAATTTCATCGCGTTTGTTTGCCGCAGAATTGATTGCACTTTGGCGCGAAAAAATTATATTTCATTTGGCGCGTCATTTTGAGGCCGAACCGCGTTTTCTGGAGCAGCCATTTCTTAGTCGCACACAAAAAAAAATAAAAGAAAAATGTCCGAACCGGTTAAGAGGGGTGAATAACCTTTTAACCTTTGCCGCGAAAAATGCGCGACACCAAGCGTCGTCGAAAACGCAACGGAACTTTGCTGTTGTTGTTCCGCCTTATAACAGCGGACTTGAAATTATGTATATGTATGCACTGCACTATGCACTTTTAGAATAGTTAAATGTTATTCTCCTTTTGTTTATAATTTGCAGCACAACACTGTTTTGATTTTTTCACAGCGCGAAATGTACAAAAAGATCAACAGCCTGCCGGCTTTTCACAGCGCGAAATGTAAAACTTAAACGGCCAGCTGTGTGTACTTGTATGTAAGTCCGTGTGTTTGTGACCGAATGCCCGCAAACGACCGAGTTGCAGACGGCAAATAAAACAGCGATCACGTCGGGGTCACCAAAGGGTATACCCTTGCAGAATACTCTGTAAATTATATTCTCCAAAATTATTCATATGATGCATTCTTAATACTCATAAAAAATCCCAACTTCCTAACTTTAAAAACGCCAAAGTTATGACATTTTCAATCGTTCAAATATATGGCAGCTATAAAATATAGTCGGCCGATCCTTATGAAATTTGGTAGGTCGGATTGATTGGCCAAATATAAAACCCATATCAATTCGATATCTTTAAAACTGAGAGACAAGTTTGCGTAGAAACAGACAGACGGACAGACGGACATGGCTATATCAACTCAGGAGGTGATCCTGATCAAGAATATATATACTTTATAGGGTCGGAGATGTCTCCTTCACTGCGATGCACACTTTTGACCAAAATTATAATACCCTCTGCAAGGGTATAAATATGAAACAAATTATATAGAGCCAAATATTATAATTACTTGAAACTTACCGAAAACTATTTTAAACCAAACATGTATAAGTCAAGCAATAGTTGTCGAAGGAAATAAAATCGTAAAAGCATTTAATTGTTCTGTACAAATCGAAGAAATCTTAATAACAAATACTATAATTGATTACACACAAACTATTTATGTAAACAATAATGTAAATAACACATTTCAAATTATTATACTTACTATTTTAATTGTAATAATTATAATTTTAACTCTTTACTTCATCTATAAATTTAAGAGTATTCCACTAGTAAAATCAAAAACCACTAATCCGTTTAAAAAGACAGGAAAAATCACAAAATTAGATGATAATCATTACGAAGAAGTTAACAGAGGAAGAAAAATAATACATTATAAGTCTAAATATAAGAAAACAAAGAAAATTAACGAAATAAATACGATAATTCCAGATGCACGCCAAATGAAAACCAAACCTAACTTGTTGATCAACACTAACAACATCTTCCTAGATCTCAAACTCAAACCTAGATCGCTCTCATACTCAGTGCTCTCATTTTGGACACTCTCAATCTAAACTACTATATAAAAGTCTTCGAATAAAAAATGGGTCAGTGGTAAATTCCTACCAGAGCGGATTGACATAAAAATCTAGAAAAATCCGCATAATTCTGAAATAATTAGGAGACGTGTGTGAGGTACAAATTAAAACTATAAACGACCCCAAAGTGCCCCAAAATTCGATGCTTTTTTTTTAATTCTTTCTTTTGCCATTTTTCTGTTATAAATGTTGTTAAAATGGTTTAAAAAAATTATGATCATAATCTTATGGCATAGCCGCAACTAACTGCATTTAAATTTTTTGGAAATTCAGCCTCCTTAACCAAGTCTCCAATATTTTCCAATTCTCTTATGCGTGACGTCACGGCCTCCACATATGTTTGTATGTATGTTCTGCTGGCGCACTTTGCATTAAGTCGTAAATGAGTGTATGTAGCATTTTAAATGAAAATACAAGTCACAAAAAATTTAAAATGCGCGGTTAAAAAATCGATTATATCGCAAATCTTTTCATTTGTTTTCAAATGTTGAGTTATCTACAAACTTTGGATTTGTAAAAAACAAAATAAACAATGATTCGCTCTGCTATGTACACACACACGCACGAAATATGTATATCCAAAAAATCAAGATAATACTGATATCCTTTTGCTAAAAGAATATTTAATTTACATTTCCACAACAGATTTAAGACATTTTGTAACCGATTTTTGTCATTTAAAATTCAAATCGCATTGACAATATTAAAAGAACATTAAATATTCAAACCAATTGATTCTCACGCTCTTTATTACACGTGCCTCATATTGTTTAAACAAATGCAAATGTTTAAACAATTTGATTCACGGCGTCCGCCACCTGTCTTTATTAATATAATCTTTTTCTTTTGCATACTTCTTTACGTCCCATTAAATGACCGTTTGCTGTAATTAATTCAAGTGAAACATAACCTGTTGGTCGTGTACAAATACTTCATTATTTGCCAATTGTTTTTTTTTTTTTTAATGTGTGGAAAGAAGGTGTGTAAAGAGGGGTTGGGGGCCCAAAAACGCCAAAACTGTAATTAGGTGATAGATGGACAGCCTCTTAAAATTGTTAACCAAGATAAAAATAAAGGAAATTGTATTATTGGGGACGCATTTAACTTTTCCTTTGGCATATTTCTTAATTTTTCTTACATAAATATTTGCTTTCCTTATAAGCGTTGTCTACTGTGGATTCTCTTTTAAACTTCTTCTAAATCGTCAACAGTATGTGATTTTTTATTAACCCTTTCGTTACCAATGTGCATAAAATTACCTTTTCTACATTCTTCGGTTGTAATAGTAATAGTACATTAATATTATTTGTCAAGCAATAACATCACTAGAAGAAAGTAAACATAGCATGGCTTAAATCATTTAAGTTAAATGTTAAAAAAATTTATATTTGTTAAATTAAAATTTTAATTCTTTAATTTCAATTTGTAATTAAAAAAAAAAAAAAAAAATTAAAAATTAAAAATAAAGAGTTCTAATCTAAATATAAACAAAAACAATGAAGAGTCTTAATTTTAGATTGTTTTTGAAAAACACTTTGTTTTTATTTTTGTCCTTCAATATAATGTATCGCCCTTAACTGCAAAACAAAAGATGTGGCAAAATAAAATGTAAGCGATCGGTATTTAAAAAAATTAAAATTAATATAATTATAGAAAAAGATCCTACCATATTTAAAATCTTCGGCACAAAAAGGTTAAGTTCAAAGAGAGGGAAGGAAACTGATGGAATACGCACACATACATCCGTAATTCGGCAAATTTGGACTTATATATGTTTTTAGGCAGCAATTCTGTCAGTTTTAAAATGAATCCCCAATTACACGGCAGCTCCAGCTAGCTATTCGTATCCGTATCAAGCTGCAGTTCTGCCTCCAGTTGTGTGCCAACACGTCCCGCAACCCGTACCCGTCCAGCACTTCACGCAGCATTTCCCGCAACACGTTGCGCAACATGTACCGCAACATGCGCAATGTGTTCAGGTGAAATCAATAGATGAGCAAGAAACTAAAAATTTTATGGGAAAAAACAAACGACAACAAAACTGGGTTAACATTAACCAGCAATTGAAAACGCAAAATAAAACCATAAAAACTTTGACGCAAACGTGCAAGAGGATGCAGAACGAATTAAAAACAATGAAGAAGAAGGTAGCAGACCTGGAAAAAACTCACGAAAACGTATCTCTTATGGAAAGGAGATTTAAGAACCTGTGCCTTCAGCCAGGTCGTAGACCTTCAATTTAATCAAAATTGTTAATTTTTTGACAAAAATAAAATTTAAAAATTTAAGTTTTTGTTTTTTATTCTTTTTTTTCTCATCTTTAGCAAAATTGCAAGTGAACAACAATAAAACCAACCATTTAATCTTCTCCTTTTGCATACATTTGTACTTCTCATTAAATGATCTTTTGCTGTAATGCATTTAAGTGGCAATATAGCTCAGGTGTTAGAGGTTGTATATAAATGTAATGTGATCTGTAGGTCGTGGGTTCAAACCCACTTCAGTTCTTGCCAAAAATGATGTTGACATTTTTTTTTTTTTGGAAAGTGAAATCCAAGATTGGTAAGAACTCGGTTTGAAAACACGACCCTTAAATTGCAAGGAAACCACATCGTACAACAACACCAACTCTTTAGGAAACATTTCATCTTTTTCTTTTGCTACTTCTTTCGTTCCATTAAATCAGTGATGGCCAGCAGAAGCAGCACACATACAATGATTCTGCTTGACAGCGTACGTGAGCACTGCCTCTGCTGGCCACCACTGCATTAAATGACCGTTTGCTGTAATTAATTCAACTGATAGTTTAGCTTAGGTGGTTAGTGTAGCACGTAAATGCAACATAACCTGTTGGTCGTGGGTTCAAGCCCACTTTAGTTCTTGCCAATATTGATGTTGGCATTATTTTTTTTTACTTTGTAAACTATTTTTATGTGCCATCATATATTACGTAATCAATTATTCAATCTTATTTGAAAAAGAGATTAATGGTGGACCATGTTTTTGGGGGTCCAAAAGCGTAAAAAATTATTATTATGGGCCTATACTTCATTTTAAAACACTTTTTTTTCTGTTCGTCTAATTTACTTCTTTGGTGGAGTGCAGCTGCACATAGAATAAAGAGAGAGATGAGAGAATAATTAAATTAACGGTTTTTTTTGTTTTTGTTAGATATATACGTAAGAGATTTTCTGCATTTTTATTTTCTCTTATTTTCTCAACATTAATTTTGGCAAAAGGATTGAATTAGCTTCTCCTATACTTTAATCTGCCAATTTTTAGCGAGCTTGGTGGGCTAGAGTGTAAATGCATCTATAAGTAATGTATGCGGAATGAGGGGGGCTTTTCGTTTTATGGGTTCAAGTCCCGCCCAAAGCATCCTAATTTTACTTCTTTTTTTTGTAATGCAGATTTTTATTCACAACACAAAAACTAATAAAAACGAAAGCTAAGGGAGGAAGTTAAGAGAAATATAGTGTGTAGTAATATGCTTTGCAAAACATATTTCTTTACTTTGTCTGCAAATTTGTTTCAGAGTTTGACAATTGACAATTAGTTATCGTTGAGTTCTCTTGATGATAAGAAGAAAACGTGTTGTAATCAATTTTAATACATTAAAACAAGTTAAATTGTGATTACGCAAATTTTTGTTTAAACTTTATTTACGTTAACCATTTTGTGGTAAGTCAGAATCTTTCCTAATTAAAATTAAGTTGATATTTGGTTGCCAAGGCGGAGAGTGTGTAACAATACTCTTAACACTGAAAATAATTTCAGTGGTGCCATTCAACTATTTATTAAAGCTATATAAAAATAAGTTGTTTAACCGATTAGACCTTGAGTTTAGAAAATAACTCTATAGCTAACCCTATAGCTTTAATGGTCAAAATAACAAACTTTTGTTTGTTGGATTGTGAAAATAATTTTCAAAACTGTTGCTTTAAGCATTCTATCTGTAATCGGCAGATTATTTTTAAACTTAAAATTTCCTAATATTTTAAAATCTAAATAGCTTTAATTTGGTTAGCTTTTTGGTTGCCAAGGCGAAGTTTGTATAACACACTCTGTAATCTCAAAATAATTTGAGTAACGTCTATTAAACCTATTACAAAAGCTAAACAACAAAAAGTTATATTAAACCGGTTAGACCTTGAGTTTAGAAAATAACTCTATAGCTGCTTCTATAGCTTTAATGGTCAAAATTACAAACTTTTGTTTGTTAGATTGTAATTTAAGCGTTATACATTTTGAAAAATATAATTTTCAAAACTGTTGCCTTAAACAATCTATCTGTAATCGGCAGACTTCTTAAAAACTTGAAATTTATTAACATTTCAAAATTAAGTTACATTTAGTTTTGCATGAAAATTATTTAAATAACATATGATACGCATGTAACTTTTTAGTCTTAACTAACTGAATTAATATCTTTATATCTGCAAATCTTTGTTGTGCAGTGTGAAATTATTTTGCAATATACTATTTTGCAATATATAAACATCAATATTACTATTGCAAAAACTTATATATTTAAAAAGTTAGATAAATAACTATTTAAATTACAAGTATATTTTAATAGCATTTTGAAATATTGATTTTTTTCTAGATTTACTGCTTACAATGGAAGTAGAGTATTTAAATATAGATGGTGCTCCGGTACCTCACTCTGTTATACCTATAACAGGTGATGGAGCTTGCTTATTCCGGGCTGTGTCCTACGTTTTGTTTGACAATGAAAGTTATGCTCAAGTCATTCGAAAATCAATAGTTCGATTAATAGTTTCCCAATTTAGTTCATTTGTTGATGACACATGTAATTTTAACGGAGATAATTATGCCAATCCTGTGGATTATGAAAATGGTTCGTATGCTGAACTAAAAGCTGCTGCTAAATTGTACCCTATTTATATTGAAGTTTACTTTAATCAAACGCTCATTGCAGTTACTGGTACAGAGGGCAGTACCATAAAAAGATTTCGTTTCAGTGGAAGCTTATCTGGTGGACATTATGATGTCTACAAGCCTATTGAAACCTTTAATGATAGAAGCTCTCCCACTCAAAATATATTAGAAGTTCCTTCTATGAAAAAAAAGAACATTCAAAGAAGAGGTGAACTTACTGATTTTTCTCGAAAAAAACAGAAAAAGATTGAAAATAAGAACTATCATGTTAGGCATCGTGAGGAAATTCAAACTGCAAAAAAAACACAACAAAAGAATACAAAGAGTGCACATTCGTGGAAAGTAAAACATAATTCCGCTTTTTTATACGATTTAAATCTGGCATACAATTCTGATAAATCAGTTGATATTGGAATAATGAATAAGAGATGCTCATTTTGTGGCGCCTTAAAATGGAAGGAAGAGTCAAAAGGTATGTGTTGCAAAGAGGGAAAAGTCCAGCTTCCATCTCTTAAAACATTACCAGATCCTCTTTTAAGTCTTTTAAATGGTGATCACCCAGACCATACACATTTTATGGGGCTTACCAGAAAATATAATAATTGTTTTCAAATGACCCCATACATGAAAGGTATCCGGCAATTGTACATTTGGCCGTGCATTTGGAAAATGGTCAACGGATATATTTTGATCCTAATAATCAAAATCAATAAGTTAACCAGTTAACCAACGCTTCAATAACGACACTGACTGGGTTTTTCGAACTTTGTAAAACGGATTCATTTGCAAGGACCCTTCTTTATGTTGAAGTACCTTCCTATTTCACGTGGAACAATAAAAAGTTCCAAAGGAGAAAGAGAGGTAATATTGTACCTGGTTTTCCTGGAATTAGAATGGATGATGTTTTAGGTCGAGTGTATACCATACACCCTAAAAATAGTGAATGCTATTACCTAAGACTACTTCTTCATGAAGTGCGGGGACCAACCTCATTCTTATTTCTTAAAACAGTTAATAACATTACGTATGCTACATTTCAATTGGCATGTAAGGCTTTGGGCTTACTAGAAGATGACACACACTGGGAATATACCCTAAAGGAAGCAGCTTTATGTAAATCGCCAATTCAATTACGTGATTTATTTGCGGTGATGTTAGTAAATTGTCAAATGGCTGATGCCGCACATCTTTGGGAAATGTATAAAGAAAGCTTTTCAGAAGACATTTTGTACGAGTTTTCTCTAATAGTGGCAGAAGTCAATCAAGATCTACTGGATAGAGTGTTTAATAAATGTCTTATTTTAATCGAAGATATAACACTGTCCATTGGAGGTACGTGTCTATTAGACTATGGTTTGCCCGAACCGATTAGAGTTAGTAGACCACTTCAAAATAGGGAATATTTAAACGAAATAAATTACAATATTAATGAATTCGAATTAAGTAAAGACGAAAATTCCCTTAACGATGAGCAAAGAATGGCATTTCAAAAAATATTACAAAGTGTTCAAAATGAAAACAGTGAAATATTTTTTTGGATGCCCCCGGTGGCACAGGCAAGACATTTTTATTGAATTTGTTGTTAGCAAAATTACGACATAATAATAATGTAGCATTGGCTGTTGCTTCTTCAGGTATAGCTGCTACTCTGTTAAATGGGGGACGCACAGCCCACTCTGTGTTTAAACTCCCATTGGATTTAATAAATGTAGAAACACCATGTTGCTCAATATCTAAACGGTGTAATATGGCATTGGTTTTTCAAGAATGTAGACTTATTGTTTGGGATGAATGCACAATGGCTCATAAGAGTGCTTTTGAAGCGTTGGATAGAATGTTGAAAGATATTCGTGGTAATGATTTTCTAATGGGAGGTATGACGGTTTTATTATCTGGAGATTTTCGTCAAACGCTTCCTGTAGTTCCTCGAGGAACAAGGGCAGATAAAATACAAGCCTGCTTAAAATCATCATTTCTTTGGCCTACTATTCAAAAATTGTGCCTAACAAAAAACATGCGTGTGCATTTAAAAGGCCATACAACTGCTGGAATTTTTGCACATACATTATTGAGAATTGAAGACGATCTTTTTCCAACTGTCGAAGGAAAAATAATTATTCCTTCAGGTTTAGGAACTGTTGTAACTTCCCTTGAGGAGCTCACATCAAATATATTTCCGGAAATTTCAAAAATCTCAACCAAATCATTAGATTGGTTTTCGGAGAGAGCAATATTAACTGCTAGAAATGATAGAGCTGTGGTAATAAATAACATACTGTTAAAATCATTTGATGGTATTGAAGTTACGTATAAGTCTATTGGTTCAGTCACTGAAGTTGATGAAGCAGTTCATTTTCCGGTTGAATTTCTCAACCAACAAAATCCACCTGGACTTCCTTACACATTCTAAAGCTTAAGATTGGTGCACCAATTATGCTGTTGAGAAATTTAAGACCTCCAAAACTATGTAACGGTACAAGATTGCAAGTAAAAGCTCTTCATAACAATTTAATCGAAGCTGTGGTTTTTACTGGCTGTGCCAAAGGAGAAATTGTTTTTATACCACGAATACCCCTAATACCATGAAATCTACCGTTTCAGTTTAAAAAACTTCAGTTCCCTGTAAAAGTTTGCTTTGCAATAACGATAAATAAATCGCAAGGTCAGACCTTAAAACTAGCTGGACTAGATTTAAGGGACGATTGCTTCTCTCATGGTCAGTTTTATGTGGCCTGTTCAAGAGTTAGCTGCTCTGAGTCTTTAATTATTTTAGCGCCAGAAGGAAAATCAAAAAATATCGTTTATAGAGAAGTCTTGCAAAAATGTTAAACATTTCTAATTAAATTAAACAAAAAAAAACGCGCCAAAACCTCTACCTCTATGGTGGTGTGGAAATGTGGAATGGTTTTAGTTTAAATAAAGTAGCAAATAAAAAAGTTAATCAAAAGTATAGTTTTAAGCGATATAGTTAGGAAATTGATAATCTTAATTTCCGCAGGCGAAGCTGCGGGCTACCTTGCTAGTTTATCAATAAAGTTCTTTCTCCCAATCGAAGGTTTGATAAGCGCCAGCTTAGTTTTTAAGTTTGAGTTTTAAGTTGAATCTTGTAAGGAGCAGACCTATCTCTCCCAGTTCGCGTTTACACTATTTTGATAAATAAAAATTATATTTTTTTCAAAGTGCTAAATCCCGAATTTGTTATTATATATGGTCATCCGATTTTGATATAACTCAAGGTATTGGTCTGAGGACCAAAAGACCACGACACAGACCTTCAGTACATTTAAACATAACAATTTTTCTCAAGCCCAAAATTTAACTACACATTTTCTTATTTAAAGAACATTTAGTTTGAATTTATCTAAATTGACCTAAAGAATCTAAAAATGAACAAATGTGTGCTAATTTCCTTAGATCAATTAAGATATTTTACTTTGAAAATGTGTATAAATATCCTTAAATACTCAATTTCAGAATTGGAAACCTCTTCTATAAACAATAATTAAAGTATTTTAATTATGAAATATATATCTTTAACTATCGTAAAACAATATTTAAGCGGAAAATGTAGGGCTGACTGTAACATTAAAAAATTGAATACTGAATAAAACCTATTTAGAATAGCAAAATTTACATGTTTAATTTAATAGCCAAAATCAACTTCTTGCTACTTTTTGGTTAAGTTCGTTCCAAATCAGCTTACAAATTGTAAGGAAGAATTCAAAAAGAAGAATTCAGAAAAAAATTTATAAATATACTTACAAAATCAATTTACAAATATTTGAAGTAGCCTGCACATTAAGGTTAACAACATTGTTACCCTGAGAATAATAATTATATTTGATACTAGCAAGGTAGCCCGCAGCTTCGCCTGCGGAAATTAAGATTAGCAATTTCCTAACTATATCGCTTAAAACTATACTTTTGATTAACTTTTTTATTTGCTACTTTATTTAAACTAAAACCATTCCACATTTCCACACCACCATAGAGGTAGAGGTTTTGGCGCGTTTTTTTTTTTTTTTGGTTTCCCCATGAGGCCTATTCCACAGTGCATTTTAATTAGAAATGTTTAACATTTTTGCAAGACTTCTCTATAAACGATATTTTTTGATTTTCCTTCTGGCGCTAAAATAATTAAAGACTCAGAGGAGCTAACTCTTGAACAGGCCACATAAAACTGACCATGAGAGAAGCAATCGTCCCTTAAATCTAGTCCAGCTAGTTTTAAGGTCTGACCTTGCGATTTATTTATCGTTATTGCAAAGCAAACTTTTACAGGGAACTGAAGTCTTTTAAACTGAAACGGTAGATTTGATGGTATTAGGGGTATTCGTGGTATAAAAACAATTTCTCCTTTGGCACAGCCAGTAAAAACCACAGCTTCGATTAAATTGTTATGAAGAGCTTTTACTTGCAATCGTGTACCGTTACATAGTTTTGGAGGTCTTAAATTTCTCAACAGCATAATTGGTGCACCAATCTTAAGCTTTAGAATGTGTAAGGGAAGTCCAGGTGGATTTTGTTGGTTGAGAAATTCAACCGGAAAATGAACTGCTTCATCAACTTCAGTGACTGAATCAATAGACTTATACGTAACTTCAATACCATCAAATGATTTTAACAGTATGTTATTTATTACCACAGCTCTATCATTTCTAGCAGTTAATATTGCTCTCTCCGAAAACCAATCTAATGATTTGGTTGAGATTTTTAAAAATTTCCGGAAATATATTTGATGTGAGCTCCTCAAGGGAAGTTACAACAGTTCCTAAACCTGAAGGAATAATTATTTTTCCTTCGACAGTTGGAAAAAGACCGTCTCCAATTCTCAATAATGTATGTGCAAAAATTCCAGCAGTTGTATCGCCTTTTAAATGCACACGCATGTTTTTTGTTAGGCACACTTTTTGAATAGTAGGCCAAAGAAATGATGATTTTAAGCAGGCTTGTATTTCATCTGCCCTTGTTCCTCGAGGAACTACAGGAAGCGTTTGACGAAAATCTCCAGATAATAAAACCGTCATACCTCCCATTAGAAAATCATTACCACGAATATCTTTCAACATTCTATCCAACGCTTCAAAAGCACTCTTATGAGCCATTGTGCATTCATCCCAAACAATAAGTCTACATTCTTGAAAAACCAATGCCATATTACACCGTTTAGATATTGAGCATCATGGTGTTTCTACATTTATTAAATCCAATGGGAGTTTAAACACAGAGTGGGCTGTGCGTCCCCCATTTAACAGCGTAGCAGCTATACCTGAAGAAGCAACAGCCAATGCTACATTATTATTATGTCGTAATTTTGCTAACAACAAATTCAATAAAAATGTCTTGCCTGTGCCACCGGGGGCATCCAAAAAAATATTTCACCGTTTTCATTTTGAACACTTTGTAATATTTTTTGAAATGCCATTCTTTGCTCATCGTTAAGGGAATTTTCGTCTTTACTTAATTCGAATTCATTAATATTGTAATTTATTTCGTTTAAATATTCCCTATTTTGAAGTGGTCTACTAACTCTAATCGGTTCGGGCAAACCATAGTCTAATAGACACGTACCTCCAATAGACAGTGTTATATCTTCGATTAAAATAAGACATTTATTAAACACTCTATCCAGTAGATCTTGATTGACTTCTGCCACTATTAGAGAAAACTCGTACAAAATGTCTTCTGAAAAGCTTTCTTTATACATTTCCCAAAGATGTGCGGCATCAGCCATTTGACAATTTACTAACATCACCGCAAATAAATCACGTAATTGAATTGGCGATTTACATAAAGCTGCTTCCTTTAGGGTATATTCCCAGTGTGTGTCATCTTCTAGTAAGCCCAAAGCCTTACATGCCAATTGAAATGTAGCATACGTAATGTTATTAACTGTTTTAAGAAATAAGAATGAGGTTGGTCCCCGCACTTCATGAAGAAGTAGTCTTAGGTAATAGCATTCACTATTTTTAGGGTGTATGGTATACACTCGACCTAAAACATCATCCATTCTAATTCCAGGAAAACCAGGTACAATATTACCTCTCTTTCTCCTTTGGAACTTTTTATTGTTCCACGTGAAATAGGAAGGTACTTCAACATAAAGAAGGGTCCTTGCAAATGAATCCGTTTTACAAAGTTCGAAAAACCCAGTCAGTGTCGTTATTGAAGCGTTGGTTAACTGGTTAACTAATTGATTTTGACTATTAGGATCAAAATATATCCGTTGACCATTTTCCAAATGCACGGCCAAATGTACAATTGCCGGATACCTTTCATGTATGGGGAATGCAAGAATTCTCCACACTGCTTCAGAACTACTGATATATCGACCGCTTTGATATAGTTGAACCTCATTAGTAGGGCTTTCCACAGTAAATGTAGCTTGATCACTGCCCTTATTGATGTATTTGCAAACGTATTTAATGGATTTAATTGAACTACAGAGCTCTACATTAATATGAGCCTCAAAGGTCCGCAGGAGAACACAATTATAGGGCACTACCCACCTATTGTCAATTATGTTTCCATTAATTTCCATGGTGAAGCCACCATCTTCAGGTGCTCTTCGCCTATATTTAGGGTAACCATCTTTTCCAGTAACAGTTTCATTAAGCAACGATCGCGGAAACTTTTTGGAACAATTACCCTCGTTCATACAGGGCGATTTTAGGTTTAAGCGGCCACATGGTCCATGAATCATATTAGCCTTAACAATCTCATATAGGAGAGGATCCTTTTCAGAATCTGGAATTTCTGCACATATAATTGAATCAATTTGTTGAGGCGTGATCTTAGACTTTAACCAAATCAGTATATGTGCATGTGGGAGACCACGTTTCTGCCACTCTATCGTATACATAAAGCATTGCACTTCCCCAAACAAACTATGACTATTAATTAAAGACATTATAGCTTTGACCTTTAAATGAAAGACTCGAGCAATGATATCATGCCGATCGTGAGGCTTCTGCCCTAAAAATAGTGCACTTTTAATTTCTTTCCATTTAGGATTACAGGTAAATGTAATAAAAAGATCAGGACGACCATAATAACGAACATATGTCATGGCATCTTGAGTTTTTTCGTGCATGTACCGTGGCGAGCCAGTAAAGGATGAAGGTAAAATTACCATCTGTCCAAACTGTGCTAAATCTACATCATTCCTACCTATAGCATCTTGAAGATGTATGTAGCTTTCTGCTCTCAGCTTTTTTTGATTTAGCCGAATAAAATTAAGCCTTTCTGTTTCTATTTTAGCATACATATCAACCAAAAATTGACTAAAGAGAGCTCTAAAATAGTGCAGGTGATTCCATACATTTTCTCTAAGCATTATTCGGAAACTGTAAAAATCTAACGCTGAGACTGTTTTCTTAACGTTTTTTTTTTGAAACGGGGTCAATTTTGGGTATATCTATAGTGTAACCATCTTCTCCATGACAAAACATTAATGGATATTGTAGGGCGTCATAAGATCGGTGAAGTTCACTGATTCTTTTTAACTGATTATTATAACCCTCAATAATAATGTCCCTTTTTTCAAATTGTTGGTCAACTAATACCAAAGCGACCTCATTTGCTTGGGGTGCGTTATAACGACCTCTATGAGCCCTAACAGGCTTTTTATTGGCGTGAATAACCATTTTAAATTGGCTACAATTCTTCGGAACTCTTTTAAGAGCAGTTTTAAAATCCTTAACATATGGATTACTTTCATGCAGCATCAACTGTAGTGATTTAACTAACGCATTTTTAACTCCAGGACTGTTTTTACACCTGAAATCGGCTTCTACATTGTCCTCACCAATAAAATAAATTTGGAGAAACTGAGCTTCTTCTTTAGAAGCTGGCAAAACGCTACCAACTAAGTGGTAAACTTGCCCCTGTACTTTAAATGTGGGCATATAACCTTCATTAATAACTTTTGTCGCACCAAATGAAGTCATTTGAAAACAATTATTATATTTTCTGGTAAGCCCCATAAAGAAGTATGCAAAAGAAAAAGATTATATTAATAATAAAGACAGGTGGGGGACGCCGTGAATCAAATTGTTTAAACATTTGCATTTGTTTAAACAATATGAGGCACGTGTAATAAAGAGCGTGAGAATCAATTGGTTTGAATATTTAATGTTCTTTTAATATTATCAATGCGATTTGAATTTTAAATGACAAAAATCGGTTACAAAATGTCTTAAATCTGTTGTGGAAATGTAAATTAAATATTCTTTTAGCAAAAGGATATCAGTATTATCTTGATTTTTTGGATATACATATTTCGTGCGTGTGTGTGTACATAGCAGAGCGAATCATTGTTTATTTTTGTTTTTTACAAATCCAAAGTTTGTAGATAACTCAACATTTGAAAACAAATGAAAAGATTTGCGATATAATCGATTTTTTAACCGCGCATTTTAAATTTTTTGTGACTGGTATTTTCATTTTTTCCCCTGCGCGGTCACACTTAAAATGCTACATACACTCATTTCATGCAAAGTGCGCCAGCAGAACATACATACAAACATATGTGGAGGCCGTGACGTCACGCATAAGAGAATTGGAAAATATTGGGGACTTGGTTAAGGAGGCTGAATTTCCAAAAAATTTAAATGCAGTTAGTTGCGGCTATGCCATAAGATTATGATCATAATTTTTTAAGCCATTTTAACAACATTTATAACAGAAAAATGGCAAAAGAAAGAATTAAAAAAAACGAATCGAATTTTGGGGCACTTTGGGGTCGTTTATTGTTTTAATTTGTACCTCACACACGTCTCCTAATTATTTCTGAATTATGCTGATTTTTCTAGATTTTTATGTCAATCCGCTCTGGTAGGAATTTACCACTGACCCATTTTTTATTCGAAGACTTTTATATAGTAGTTTAGATAAAGACAGGTGGGGGACGCCGTGAATCAAATTGTTTAAACATTTGCATTTGTTTAAACAATATGAGGCACGTGTAATAAAGAGCGTGAGAATCAATTGGTTTGAATATTTAATGTTCTTTTAATATTATCAATGCGATTTGAATTTTAAATGACAAAAATCGGTTACAAAATGTCTTAAATCTGTTGTGGAAATGTAAATTAAATATTCTTTTAGGAAAAGGATATCAGTATTATCTTGATTTTTTGGATATACATATTTCGTGCGAGTGTGTATACATAGCAGAGCGAATCATTGTTTATTTTTGCTTTTTACAAATCCAAAGTTTGTAGATACCATCAACATTTGAAAACAAATGAAAAGATTTGCGATATAATCCGATTTTTTAACCGCGCATTTTAAATTTTTTGTGACTGGTATTTTCATTTTTTTCCTGGCGCGGTCAAACTTAAAATGCTACATACACTCATTTACGACTTAATGCAAAGTGCGCCAGCGCGAACATACATACAAACATATGTGGAGGCCGTGACGTCACGCATAAGAGAATTGGAAAATATTGGGGACTTGGTTTTGGAGGCTGAATTTCCAAAAAATTTAAATGCAGTTAGTTGCGGCTATGCCATAAGATTATTATCATAATTTTTTAAGCCATTTTAACAACATTTATAACAGAAAAATGGCAAAAGAAAGAATTAAAAAAAAACGAATCGAATTTTGGGGCACTTTGGGGTCGTTTATTGTTTTAATTTGTACCTCACACACGTCTCCTAATTATTTCTGATTTTTCTAGATTTTTATGTCAATCCGCTCTGGTAGGAATTTACCACTGACCCATTTTTTATTCGAAGACTTTTATATAGTAGTTTAGATGACGGCCCCCCTGCCCTTTTCACAAAGCCCAGCGGCTTGAACGCCTTGACTGGGATTATTCGTGTGTGTTGCTGGTATAATTTAATTTTAATTTATTGTTAATTTATTGTTAATTTTAATATAGTTTTAAGTTTTTAATTTTAAGTTTTAAAAAGAAATCAAGATCAGCAGCTTGAACGCTTTGACGGGGTTTACTCAGAGTCAGAGTTGGCTGGTATAATTTAGTTTGCAATTTATTGTTAATTTCTTGTAGTTTAATTAGTTTTAAGTTTTTAATTTTAAGTTTTAAAAGAAATCAAGATCAACTTTTTTTGAATTGCTTTGACGTTTATTCGTATGTAATGCTGGTATAATTTAATTTTAATTTCTTGTTAAATTTATTGTTGATAATTGATTTAGTTATAAGTTTTTAATTTTAAGTTTTAAAAAGAAATAAGAAAGATTCTTAGATTTTTAAAAATCGATAAAAAATAGTAAATTAAATAGAATCTTCATTGTGTAGAACTAAATTTGGCCAAATATTCGCATCGATTGATTAACGGTTGAATTGGGGGTTTTTCACTGGAAGAAAATGGGGGCATGTTTGTGGCAAAATAAATCTTAGGAATCAGTTTTTGTATAAGAATTGAATGTAAAAAATTGAATAGGGTCATTTAATTAGTGTTAGGTGGGTTGATTCTTAGTTTTCAAAAGATCGGTTTTATATAGTATAGATGACTGCCCTTTATTATAAACTTCATTATTAGGACTAGATTTTGCTTTAATCGTGTGTTGTGTAATTTAATTTTAATTTATTGTTAATTTATTGTTAAGTTTAATTTAGTTTTAAGTTTTTAATTTTAAGTTTTAAAAGAAATCAAGATCAGCCGCCCGCACAATTATTGTACTACACAGAGTCAGAGAGAGAGAGAGAGAGAGACAGTGTGAGAGAATGCATTCGGTGTTCAATGCTTGTGTATAATTTGTTGGAATTATTATTCCTACTTTAGGCTAATGTAACTTTTTTTAGAATTGACCTAGAGCTTCAGTAAAACCACTATATGAATCCTTAAAGTATCAGGATTCCCTCGATAAATTTTCATATTGCTAATTGACTTAGATCAGTGTTTTTTTGCAGTTAGGAAAAAATGAGGAAGATTCTTAGATTTTCAAAGATCGATAAAAAATAGTAAACATTAAAATATCGAATATTAAATTAAATAGAATCTTTATTATGTAGAGGACTAAATTTTGGCCAAAAATCGCATCGATTGATGAACGCGTTTAGCGTCCAGATTTTTTTTATAGAAATTGGGGGTTTTTTGCCACTGGAAGAAAATTGGGGATGTTTGTGGCCAAAATAAATCTTAGCAAATCAGTTTAGTGTAATAAGAATTGAATGGTAAAAAATTTTAATAGGGTCATTTAATTAGTTTAGGCTGTGCGTTGATTCTTAGTTTTCAATGAACAGTTTTATATAAATAGATAACTTATCTCTTAAATGGCTGGACTAGAAAGAAAATCCCTCCAAAAGAATAGCTAGCCGGGCGTTAAAACTTCAATGATAACAATAAAATGTTTATTATCTAGTAAGTAAGTATAGTAACTGGCTTGAAAACGTTTATGTCGTCCTGACGATCAAAATACATTCACTGAAAATGGTGTGTCCCAACTTGCTTTAAAAAGCTTAATACTGATCAGCGTATAAAAACAGGCACAATGTTTACAAGACAAGTAACCGAATCCTTTACAGTACTCTGCGCCGACTTCGTATGACCATTGCCGCGCTCCAAACAGGGAACCACAATGATTTTTTAATGTCTTTTTAAGGTGTACTGAACTCATACCGCTCATAACGCTTGTCTGAGCTGCATTAGGAAGAGTGACGCCGTTTAAAATAAATATTAGCGTATCTACACCCACCCGGTCCGCCACCTGGATGTGAGTTGTTAAAGGTCGAGCGGTATTCTTGATAGATAAATGAACAGGGCCAAATTTGAGCTTTCTCCAGGCAGAAATTCACTTTTTTGAGAGCAGTTTCCTCTGAATTTCGAGCGTTTATTTGATCTTTCCCTTTTGATGGCCATTTTGGAGGAATTTCACTTCTGGCAAAGTATATCTTTATAGCCGAATTCCTTAAAAAAAACTATTGCTTTAAGTAAAGTTTTTTGTGAGTGCTTGTGTTATAATCCGTACAACACATAAAACACATTATAATCCTTGGTAAGTAAAAGCTTTAAGTGCCTGAGATTCAGATATAGCTAAGAATTTAACTTCCATCTAACTGAATTCCACTGATGTGTAGATGTTTACTACAAAACCGAGTTCAAGAGAAGTTTTAATCAGTATGGAATATATTTTTTTTTTAATGTTAGGATTTTCGTGAATTTTCGGCAAAAAAAAGGGACAAATAAATTACTTAAAGAAAATCAGAGCAATGGATAATATCTAAAAACCTCAAACAAATTTAAAATAATTTAAGAGCACTTGTAGACAAAAAAACAGAAAAATCGGAAAACAATTGGAATATAAGGCCAAAGGGCCCATTCTAGACCGCCAAAATCCCCATAAACCAACGAGAAAAAGCCGGGAACAAACGCGTTTCTTGTAGCAACACCTAGCGCATTAAAAGCTTTACAATTATAATTAATTTAATAAAATAACATTATTATAGCCTTATAACAAAAATTTTATTTTTAAAGGACGTGATCACGATTGATGGAAAGGCCTAAGAGGAAATAAGAACAACAAGGGAGACGTATAGCTTTAGTACACAATTAAACCTTGTTCATACCGGCGATCCCGAATAAACCGAAGGATTTCTTCATAATTCCTTATAAAATATAATTTCTACTATAAATGTAAGACTGTGTAGGCGAAATAGAGAATAATAACAGCAGAATAACAGCAGGAACAGCAGTAGTAGCAGTAACAGCAGGAACAGCAGTAGTAGCAGTAACAGCAGGAACAGTAGAACAGCAGAAGAACAGCAGAACAGCAGAAGAACAGGGGATTAACAGGAGGCATTCAGCGGAGACGACAGCAGCAGAACGGAAGCAGAAAAACGACGCAGAATAAGCAGAATAGAGAAACTACGCAGTTATCTTGTATTCTTCCACCATATACTTATAATCTATACTTAATATTAATAATTAAACCGAGGTGACTTAATAACCCACCTTACATTTGGGGGCTCGTCCTAACGTGGAAATCGCAAGTGAAAAGTGACGTCGTCCCGAGAAGTCTCAAAAAAAGTTTAACTGACCCCGAGAAGTTTGATCGTAAAGGGAATAAGCAGATGAGGGAGAAGCCAATAAAGAAGGAACATTCTAAAATTCCGATTGCGAAAAGGAGACAGCCGTATTACACAAGATCAGTTGCCGCAGCAGAGAAAAAACACAGCATGAGTGAACCCGAAAAAGTGAGCAGAATTTGGTCGAAGCAGGTGTGGGGCAAAATACCGCAGCCGGAACAACCGAAGTGTCTTCAATCGACGAGAATACAAAAACACTGAAGGAGCTTGTCCATCTTCTGGCCATGAAGATGGGAGCAGAAGAGCAAAGCAGTGGTTGCTCAATAACGGCGGAAAGCTTCGCGAAAATCATTCCGGAGTTTGACGGAGAATCCATGCCGGTCAAGAATTGGTTTGACAATTTCGAGCTAAATGCTGCAGCTTATGGTCTGAACATAAAGCAGATGTATGTACAGGCACGTGCCAAAATGACGAACACAGCAAAATTGTTTTTGGACTCTACTTACGTACATCAATACACAGAGATGCGTTTGTTGCTGCAGACAGAATTTAGTCGTCAATATGTGTGCAGCACGGATGTTCATGAGCAGCTCCGTGATCGCAAGAAACGCAAGCAGGAGTCGTTTCACGAGTACCTTCTGCAGATGAGGAAGATTGCAGCTCTTGGCAGTATAGATGCACGTTCTGTAATCCGCTACATCGTGGACGGTTTAAACTTAAGGAGTTACTTCAAATACACTCTCTACAGTTGCAAGTCTTTTAAAGAGCTGCAGGAGCAGTATGAGGTGTTTGAACGCGTCGGCGAAAAGGGAGTTTCAGCCGAACGATGGAAAATGGACGCCGAATCAGAAGAAGCAGCACGAGTTCAACGACAGAAAGAGTCATTGTTTCAATTGTGGATCTGCTAATCACCTCCGCAAGAACTGCAAAGCTGCCACGAAATGCTTTAGGTGCAATAAAGAGGGCCACATGTCTAGAGATTGCCCTGGGTTAGCTGCTGGTGTCCAAGTTGTGTGCAGTGCAAGTCGCATGAAGAAGATTACTATCAACGATGTCGAAGTGGAGTGCTTAGTGGACACTGGAGCCGATGTATCTATATTGAGAAAATTCATCTTTAAAAAAATACCCAATATTATGTTGGAGAGATGTGCTTCGAAGCTTCGTGGACTAGGAAAGAAGACCACGTGCCCAGTTGGATGCTTTTTGGCTGAGGTAGCAGTAGATGAGAAGATGACGCCACACAAGTTCGTTGTCGAAGAGGACGAAGACATCGAGTATGACGCGCTGCTTGGATTTGATTTCGTCTCGAAGTTCAATTTTTCATTGTCGGCAGAAGGATACAAGTTTTCTTCCCCGCTGGGGGAGAAAGCTTGTGAGGAACCAAACCAGATGAGTATTTATAATATTATTAATACAAATGATGAAATCGATGCTCCCCCCAGTATGCAAAGGAGGTATCGATGCTAATTAGGAACTACAAGGCGGTGGATGCAGTAGCAGGGGTTCCAGTCAAGCTACGAATTTTTCCGGATGGCGAGATCGTTCCATTTCGTCAGTCACCGAGTCGATTCGCAATTGCCGAAGAGAAGGATGTCGAAAAGCAGATCGACGAATGGTTAGTTGCTGGAATTATACGCCCATCTACATCAAACTTTGCCAGCCGTCTGGTGCTGGTAAACAAAAAGGATGGCTCACGCCGTATCTGCGTTGATTTCCGTAAGCTGAACTCGATGGTGTTGAGAGACTGCTTTCCAGTCCCTGTAATCGACGACGTGCTCGAAAAGCTGCAGAAAGCGAGTTATTTTACGGTGATGGATTTGGAGAACGGTTTCTTTCACGTTGCCATTGAGGAGGAAAGCAAGAAATTCACTGCATTCATTACTAAATCCGGACTGTACGAATTCAATAGAACACCATTTGGATTTCGGAACTCGCCAGCGGTGTTTATTCGCTATGTAAACCATGTGTTTCAGGAGCTGATGAACAAAAATATCCTCGATTTGTACATGGATGATATAATAATTCACGCCGAGACTGCAGAGCAATTATGGAAAAGATGGCACTCGTCATTAAAAGAACCTCACTTCGTGCAAAGGAAGATTTACTTCTTGGGCCACAATATTGAAGACGGAAACCTATGGCCTGGACAAGGAAAGACTGCTGCGGCTATCAAGTTTTCGGTGCCGAAGAATGTCAGAGCAGTTCAAG